>QNUK01001137.1:0-112071 GCA_013621035.1 Clarias magur
CGCCACCACGCCCAGCGTCTCTCGTCTCACGGTTCAGGTACACCTCCTATTTGGCCACAAACGAGTCAAAAGTTCTGCGTTCATCGACTCCGGTGACGCGGGAAACTTTATTGACTCTTCATATGCCAAAAGATTGGGGTTGGAGACTGAAGCGTTATCCCAGTCAGTTCGTATTACATCTGTCGACGGTCGGCCCCTCTCCTCCAGCCCCATCATCGCCCAGACTCGACCCATAACCCTCATCATCGACCAACACCAGGAAACAGTCCGATTTCACCTCACCTCCATCTCCTCTCCACCCATCATCCTCGGACACCCCTAGCTTCTGCTCTCAGACTCTCAGACAACTTCAACGGTTTCTTGGGTTTGCGAACTTCTATCGTCGCTTTATCCGGGACTACAGTACGGTTGCAGCACTATTAACCGCTCTGACTCGGCCATCATCTCATCACTTCCAACTCAACTCTACCGCCATCTCCGCCTTCCACGAGCTCTGCCGCCAATTCACCACCGCCCCAATTCTTCTCCATCCAGATGCAAACAAACTGTCATGTGTCATGTCCACGACCTGTTTGTTTATTTATTTTCCCACGCTGTGCTCATGTTTTCCCCAGCCTGTCATGCTTCCATTCCCATGCCCCCGTCTACTCACCTGTTTCTCATCTTCTCTGCTGATTACTCCAGTGATTTAAGCACGCGCTGCGCGCTGTTTAAATCGCTGGATTATTGATTATTGTATGCTTCGATTTTCTCGCATTTATTTTCTCGTCTTCACGTTGCCAAGTTTGTTTCGGTATTTGACCTCACGCTTCCTATTTTGATTACAGCTCTTGTTTTACGTTTTTGGCTCAGACGCTACGCGGATTGATCCTCCGGTTTTCGACTTTTGCTTTCACTTTCCAACCACGCTTCCGGTTTACATTTTATTTGGTAATCTGCACTTGGATCCACCTCGTTCCACAACCCATCTCGTGAATCCAGCCACGATATGGATCCAGCAGATGTTGACTGCATGAAATCGACGCTGAAGAATCAAGGTGCACTTCTCGGAGCTCACCAGCAGGAGCTGCTCTGCACCAAGCAAACCCTTGCTGACATCACGACCCAGCTCCAACGGCTCCAATTCGCTCCGACGACCAGCAGGGACGTCCACACGTGACATGAACATGTATTTTGAGGGTCTGTCAGATGCACTTAAAAACCAATTAGTATTTCAGGAACTCCCTTCCTCGCTGCAGGAGCTTATGGACCTGGCAGGCTGAGTGGATTCACGTCTTTATCTTCGGAGATCAGCCAGGACTCCCCAAGACCACGAGCACGCGAACGGGAGAAACCCATGCAATTGGGCAGGACCCGCATCTTCCCTGAGGAATGACGATGACGCAGAGTGGAGGGGGCCTGTTTCTACTGCGGAGGGGCCGATCACCAACTCAAGTTCTGTCCAGGAAAGAGGAGGAACCATCCAGTTCAACTTGGAGTGTTAGAGGGTACGACTTCAAGAGGATTTCCTGACCAGCGTCGACTACTCCCGGTCTTCCTCATTCACGAACAACAGTCCCACCTGGTGCAGGCACTAATCGACTCAGGCTCGGACCGTAATTTGATCAACGAAGCCTCAGCCAAAGCCCTGGGAATCCCCTTTCTGCCCTTGGATACCCACCTCAAGGTCCAAGTCATTGACGGGAGTCACCTTCCCTGTATCTCTCACAAAACACCCATTCTAGGTCTGCAGGTCTCGGGGAATCACTCTGAGCAGATCCCTCTGTTCATCATGAAAGAATGCCACAGTCATCCTGGGCCTGCCTTGGTTGATTCGCCATAACCCTCATGTCGATTGGGCCAGGAACACCATCAACGCCTGGAGCCCCTCCTGTTCCACGACCTGCTTGCAAGCTGCCACCACACCACGCCTCAATCCCGTCGCCTCAGGGCAACCGCCGGATCTCACACATGTGCCCACTGACTATCACGACCTCAGGATGGTGTTTAGCAAATCCTGTGCCGTTTCTCTCCCACCCCACTGACCTTATGATTGCGCCATAGACCTACTCCCGGGCACCACTCCCCTAAAAGGCCGCCTCTATTCTATCTATATATCACCCAAGGAATGCGAGGCCATGAATTACTATATCACGGAGACCCTCGCGGCAGAGATTATTTGCCCTTCCTCCTCTCCGGGGGGGGCTGGGTTCTTCTTTGTGGGCAAAAAAGACGTGTCTCTCCGTCCCTGCATTGATTATAGGGGCTTAAATGAAATCACGATAAAGAATCGGTAACCTCTTCCACTGATGACTACGGCTTTCTCTCCAAGGAGCCAGGCTGTTCACCAAGCTGGACCTGCGCAATGCATATCACCTCATCCGTATTCGAGAGGGCGACGAATGGAAGACTGCCTTCAACACCCCAACGGGTCACTACGAGTACCTAGTGGTTCCATTTGGTCTGACTAATGCTCCAGCAGTCTTCCAGGCTCTAATAAACGACGTCCTCAGGGATTTTCTAAACTCTTTTGTCTTCGTTTATCTGGATGATATCTTGATATTTTCCCGGGATCTGGAAGAACATCAACATCACGTGCGTCAGGTGCTGCAAAGACTCTTGGAAAACAACTTGTTCATCAAAGCAGAAAAATGCAAGTTCCACACTACGTCCACCACGTTTCTTGGGTTCGACATAGGCACCTCAAGCATCCAGATGGAGCCCGCCAAACTTCAAGCAGTTACAAACTGGCCCACGCCTAACTCACAGCATGAACTCTGCTGGAATCAGGAGACCGAAAAGACCATTCTTGGAGCTCAAGAAACAGTTCACGTCCGCTCCTATCCTCATCACTCCAGATCCGTCACGTCAATTTGTGGTTGAGGTTGATGCCTCCAGTACAGTGGTAGGGGGTGTGCTCTCCCAGAGGTCGGCTCACGACAATAAGCTGCATCCCTGCTCCTTTTTTTCACACCGCTTAACGCCTGCTGAGGCAAACTACGGCATCAGCGACCGAGAGCTCCTAGCCATCAAGCTGGCCCTGGAGGAATGGAGACATTGGTTGGAGGGGGCGGAGGTCCCGTTTCTGATTTGGACTGACCACAAGAACCTTGAGTACTCCCCTTGAAGCGAGGGAACTAATTTCACTCATCTCTTCTTCAAAATCGTCAACCTGTATATTAGATCCTATACCGACACATTTTCTCAAGCAGATAGTACCAGCAATAATAGAACCCCTGTTGAAAGTAATTAACTGTTCACTCAGTAGTGGGTATGTCCCCAAATCCTTTTAATTAGCCGTTATTAAACCGCTAATCAAGAAACCTGACCTTGACCCCTGTCTGCTTTCTAATTACAGGCCGATATCAAACCTTCCGTTTATCTCCAAGATTTTGGAAAAGGTAGTATCACAGCAGCTATGTTCACATCTACACAGAAATAGCATAAATGAACTGTATCAGTCAGGATTTAGGCCTCATCACAGCACAGAGACAGCACTTGTTAAAGTAGTAAACGACCTTCTATGGGCCTCTGATCAGGGTTGCGTCACTATACTTGTGTTACTGGACCTCAGTGCAGCTTTTGACAACATTGATCATAGTATTCTCCTTCACAGATTAGAAAAGGTAGTAGGAATTAAGGGAACTGCCCTCTTGTGGCTCAGATCCTACTTGACTGATCGTTATCAGTTTGTAGATTTAGATGGTGACCATTCCTCATGTTCTCAAGTGGAGTTTGGTGTTCCACAGGGCTCAGTTTTAGGCCCACTGCTTTTTTCCCTTTACATGCTTCCTCTGGGCAACATAATTCGTAAACATGGTATTAGTTTTCATTATTATGCTGATGACACACAATTATATGTCTCAGCAAAACCAGATGAGAAAAACCAGTTTGCTAAAATTGAGCAGTGTGTGCAGGACATACGAGATTGGATGTTAATTAATTTTCTTCTGCTTAATCCTGATAAGACAGAAGTTCTGTTCATAGGACCACAAGCAGCTAGAAGTAAGCTTTCTGATCACAGTGTAACTTTAGATGGCCTTTCTGTTCAAATGCAACAGTAAAAGACCTTGGTGTGATTTTAGATTCCAGCCTTTCGTTTGAAGCTCATGTAGTAATATCACAGAGGAAATAGCTTTTCTTTCACTTAGAAATATTGCAAGATAAGAAACATATGTCACTAAATTGAGCAGAAAAACTAGTTTCGGCTTTTAATCACTCTAGTTGGATCTATTGTAACGCTTACTGTTGGTTGTTCAACTAGGTGTATAAACAGCTTCGTTAGTACAGAATGCAGCAGCGAGGTTCTCCCTAAAACCCGAAGATACACGAGCAATCACCCCTAATCTTATCTCCACTGCTGGCTCCTGTGAATTTCGCATGATTTTCAAGATACTACTTTTGACCTTTTAAAGCACTAAATGGTCTCGCGCCACAGTATTTGAGTGAACTGTTAGTGTCTACGATCCGCCACGCCTACTTCGATCAAAGGATGCAGGCTGCCTGTCAGTACCACGTATTATTAAAACTACAGCAGGGGGCAGAGCTTTTTCTTACAAAGCCCAAAGTTATGGAATAGTCTTCCTGTTAATGTTCGGGACTCAGACACAGTCTCAGTGTTTAAGTCTAGGCTAAAAACTTATTTATTTAGCCAAGCATTTTGTAAATAGATTAACCTTAGGTAAAGGAGCAGATCTGGGGGACTCATGGACGTAGAGTATTCTGGTGAACTGGTATGTTTAGATGCTGTCTCATTGTTCACTCAGGTTTGTTGACGGTGAGGTGATTGGTTGCTTTACATCTCAGGGAGCCCTCATGTTTGTGTTTCCTTCTGGCTCTCCCTTTTAGTTATGCTGTTATTAGTCCTGCCGGAGTCCCTGCTTGCACTTTGCACTAATATACATTCACCTTATACATGTTGACTGTGACCATACCTAACTGCCATCTCTCCTTATTTTCTGTTCTCTTCTTTTCTGCTCTTTCTCTCTCTCCCTCTCTCCTTTCCCTCTCTCTGTCTCTCTGTCAAGCTATACATGTTCGCTTCTGAGTTGCCAGTGATCCAGACCCCTCTGCCCTCTGGAGCCGTCTAACCCGTCCTGGAGTCTTGCTTCTGTGGAGATCGTCACATGGGATGCCCCGTGTGGGTCTGCCTGGATGCGCTTGGTGGCGGGATGGTTTCCATGAAAGACTTGTTCCTATCATCGATTGATGCTCTGGGGACTGTGACTTCAGTTGTCGATAGCTCAGGACTGGAATCTCCTACAGTCTTACCTGAGCCTCCATCGGGAACAAACTGGACTCCTTTTATTTAAATTTTAACACATCTCCTGTTACATTGAACCTCCAGTACACATTATTATGCTGATCATTCTCTGCTATCCGTTATCACCCAGATGAGGATGGGTTCCCTGGTGAGTCTGGTTCCTCTCAAGGTTTCTTCCTATTACCATCTCAGGGAGTTTTTCCTTGCCACCGTCGCCCTCGGCTTGCTCATCAGCGGACATTTTATCATTTTGATTCATACACATTGCATAAAACGTTATTCTTTTTATTGTGTAAAGCTGCTTTGCGACAATGTCAATTGTTAAAAGCGCTATATAAATAAAATTGAATTGAATTGAATTGAATTAACAAGAATAATTTCCTCAGTTTTCTCCATCTACTTTCTCATACACTGAAGAATCTTCCACAGGTGGACTGCTCATGGCCACAGCGTCCAGTGTACTGACCCCCTGTAAAACAAATGCTTGGTAAGGGATCAATGAAAAAAATTTGAAAAAAAAAAAAAAGGCCTTTTTGCATTGGTGATGTGGCATCTAGACAAATATAATATGAATTCCAGCTTGGTTTAATATTATAACACCAACATTTAGAAAAAATTAAATTATTATTATTATTATTATTGACTTATTCGATTATATTTTATTATTATTATTATATTTACATTTGCCTCAAAGTGGCTTTATGCTAAAAAATACAATCATCATCATCATCATTGATTTTATTTATTATTTATTTATTTTTCAGTGTGACTCTTCACAGAGCTCTTCAGTGACTTGAGGTTTCATGACAACACCCTGCAGGTTTCTTACCGGTTGTGCTTGATAAGCTGGAACAGAAGTGACCACAGGGGCACCAATCGCAGGGTTAGCCACCACGTTAATGATGTTTAGCTGTACAACACACACAGGGATTCATAGTTACACAAGGCACAATTATATTTACACATGTTTACAATACTGTAGTAATTTGTACACTACAGTTACAAAACTCTGGATCATACTTGATCTTATATGAATATACAGTAAAGGGTTCATTTAATTAGCACCGTTTGCTGGAAAAGCCTTGGAAACTTCCAGAAATCCGCACAGCCTCACAATATAGCCAAACTAGACCCCATTCCCACCAGCAGAGGTGGAAAGTAATTGAGTACACTTACGTTGTTATTAAACTTAATACCTTTTTCAAATAGATGTACTTTAATTGAGTAGTTTATATATAACAAATGTTTGGGCAGGGGTGGCCCGGTTGTAAAGGTGTTGGACCATTGCCATTCACCCCCAAGAGCTCAGATCCAATCAGGCATCGAGCTGGCAGCCTGACCCTGTATGTAATTACCACAGAAATGACAAATATATTTCCAAAGTGGGGTGTACTGTATCTGTCACCTGATAGACAGAACCTACATGATTTTTAGTACAATGTTAAAAAATACTTATGTTTATCTGTTTATCCATTGATAGCCTGTGAGACAAAATTAAGAAAAGACATGCCAGGTCGGGATCAACTCTTGGTTAGGAATCATATGGATCCAAAGGTATACATGTTCCACCTTCTCCAAATAACAGTCCTGGGCTTCCTTTGACAATTTCTCATTAAAGTTCAACCTCTCATTTTCTTTCCATTTTAGCATTTTTTTTTTTTTTTTTTTGGCATTAGTGTTTGTCTCATGTTTCTAATGACTTCTGTTTACTATATCATTAGTAGCAGTGACATTCTACCGTATCTACCATGATGATGGCTGAGACACCCTACAATGCGATGTCTTCCCAAGATATTACCTCAAGAATGTTTTTTTAAATTTATTTATTTATTTATTTTTTTTTTTTATAAAGCTTTCACATTCCTGTTTCTAGATCCTGACTGGAGAGTTTGGCAAATATCTGGAAACGTGTAAAAGTTTTTTTGTCACATTGCTCCTTGTGTCTCTCAATGCAGGATGAAACCTTGTCCAGTTTTTCAGCTTTGCAGTGGTCTCGTGGATTTTAAAAGACTTTGAGCATGCTTCAGTTTCTTTCATCGGGATTTAATTTGGTTAAGATGTCACTGAATGTTCAGGCTGTAATGCCACAGATATCCGCTCAAGCAGATCTCTGGGTAACTGCAATTCTGGCTGCTCGGGCCCGGCTGCTATGCCGGCATTCAGGTGAAACAACGAACTGCGTCTCATCATAAGTCTCCCAAACGCATCACTCAACATGCAGACATTGGTATGAGTGCAGCTTCACGCGACTCTGGTAAGGTAAAGAGGAAAAGATAAGGGTGAGAAATGAAAGAAAAGAATTGAAAAAAGCGAGAAGCAGGAAGTGAACGCTGAAAAGGGAGAGGTGAAAAAATAAAAGGAGGGAGAGGGAGACGAAAAGCACAGATAAGGAAATGCCATCTCTGTTTGCAGTTTGCTGCAGTGTTACACTAGACTTTGTGGTTTGTTTTGGTCAGATGTCAGCACACACACACACACACACACACACACACACACACACACACACACACACACACACACACACACACACACACACACACACCTCAGATTCTCCAATAACACACCAGACACAGTAGATTGACAGGGCGGGGCACTCTTAACACCAAGGTGTGCGGTTCGAACCCCACTAACAGCAAAATTTCTTTGGAAGCCAAAAAACTGTTCACTATCTGTTTCAAGCCTGCATTTGACTCCATGTACTCTTCGATGTCCTCTTGAGACAGACCTCAGGTCCCCCATGAGAAAGAAACTCTTCTGAGAAATAGGCGAAATTGCAGAAAGCTGGGACATTCATCTTTTAAAAACAAACATAGAATAACTACATAAATAAATAAACAAACAAAAACAAACAAATAAATAAATAAATGAATATTTACAGTAGGTTGATCGGTGCAGGTGGCTTTGCAGGTGAAGGCTGAAACTGTGATAGAGACGGCAAACTGGAGCAGAGAGAAAACCAGCAGAACTCCAGTGATTCCGTTGGTACGGCTCTAAAAAATCCACCAGTATTTAAAAAAAATACCAATCCACTACTATTTAAAAAAAAATAATTGTACTAAATACTTTCACTGTATTTGCTTTTTAGTGCGTAATATATTTCTGATAACATTTATATATATATATATATATATATATATATATATATATATATATATATATATATATTATAATATATATATTATGGCATGCCTTTAGGAAAATATTCATGAGAGAACTTAATGAAAACTCTGAATATATTGAATGAAACGTGAGAATATTGAATGGATTCCGAATATATTGATTGAAAAAATATATATATTGAATGGATTCTGAATATATTGATTGAAAACTGATATATTGAATGAAAAGTCTGAATATATTGAATGAAACATGACGTCATCGAAACACAGCGCCATCTTTAGGAAGGACGAGTGAGTCGGCGAGAAACTTGGTTGCTGCAGTTGTGAGAAATGAAGAGATGGTAAACACATTGATGAGGGCGTGTCCGGCCCAAAGTGGTGGCACAGGCCGCACTCAGTATCAGACGACGGATGAAGACATTTATTCGCTATTTCACCGCGGAAGACCGGTGTTATGCGCTAAAATGCCCCCCTGCCACAGATTGCCCCCCCTACATAATATCTCTATCAAATATTATATTACAACATAAATTCATAGGTTTATTGTTATCAAATATGATATAACTATTATAATTAACCCTTGGCACGTGACAGGTGTCGAGACCATGAATACAAATTCTCATAGAATGTTTATTTTGTGGCACATTTATTTTACAGGGAGTTTTTTTTTTATATCTTGTATATAAAAAATAATAATTTATATTTTTTCCCTATACTACATGTAATTTTTTTATAATGCTTATTTTATAATCAAATCCATTTGGTCTAATTTGTAATTTCTAAATCATAAAACTAGAAATTTCTGTTCTAATATAATATTCGACGGAGATTAAATAGGGGGGGGGGGGGGCAATCTGTGGCAGGGGGGCATTTTAGCGCATAACACCGGTCTTCCACAGTGTGAAATAGCGAATAAATGTCTTCATCCGTGTCTGACACTGAGTGCTGCTTGTGCCACCACTTTGGCCGGACACGCCCTCATCAATGTGTTCACCATTCTCTTCATTTCTCACAATTGCAGCAACCAAGTTTCTCGCCGACTCACTGTCCTTCCTAAAGATGGCGCTGTGTTCGATGACGTCATGTTTCATTCATAGATTCAGACTTTTCATTCAATATATCAGTTTTCAATCAATATATTCGGAATCCATTCAATTTCTCACGTTTCATTCAATTAATTCAGAGTTTTTCATTAAGTTCTCTCAAGAATATTTTCCTAAATGGCGCATGCCATATATATATATATATATATATATATATATTTATACTATATATATATATATTATATATAATATATTATTATTTTTTTTTTTTGCCTTTGGCAAATTTCACACTACAATGATAATAAATTAATAAATCATACCTCTATGGGGTAGTCATATCTGCATATATGATTGTAATGATAGTAATAGCAGCCATATGGCATCGGGTCAAACAAAAAATCCAGAGAAAGCATGATGATGGCTATTCCTGCGGCTATTGTGCTAAGAATATTCAGCACAAGAGTAGCCTTCATCTGAGAAGAACATAAGAATTACATTAAAATCATACAAACTTTCAGTAAGAAGCTACAAAAATCTGTAAATTTAATTTTAATTAGTCTTTCAAAAACAGCATTTCACAAAAATATCCATCGATTGTATTAGCTTGTCGATGGAATCTGGAATCTGTTAAGGCATTTTTATTATTAGGAAACATTTTTTTTTTTTTATTGTTTCCCTTTACCTAAACAATAACCATAAAATGATTTTACACTGAAACACAAAATCTCCAGTGTTTATATATGGGTTAATATATAATATATGGAATCTTCCAGTTATTGTGAATATAACATTTAGTAGTTATTATTAGATTACAACAACAACAACAACAACAACAACAACAATAATAATAATAATTGTTGTTGTTGTAACTGAAGGACTTTTGAGTGAAGGATTTTTTTTAAGTGACTGTGTACTATACTATGTTGCTTCATTGCTTTCGTTCATAAGTATTCACCCCTCCATAATTTGAAATACACTCCTCAAAAAAATAAAATGACATAACACTAAAATGACACATCTTAGATCTGAACGAATGAAATATCCTTATTAAATACTTTGCTGTTTTCATAGTTGAATGTGCTGACAACAAAATCACACAAAAATTTAAATTTTATCAAAAATCAATCAAATTTAGTAACCCATGGAGGTCTGGGTTTGGAGTCACACTCAAAAGTGAAGTGGAAAAACAAACTATAGGCTGATCCAACTTTGATGCACCGTAATGTCCTTAAAACAAGTCAAAATGAGTCTCAGTAGCGTGTATGGCCTCCACATGCCTGTATGTGTGTGTGGCCTCCACGTGCCCCTACAATGCCTGGGCATGCTTCTGATGAGGTGGCGGATGGTCTCCTGAGGGATCTCCTCCCAGACCTGGACTAAAGCATCCACCAGCTCATGGACAGTCTGTGGCTTTGGTGGATGGAGTGAACCATGATGTCCCAGACGTGCACAATTTGATTCATGTCTGGGGAAAGGGCGGGCCAGTCCGCTGGCAAGCACATGGAGGGCTGTGCGGCCCTCCAAAGAAATGCCACCCCACACCATTACTGAGCCACTGCCAAACCGGTCATGCTGGAGAATGTTGCAGGTAGCAGAACGTTCTTCCAGGGCGTCTCCAGACTCTGTCACGTCTGTCACATGTGCTCAGTGTGAACCTGCTTTCACCTTTGAAGAGCACAGGTGAATTTGCCAATCTTGGTGTTCTCTGGCAAATGCTAAGCTCAACCCCCAGCTGTGGACACCGGGCCATCATACTACCTTCATGGAGTCTGTTTCTGACCGTTTGAGCAGACAGATGCACATTTGTGGCCTGCTGGAGGTTATGTTGCAGTGCTCCTCCTGTTCCTCCTTGCACAAAGGGAGGGGTAGCAGTCCTGCTGCTGGGTTGTTGCCCTCCTACGGCCTCCTCCACGTCTCCTGATGTACTGGCCTGTCTCCTGGTAGCGCCTCCTCTGGACACTATGCTGACAGACACAGCAAACCTTTTTTGCCACAGCTCACATTGATGTGCCATCCTGGATGAGCTGCACTACCTGAGCCACTTGTGTGGGTTGTAGACTCCGTCTCATGCTATCACTAGAGTGAAAGCACCGCCAGCATTCAAAAGTGACCATCAGCCAGAAAGCATAGGAACTGAGAAGTGGCCTGTGGTCACCACCTGCAGAACCACTCCTTTATTGGGGGTGTCTTGGTAATTGCCTAGCATTTCCCCCTGACGGATGTTTATTCCGTTTGTCAATTAGTGTTGCTTCCTAAATAGGCAGTTTGATTTCACAGAAGTGTGATTGACTTGGAGTTAAATTGTGTTGTTTAAGTGTTCCCTTTATTTTATTTTTTTTGCTCAGTGTGTAAACTAAAAGAAAATAGAGAACTTTGGAAACAAGTTGTAACAGAATTTGTATGAATTAAAGTGCAAAAGCAAAAGTAAAGAAGCAAAAGTGTTCTGGAGCATCTGTTTATCCTGATTCTCCAAAATCCCACATAAGATAATCTAAAGATTTTGTCACCAATACATCCATGTACATCCATAATTTATTTATTTACTCATCTAAAATGTGCATGAAACACTTGTTTACATCTAAACATAAAACAGCACTTTAATGTGATGATTTTATACGCCTACGGGTAACGTTTTAAAATTGAACTACACAGTATCAAGGTGAATTAGTAAGGTAAACAAAGAAATGAAAAAAGCAGACTATAAGCGTAAATAAAATAAAAATAAATGTAAAAAAATATCTTAATACGTAATAAAATATAAATAGAAAAAACATCGATGTACATTTTCATGCTGAAAGATGTTGTAGGTGTTTACGTACCACACAGACATTAAGCTTGTTGCTCGCTGAAACAGCCAGAGAACCAGCGCAGATGTGCTGTAAATGCAGATGTTTTTTAAGTAACACTATATATATATATATATATATATACAGAGTACATGAGTACAAGTATATATATATAAACAGAAACAAACAAACAAAAAGCTTACAATCAGCGAGCCCCAGAAAAGAACTCCAGAGAACACGCTGACGGTCTCAGCAGGGAACGCCAACACAACACCAAACAATATCGTCAACAAAGCAATCATTATTTGGACAACCTGTGATTAAAACACACACACACACACACACACACACACACACACACACACACACACGTTTTTCAAAATAGCCTTTTAATAAGTACACTCAAAAAATATATCATGGCGTAGTTTATTATTAAGTATTTCCATCCATTTGATTTTATTTCAATCATATTTTTTTTCAAAAAGTATGTAATCAGATAACGTACAATTAACTAAGGTTTGTTAATTATGAAAACTATTTAATTTAATCTGTTAAAAAGTAGGAATTTAGTTTAAATGTCTGCGGGACAAGATCCAATTAGTTAAATTGTATGAGACTGATTTATACAGAGAACTTGGCATGTTCTCCACGTGCTTGGTGGGTTTCCTCCTCCGGGTGCTCGGGTTTCCTTTGAGCGTACTGTTTTGTGTCGACTACTTTTTTTGCAAATCGCATTCATGTCTATGCAAAGTATTTGTTTGTAAACAATCGCATTCATTTACAAACCTGAGCCAAAAATATATGACCAGACATCACGCATTTCTCTTATCAGCTATACTGAGAAGACTCCTCTTGTTTGCACTGTGTACATAAAAAAAAAAGCACTAGATGTTTGTTGGAATTTGGTGTCCACGTCCAATAATTAATGCAACTCTGGATGGAAGTAAGTGTTATGATATTGCGTAAAGGTGTTGGAACAATGCCAGGGTGAATGCACAGGACGTCAATGTCTTGATATATTCTTGAAGACAGTAGACTACTATTCCAGCCTGACACACAGTATGACTGCAGATCAATCCTTGCGATCATGTTTTCCCCTGCCACTGTCACCGTTTTTTTCTTTTTCTCTCTGTTATGTAATTGTGTAACTTACTCCCAGCGCTTTAGGTTCTCCTTTCGGGAATTTCTTCAGCGGGCTTTGAATCTGCGACGAATTTTGTTCTGCTGAAGCTGAAATGTTTGTTAAGGGAACAACTTGTGTGACAATGGTGCAGCCACGTCCCACATCAGTGAGCGGTACAGGAGCGCTGGTCATCTTTAAAACTGTGGATTGGACTTTTAATCTGTAAAAAAAAAAAAAAAAAAAAAAAATGCATATTTATTTCCTATTACCAAGTTGGTATAAGGTGAGAAGAAATATGCGTACACAATACGACACGACTAAAATGTTGTTTGTAGGTTTAAGTGCAGCTTCCAAAATCTGCTCCCGTATTGCTAATACTATGTTTGACATTTTAAAGAGAAAGCTATATTTATATGCATTTTATTCACCAAAAGGAAAAAAAAACAAAAAAAACAAGGACTTAGCTAGCTATCCACTAATATTTAGTGAGAAAAAAGTGACACAGAACAGTAAAAAAAACAAAGACTCGCCACTTACTAATCACTTCCGGTAAAATCTCCCTCTGGACAAGGAAATGAAAATAGCTGACAGAACTCACCTACCACAGGTCAAGCTAAAGAACCTCTACAGGAAGCTTGCAACGGATGATTTGACTGCCCCAAAATAGGTCACATATTAAGCTCTATGGGCATGAATTAGTCAGAATATCCGACAAGAGCAAGGCACCCAGGACACCAGCATGGCGCCATAAGCTGATGGAAAAGTTGAAGAACATCTGGAAGGACCTCAAGCAGCTGATCAAGATACATCATGGAATAACAACCATGAGGACGAGGAACCAAAAACCGTAACATAAGTTGAAAGTCATGTTCTTACAAACTATGGAGAACACGACCAGGATCAGACAGAGCAGAAGATCAGTGTTGTGGCTGCCCACATCAAATGGTATAAAAACGAGGAGTCGAATTTCGTTTATTTGGCAGTATACATTCTTTTAAATTGACTCTTTGAAAAAGTATTTGTATGTTGTGCTCTCGTCCATCCAGTGACGGTACACTGAACATCGGTTACATCGTTACAGTTACGCATGGCGATGTGTCTCTTCCACAAATTAGTGACAGGTTATGCACCATATAAATATCAATCAGTTTTATGCCTTTATTCCCCATAAATTTCCAGTTTGACTCGGATGCCCGTCAAAGAATGGAAATCTAAATCGTCATTTCTTTCAGTTTAAACTCAATACTGCTCATCGGATTAGATGCTCCTTATATTTAGATGAAGACATTAAATTAGAGCTTTTAGCAGCATGAACATCTTGACTTGAAACGATGCGGTCTACCATGAAGTAAATCTACAAAGTAAAACAGTCCAACCAAAGCAGTTCAAAGCATTTTCATGCTGTAATCACACTTTAAAACAAAACCCATCCGGTTACGTGTCTGTAAAAAGTCATTTTAATGAAGAAAAAAAGCCGTGTTTTACCTCCTGTTTGTAGCAGTGCAAGTCTCTCTGTATCCCAGTCTCTCTTTATTTCTGTGTGTGCTGATAAATGGTTCCGCTTCTCACTTGCTCTGTGTATTATTCGCAACTCCTTTTTTTTTTTTTTCTTCTAAAAGCTTGGTTATAGTTCCAATGACGTAGATGCAAATCAGAAAGGAAAGTAAAAAAAAAAAAAAAAAAACATACCCATGCCACAGACTTCCGAAGAGACTACACATAGCTGAACACCATGGCACCATAGCAGCAGCACAGAACAAATACAGAACAATTACTGCTGCCTAAATAACAGGACCTGAAGTGTGGTGTCACGGCGTGCGCCTGTGATGGCCGTGCGCCCAAATCAATATCACTCCTCTGGTGTGAACTATTGGCGCTAACGGTCCCGAGCTTCTCTCCATGCTATAAAACACAGTGGGGAGTGTAGCTCGGGGTTTGTCTGTCTGTTGGGAAGCTTGAATTCGCTACATGGTGGGTATGTAAGTGCGTAACGCGCTGGAGCATGGGAGAGTGGCATGCGAGGCTTTAAACAGGACACTGGAATTCCGCCTTTGATCTCGGAGGCCTTTGAGGAGAGCGCGAGCTCCGGTGGCAGCCTTCTCGTCCCCGTCGCCGAGGAGGAAAAGCCCGCGAGTAGGACTGCGTTGAGGCCCCGATCCCAGCCGGGGAAAAGCCGCCCAGCCGACGGACGTCAGTTAGGACTCCCGCCTGAGGCCGCGCCCAGAGAGAGCCGGGACGGGCCAAGCCGGCCATCGACCGCGGGAGAAGGACCATTGAGGGAGCGTGCAGGAACGCTGCCTCCGCGTGCTCCATTCTGTCACTCCGCCCTCTGCCACCGCTCACCAGCCTGTGCTCGCATGCCAGCGCGGCATTGCCAACCAGACCAGCACGTGCACATTCATTCCTTCCCCTTACTTTCCATCCGCCCTTCCCTTAACCCTTTTCCTTCCCCATTTTTCTTAAATAAATGACCCTTTTTCCCGTAAGACCACGCCTTGTGTCCGTGTTTCATGGTGCTGCCCGTGCAACTTTAGGGTCGAACCTGTTACAGTGGCTTTAAACAAACACAGCAACAAAAAAAAAACACCTCGAGTTAAAGATTTAGATACTGTAGCTGCAAGGAATGATTCTTGGTTGCATGGCTTTTTAAGTGAAATGGGTATGAGGAGACAAGGCGTAACCAGGACACATTAAATATGGAGTTGATCCCCCAACACAGTTGAAGGGAGCAAGAGCTTAATAGCACTGAGCCCGGGTGGCAGTCAAGTTTTGAGCTGTGCGCCCGCTCCAGGACCTGAGAACGCAGGAAGAAGGGAACAAAGAGGTGTTTATAGGAGAGCGTTGCTTGGCCCTGGCTTATGAATGAAGGTTCGTTTAACTCTGGCCTTGATGTCGAGTTCTGCAGCGACGAGCAAGGATAGGAGGAAGCAGAATAGTGTCATCAGTGTTGGTATAGTGAGGCGTCGACCTCCACAATGAACTGGCGTGACAGGTGCGGAATGGTGAGGATAGGGGCGAACGGAAAGTTCAGAAAGATAAACTGAACACCTCCTTGATATCCAGAGAATCTGAGGGAAACGTGGGTGAGTTCCGGTGGCTTCCGCACGGGGACGGGGTCGAAGCATGATGTGGTGGGGGCTCGTAAGATGGTCATGCACTGTAAACCCTAATGCTCATAGTAATTAAACATATTGAGTACTGTCGACTTAAAATAACTACAATTAGTTCAAATGAATAGGCCTAGAACCTTTTGGTATTTAGGAGTTTGTAGAAATGACATTTTTCAAGTTAGCTGAACAAATTAACCTTCTGAACAACAAGCTGAACAACTTTCATTTTTGTTAAATGAATTAATAAAATAACATCAGCTGAATGTTGTTGGTTATCACATTCAGCATTTTCACACACGCACTGGCTATTGCGATAAAGAAAACTAAAGGCGACCCAGTAAAACATATGTGTAGTGTTTTTTGTTTGTTTGTTTTTTGTTTGCTTGTTTGTTTGTTTTTTGGCAAGGCAGTGTTTATGACATGTGTTTCTCGCATGACACAAAGAGGTGTATGACTTATCAGCGATAATAACTTGTGAAATACAATCATAGCTGTCATCGTTTCCCAAAGAATGCGGACGCGGACGCAGGGAAACACTTGATTTGTTTTATTGTCTTCTCTCACAAAATAAGGTTGTTCAAAACAGAAAAAGAAAATAACCAAAAACCCAGGAACTGAGCGCCTTTAACTGGGCGCGGACCGTTTCAAAGTCCAAGAAGATCGAACATGAGCCGAGTCGGCGGAAACAGGAACACTCTCAGGCGCGAGAGAGCCGTGAACTTGACCGTGGCTTCAGCGGCACTCGGAAGTCACTTTTCTAGGCTCAACAGCCGCGGCTCAGTCCTGAGAGGAGAGATTGTAATGTTTGGAATTTATCATGCACGCGGACACACACTCACAGGCAGCTTTCAACTGAGACAAACGGTGAACAGACAAAGGACTATGGGGCCGGCTGGCTTAAATAGGGAGACACACGAGGAGGACACAGGTGAACTTCATTTAGTGCTAATGGTGAAAGACATACACACGTAGACACAACAGGGGGCGACAACGAGGCGGCTCAGTAATCCGGTGAGCCAGATCTTAACAGATCTTAATATATATATATATATATATATATATATATATATATATATATATATATATATATATATATATATATATATATATATATATATCTTTGTTTTTGTTTAGTGATTGCTTTTCTACATTTTACAACAATACTGGAGATTCTATCTCTACATTAGTCTGAGAAGACCTCGGGATCCCCCAGTCAGAGGTGGGTGCTGTCAGCGCGACCTGATTTCATATAAGTGGTTGAAGATGGATCCATAAATGGATGGATGCATGAAAGGATTTTAATATTAGAAATTCATAATACTATCTTGACAAGTCTGTGACATAACGAATGTTAAATTCATTTACATATTCATAATTGGTCTAAAGTGCAACCTGCAAAAACAAACAAACAAATAAACAGATATCAATAAAAAGTCTGTAGTTTAAGTATTTATTTAACTGCCCAAATAACAAAAAAAAAAAAAAATGACTGGATGACTTATTTGTATGTTTAAAAAAATATTTATTTAATTATATGAAGCGTGCAACACATGTTTGATCTTCACCGTGTGCATGTGTGCAAAACACACGCACGTGCACACACAGAGAAAATCAAACATTGTTATTTGAATTAAAATAATAATAATGAAAGAACAACTGTGCAATCATTGGCAGATTTTCAGTGGCAGAAACAATGGGTAATAACGTGCCGTTCCAGAAACATATTTCATTTCTAGGAAGTTACAGTAACTGCAGGATTTTAAAATGTCCACATTGACATCATTTGAGCTTCTGTTTGATATACTGGTCCTGAAAAAAAAGGGAAATAAATAATGTTATTAATTTAAAAAATCTTTAATTCCATAAGTAAATATAACTGAATCTCGATTTTCTACATAAATGTCCATACAATCAGTGAAGGCAGGTTGGCTTTCTGACTTGTTGTAATCTGGAGGACCTCCGGCTGGTGGAATGTTGATGACTCCACTGAGGTCCTGTTTAAAAAAAAAAAATGAAAAAAAAAAGTAATGTCTATATTTTTGCTTATCCAGTTGTGAAAAAAGGTTCTGGTTTAGAGAGCAATTGTTCAGTAATAACCTTTTACTTACTTACTCAGTAATTACCTGCTATAATTCTATTCTATTATTCAATGTAAATATCAGTAAGTAAAAACCCATGAAATAATTTCTCCTAAGAAATGTTGTGAATGACTTGATGAAGCGTTTGTTGCAAACATAACGAGTTAATTTTGGAAATAAATTAAATGACACGTTGTCAGGGATAACCCCTAGAGGGCGTCAACGCGCCCTGAGTCTTTTGTGTTGTAGTTTGTTTTGTTTAGCGTCATTTCCCATGTTGCAACTCGGTCAGGTGACGTGGGCGCTCGCCTGAACCGAGTTGGTTATTAGTTTTATTATGAATAGTTTGGTTTCGTTGAGTTATGTGTCTTGCATCTGTTGATTTCTACTTAGTAAATGTCGTTCCAGTTTAGTATGTGTGTTCCTTGTCTTTATTCGTGTTTTGGTTTGTTTTATTATGAAGTTTAGTTGCTTGTTTGATTTCCCTGGTTTTGTTTATAATAAAACATCGTTCCTTTAAAATCTGGGAGCTCTGCGTTTATGCCTCGAACCCAAATACCTGACACATGTCACTATCATATTTTGAGTAATTTCTCTATAGTTTATATATTTCTTTATAATATTATGATTAAATTTAAACAGGAGAAAATTAGCAGAACGTCCGAGACTGGATGAGAAGGGTTTAGACAGATAAACAGCCAACTGGACGAGCAGAAGAATTCTTTATGAAGCTGATCTCACTGGCCATCAGAGCCAAGTACAGTACGCTGCGTCAAACCAGAACTCCAGCGCATGGTGATGTAGAGAGCCTGATTATTTCCATGTGTACAGTTTTCCCTCACCTGTGTGTTGACGTGAGCAGGATGGGCGATGATTACAGGCACCTTTAAAACATTCAATTAAAAATAATAATATTATTCATAAATAAATTCCTTCCTGGAACATTATAACTGGCTATAATGTTATCGGATTCATTTTTCCTCAAACTTCAGTCGAAAGATGTAAAAGAATAATAATAATTGAAGTGATTTATGGTCACTACTTTTTGACATGCTGTTATTCTCAGTAACAGGAAATTGCAAGAATAACCAGACTGTAAGTTGAAGTATGTTTGAGTTTTTTTTTTTTCTGGTTCTCACCGTCGGTTCGGAGCAGCAGGTGGCTTTACAGGCGAACGCTGAGAGGGAGATGGAGATGGAGAACTGAAGCAAAGACAGAACTGCCAGCACTCCAAGGATTCCACTTGTCACTTCCTGACATGTGATATAATATAAAAAAAATTAAACAACAAGAAGAAATCCTATCCCGTTAAACCAGCGTAGTGCTGGCTGAGCTCTTTATTTGTTTGTTGAGGCTGTTTATTAAGCCAAATTTACACAATCCATGTAATAAACATGGTGGATCAAGGGAAAGGAAATGTATGATTTGTTAGACACCTAACAGTTATACTTATTATTTTTAGTGTTGCTGTGCGGTAACTGAAGTGAATTTACAAACCTTAACCCTTTCTATTTTCATATGCATTTGCACAGTGTGATGAGAACTCAAAGGATTGGGACTAAAAAGTTATTAGACCATAAGGAAACCACTCGTTAGTGAGACTCATCAAACAAGGCTTCATGGAGCATAAAGGTTGGACTTTGGAGCAATGGTCATGTGGTTCTGATGAGTACAGATTAAGCCTACTTCAGAAAGAAAGGCGCTTTAGGGTCGTATTTTTGCAAGGCACCATATAAGAAAGAATGAATAACTACATTCATAAAATCTTCATAAGAAACTTACAGGTCCTTGCCAGTAGCAGTCTGGGCACATCGGCTGTATGAAACTGTCAATACCTAAGATGACGATGGCTGTTCCTGAACTTATAGAGTTGACCACGTTCATTCCCAGTGAGCCTTTTACCTTACATAGAGAAGTAGAAGAGTGGATGCTCAAATGGCTGGCACCAAATGACAATTACAGCTGTTATGATTTACAGTATGAGTTTCAGCTCCACAGGAGAAATGAAGGCAGGATGATGGTAATTGGTGAGTAAAACAGCATTAGAGAGATAATAAGGTTTACATACCAAACAGGGATGAACATTTGGTTCTGCTGCAACAGACAGAGAGCCAGAGATGATGGACTGTGGCAGGGGGGAAAAAAAAATATATCTATATATATATATTTGTTTCAGGTTGAAATATTTCACTTTGAAGAAGAATCTGTTGATGTCATGCTAATTGAATCCTGCTGCACCGTCTGGCATTTTGTCCTACTGTTTGAAGCAACATCAACGCCATTCAATCTCAGACTTCAGTCTCAGTGAATATTATAATACTTATTGTCAGGGGTCTAGCTGGTTGTAGTTGCTGATGTTTTTGCCGTGGGCATAAAGGTAGGCATGAGGGCAGAGGGGTGTGCAAACAGAGAGTCTTTTATTTAAACAAACACAACTCAAAAACAGAACAAAGGAACTAAAACAACAAACTCAAACTAAAACTTGGGCTCAGGAAAAACACAACAGGAAGGGATCTGAACACAGGGGACCAAGAGCTGACACAGGGAACCAGGAGCTGACACAGGGAATCGACAGAACTAGGGATGAGGAAACATGGAGCCGGAGCTAACTAAAGACACAGAGGGGAACTAGAGACAGGGACTGGAGACTGGAGAGACAGGACTGGAGGCACAGAGACTGGAGAGACAGGGCTAGACAGGAGACAGGGCGAGGGGCACAGAGACTGACAGGAACTAGACTAGCTGGGTTAGTGAGGTTAGTACGCTACATGTTGTACTGGGGACACTGGAGGCTGACCTAACCGGGTTAGTGGCTAATGGTGTTAGTACTGACCTAGGGGACCGGAAGACAAAAGGCAGGGCACACATGAGGCTATAGCAAACTAGCGGCTAACCTACTAGTGACCAGAACTACTAGCAGTCACTCCCACTAGAGATTAGCCTACTGGAGGCTAGCCCTACTAGGGGCTAACCCTACTAGCCATCAAGGCCAACTAGCGGCTAACCCTGCTAATGGCTGAGCCCTCATGTGGCTACACATACTAGGGAAAACTTTAAACACAGAACTAAACAAAGAAGACTGACACTGGGAAGACAGAACATTACTTACACTGGACACAGGAGGAGACACAGCCTAACTACACACTGAACAGAGCAGCTCCATGAATCCACAGACACAAGGAACATCACGAAAACAAAACTAGGGCCCTCTGAAAACAAAGGTTACAAAACATAAACCAAATATAAACTTAAAGTAACAAAAAGGAATGCCCACATGACGGTAATACGAACAAACAAACAGACCAAACAAACAAACAATCACAAACAATCAATGCTCGACCAACAAGAACTACACAAAGACAGACAGACATGAACAGTGACCTCTAGTGGAGGTTCCTAACACTTATAGGTTTTTATTATTATTTGTAGTAGCAGTACGCAACAAATTTCATTACAATTAGCGATCCCCAGTAGACAACTCCACTGATAACACCAATGGGTGGATACTGGTTGAAGGCCAACACGATTCCACACAGAATTGTCATCACCCCGATCATTATTTGGACCGTCTGTGGGAAGGAAACAAAAGATTTTACATTGTGCAGCAAAGAAATACTATAAGTTAGAGAATATAAATACGACTATAAGATATTTCACCCCCAGTGCTTTTGGGCGACCTTTCCGAAACTCAAGTATTGGTGGTGTAGCTGCATTTCCTGTTTGGGGGGTTTGACCCAACGTCGACGGGTTCACGTAGGTCACGATCGTGAAGCCGCCACTCATGGTCTTAAACTTTTGTGGTTCAATCCTAATTTACCCAGCAAACAATAAGAAAGGAATTTAATTTTAAAAATGTTGTAGTACTGACAAAAAAATAAATAAATAAAATCACTGTCTCACAATTCTCAAACACGCTCTTATGTTAGACAAATGTCCTAGCAACATATTGAAGATTTTTTTTTTTTTTTTTTTTTTTTATGGTATGATACATAATTTAATATTGAATATTTCTAATTATATATCAGAATCCGGAAAAGAAATGTGATCTGTGATGATGTACAGCCATTTTCACATTAACCTGAAGAATGATCCTGATATGCATTGAGAATTCATCTTCCCCCTAATGACCTCGATTGATTGCAAGCTGGCCACACCCTGACGCAGCCGAGCGGTATGGTGGAGGAAACGTGATGTTTCCTCTACCATACTTTCCAGTTAGGATGAGGTTTTCATGGTGATATGCAGTGCCACAGTCCAAAAGTGTCTCCATTTGTACTGTGTAACCTGGTGAATTTCTAAAGTCTTTGAAATCACTTTGGAACGATTTTCTGCTAAATCAACAATTCTTGATCATATGTAGTATGTTCAGGTGCATATTCTCAATAAGCATATTCTTATTGTCCAGCGCGAACTCAAACTTGCCACTGTATATACAGTAAGTCCTATCACGTATGACATAAGACGATGAGACGTGGATTAATCAATTGCTATACAACACGTTTCTAAAAGTCAAATCATTTCTTGGATTATTTCCTCCTATTCATTTTAAGCTGAGTTTAAACACAGCAACACAGCCTTTGAACAATAAATTATCGATGTTAATAACGTTTTTGTTCATTTCGGAGTCAACTCATCGCAGGTAAATCTGTTAAAGTTAATTAAAGCAGACACTGATTTGTACTTTCAAACCAAAACAGACAAGCAAAAAAAAACGTACCTGTAGTGAGTCGAGGTTTTATTCGTGTGTTCTGTTCTTGTTTGTGTGCTGAAATGCGGACAGTTTATTGCTGCTTCTCCGACCTTTGGAATCATTAAGCATGATTTAGCGGGAAGTGACGGTGAATAATTTGCAGCTTATTTGATTAAAACAGGACACGCTGAAATGTAGGCTTTAAATACAATTATGAGCAACAACTTATTGTCATGTACCACTCAGATGGACGCAGTGCCCATGCCAAGCTCCTGCCCGGACCCAGTGCCCGTACCAAGAATCAACTCCAACTTAGTGCCTGTGCCCAGTTCCTGTCCGGACCGAACTCCCGGCTTTGATCTCCTGCGTCCGCTTCACGACCACGACTTTGTCTAGCCCGCTGGATTTACAACATGCGCTCCAGGAATTAGAGCGCTCCTCTTCAGCGCTTCTGTCCTGCACGCTGCACGTTGGATGCCGCAGTCATCTTGTCACTCGGATCTCCACTGCCTCTCGCTCGCCACCACCTTTATTGAATACTCAAGCTTCTCTTCATCTCTAACCAGTGCTTTATGCACTTTATACTTAAACATACGTTGTAACTAATAAAGACGTTAAGTTCAGTTGTTGCCTGCTTTTGGGTCCTCCATGCCTGTCCGACACGGACCAGCCGTGACTCTTATTTAGCTTTAAAGTGAACTGAAACATAATAAAAGTTGTTCAAATATTACTAATTCTACAGGAAGGTACTATGAGTGGTGTGTACTGTATGTGTGAAGGGTGGGTGGTTGTGTGTGGCCCAGGGTTGGCAATATTATATTCGGTCATATTTGCTTTATGAAATGAATATACACACAATGTTCGTCCTTGTAGTTTTTTATTTAAAATGCTGAAATAATAAAATAATTTTCCATTTAACCGATTTATAAACTTCATTTCTCGTAAATGAACAAATTACTAAATAAATTGTTTAAAAAGATGCAAAAAGACAGAAAAAAGAAAAAGCTTTTTTAATTTCCTGTATTAAGCATGATTAAGCATGATGTTTTTGATGAGATATGCTTTAGTATACTACATTATATTACCATATGTAGAAAATGTATACAAACTATATAATCATATACAGTAGGTCCACGCTAACGGATTTAAATTCCATTACTATTATTAATAGTTATTTTGATCTCATTTTGTAAAAAAAAAAAAAAAAAATGACGGGATATAAATTCCCAGTTGTGCTTATTGATCACAAATAACTTTTTTCTTCAACGAGCATTTCAAGGTTGCATTTCATATTTAAAATGGGTTGGACTTTTAAACTGTAGCACGAGGTCACATTGATTTCTTTCAGTCAGAGAGAATTTCAGATCTGTTACTGTGCTGTTTCTTATTTAGTTCCTCAAAGCTCCTGCTCATTTGTACTCTAGCACTTATTGCCTCTGGGTGTTGAGTCTAATGGAACCTAATGGAACTTTTATTTGTCACTTGTACCAAGCTCCAAACCCACACAGATATGCCGTAGCCCGATTCAGCTAATCATTATTCCTATTTTTTGTAATGTTTTTTGAAATGTTATTTTGTTACTTTTTTGTTCACAATTGTACACTACAGTGACTTAGGAACAGGAAAAAAATATAAATGAAATGGTTTTATGTAAAAGTAACATCATTTTTTTTTTTTTTTTTTTTTTTTTGCCACACAAGTGTGTTGGGGTAGGGCGGGGCTGGCTGGCCACGACTGCAAAAACACACAAGCATGCAAAACATTCAAGTGCCGCTGTCTGTCCACTCTGTCACTCTGCTGACATCATCAGGAGAGGAGCACATGAGAAAGGAGCACATTAGCCATTGCTAAACATATATATATATATATATATATATATATATGTATATATTTATCAACATTGTGTATTTCTGATAACTGATTGTCTCATTCGTCATGTATCTTTTGAAGATTTTATGTTATGTAACCTTATTATTTCTTATTATTAAATGAACATGATGTAACCATAACAGCATAGGATTTACATGGGGAGAAATGACTAAATTAGTAAAAAAAGAATATTCAGTTCCTATTCCCCTCTAACGAATATTGATTCTGTGGAAGAATAAAGAAATCCTATATTTACAAAAGCATATCAAGACTTCATCAGAAGCCTGGATGATAAAACATTGTTGGACTTTAGTGTTAAAAATAAAACGGTCACAGGTTTTGCTCTTTTTAAAAACAAAAAATATGCCTATTGATTGAGTGTTCACAACAGGCATCCAATGCCTCTAGTGCACACACACACCAGGCACACCAGACTGGAAATGAAAATAAATTAGTGGTAGAGGTGCTTGTTCATTTTGATGCATCGGCTATTTTAATGGAGTATTCTTCAACCTTGGAAATAAAGCAAGATATGAGCTACTTTGTCATCCATTCAGGAGCGGGTTGGTAATTTTGCTGCTTTATCCTGTATGCAAGGTGGCGCAGGGCCTGGAGCCTGTTCCAGGAGACTTAGGGCACGAGGTGGGAGACATCCTGGACAGTGTGCCGATCCATTGCAGGGCACACACACACACACACACACACACATACACACATTCACACACTGATTCACACACTAGGGACAATTTGGGAACACTAATTGGCTGAATCTGCAGGTCTTTGAACACTTTGGACTGAGGGAGGAAACCGGAGAACCCCGAGGAAACTCACCAAGCACACGGAGAACATCCAAAGTCCATGCACAGGTTTTTTTCTTAGATGTACTGTGGCCACACTGTTGATAGAAATGTGCATATCTTACAAACTAGATCACATATATCACAATTATTATTATTATTATTATTATTATTATTATTATTATTATTATTATTTACCATAAACAAGTTTGAGGTTGATGCATCTCTGTACTTGTATGAGTGCATGGAGTAGATTTTAAGTTTTTCTTCAAGAAAGAGGATGATGGAGTCGAACACCGGGCTTTGTGACAGAGTGGGTAATTTTTCCACTACCCAAGTTTGGAGTTTATATAGACAGGGGTTTGTTATATAGTCAGAGGCAGAGATTTGGGTTTAATGTGTTGAAGTCGTTGTTTTTCTGCTTAATACACTGTATATGCAAGTGCTCGCTGAGCAGTAATTACTTTCTAATGGTGAATTTTGTTGTTTATGTGAATTATTGTCCCCCAGGCAAGTTTATTTTTTGATCCACACTGCAAAAGAGTGACCCGTATCAGAGGTGAGAAGTAAGTAGGGAATAATGAGAATAGCTGGATCCATCAGACCTCGTGTAAGATCTGAACAGCTCACATCAGGTGGACTCAGCGTGCACTTCTGACAGGATGGAGTTTAGCATATCCAGGACGTGTCGCGGCGCTGCATACTGACCCGACATCTGTCAGACCCGCCTGTGGACTCTCCTTACTTTTCATGAATCTCATTTCCATACAGCACATTATACACCACTGCTGAATCCAATCTCGTGAAAAAAAAAAAAAAAAAAGAATTCAAGAAGAGGAAACTTTGTTTAATTGATTTCTTTTTATTTTTATGAGGCTTAGATGAGAAGTTACTGCTGATCAGTCAGGCTGTGGTGGACGTGGAGAAACCTGAACTGTGATCCTTCATAACATTTGGGTTCCAGTAGAGGTGGGTAGTAGGTAAATGATTTTACCCATAATGCCTTTTAAGTTATGGAAACGTGGCTCTGCTCAATGTTACTGGTTGTATGGGTGATTTAAATGATTATTTATTCATTTGTTTCTACATTTTCCATTCATTCATCCATTCCATTCTAAAACAAAACAAAACAAAGCAAAACAAACAAACAAAAAATACTTCTGTTTTTAATATGATATTAATTCCAAAATGACTAAAAATGGAAAAAAAAAAAAAAATCCTGGATAATAGCTCATTTCATCCACTGTCCAATTTAAAATCAAAATTGGAAAAGACAAACAAAGACAAACAGAAACTGATTGCGAGGCGCTCACTTTCCATGTTTGTGGTTCATTGGACACAAGTAGCGTGACCCAGATCCTTGCTCACAGGGTTACGTGTTTCGCTTCCGTAAATGCCACAAACATCACTGGGCTCTTCAAGTGAAGATTAAAATCAACTATTAAAACAATAAAATGCGAAACAGCACAACACCTGAATAATCGAGTAAAACGTTTGTGTGACTCTGTTTAAGTCCAGTTAGTGCTGGTGATTTTATTTTATTTTATTTACACATTGTTTGTAATGTAATAAGATTTTTATAATGCAAGCCTTGAAATAATTGGAAATTCATCATTTCAGAATGCCACGACTTTTGAGAACCTTTTCTTTACTTTCCAATTTAAAAAAAAAAAATATTTTCAAGTTATTGATGTTTTTAAATGTATATATACAAATCTAAAAAAAAAAAACAGTAAGTTACAGGCAAAAATCCCAAAATACTACAAATTTTCTACAAATACACTATGTTGCCAGAAAGGGTTCGTTCGCCTACCTTCACATGCTACTTGAGCAACATTCAATTCGTAATCCATAGGGTTTAATATGATGTTGGCCCACCCTTGCCCACTGGTGTAAATTCATGTTGGAAGAGGAACGGGTCATCCCTAAACTGTTTCCACAAAGTTCAGAGCATGAAACTGTCCAGAATGTCTTGGTATGCTGAAGCATTGAGAGTTCCTTCCATTTGAAGCCAGGGGCCGAGCCCAACTGTGCACAAAGCAAGGTCCATAAAGACATGGATGAGCACGTTTGGTTTTGAAGAACTTTATAGCCTACATAGAGTCCTGACCTCAACAACACCTTTAGGGTGAATTAGAGTGAAGACTGCGAGCCAGGCAGTCTTGTCCAACATCAGTATCTGACCAAGAATGGACAAAAATTCCCATAAAAACACTCGCAAAACTTGTGGAAAGCCTTCGTAGAAGAGTTAAAGCTGTTATAGCTGCAAAGGGAGGGGCCAACATCATATTAAACTCTATGGAATAAGAATTGTGTGCATGTGTATGATTTCAAGATGCTCCCTTCTTTCAGTTGGCTCATTTTGAAATGTAACAGTTCACTATCTCCCCCTACTGGAGAAGCCCAGATTTGCAGATTGAAAACACTGTGTTTAAATCTCTCTCTCTCTCTCTCTCGCTATCTAGGTATTTGACATCGACATGTTCTCTGCACTTATGTTGAAGTCACATATCAACTTATTTGCACAAAAAAATGACTCCCTGCAGGTAATTATGTCACTTCCTGATGGAAACGAGTTTATGGGTTTTACACACGTGGACAAAATTGTTGGTACCCTTCGGTCATTTTTGTCCAGGCCTGTTCCATGAGTTTATGTTTTTTTAAAGAATTCCGTTGAAGCATGGTTGAACAGCAATGTCTGACTTTCATTGGTTAACATTCATAGAATTGTTTTTTATTATTATTACTTTTGCCAGATTAAAGTTATTTCTGTGACCATTTTTCAGTTTTTCTTTCATTGACCGAAGGGTACCAACAATTTTGTCCACGTCTCAGAGTTGATGTTTTCAGACATCTCCCATCATCATATCAGCATCTCAGTGAAATGCTTTGTGACCTACACACAGGATTTTGCATAGAGGAGGAGCTTCCAGTTATTGTGTAAGATGGTGAAAAGAAAAGAAAAAAAAAAAAAAAAGAAAAGATATGAAGAAGCAGCACTTTGCTGACCAAACAAACAATCCTGCTGAGATGTAAACTACATGTGATTCATGTATCATTTACAAGACACAGAACATGTTACAGCTATCTAATACCTTTGCTTACAGTATTTATTGTGTTACTTTCTGGACATTTTGTAGCATCATCAGGAAAGTGGACAGGAGTCAGTCCAGGTCATTTTTTTTTTTGTGTAAGTATGTAGTGTGAGTATGAATTTATTTGTTTTCTGGTGCTATTTTCGTTTGCTCTCTAGGCTAAAACGGAGCTGAAATGCATTTTAATGTGCAACCTTTTTAATCTCCTGTATTTTCGACACACTCCAGGCAATTTGGGAACTCCATTGAGCCTAATCTTCATGTCTTTGGGTTGTAGGAGGAAACCGGCGCACCTGGAAGTAAGCCACCAAGCACAGGGAGAAACATGCAAACTTCACACACACACACACACACACACACACACAGACCAAAGTTAGAAATCCAAACCCAACCTCAGAAGGTACAAGTCGACAGGGCTAAACGTCACATTTCCATGCAACCTGAACCATACTGGCAATTTAAATAATGACTTGTTATTAAGAATAAATAAATAAATAAATAAATAAATGACATGTCATTAGCCAGTCAGATTTTATTAAGGGAATACTACTATTGAATTAAAAAGCATCAAATCGTCTCATGCTACGGTACCTGAGTGAACTGGAGCCGGTGATTTATGATCTGCCACGCCTGATTCAATCAAAGGATGCAGGCTGCTTGTCAGTACCACGTGTTACGAAAACTATAACAGAACCTTTTCTGGAATAGTCTTCCTGTTAATGTTCGGGACTCAGACACAGTCTCAGTGTTTAAGTCTGGGCTAAAAACGTATTTATTTAGCGCAGCATGTTTGTAAATAGATGAGCCTTAGGTAAAGGAGCAGATCTGGGGGACTCATGGACGTAGAGTATTCTGGTGAACTGCTATGTTTAGATGCTGTCCTCCCCACTCTCATTGTTCACTCAGGTTTGTTGACGGTGAGGTGATTGGTTGCTTTACATCTCAGTTCCCCGTCATGTCTGTGTTTCCTTCTGGCTCCTCCCTTTTAGTGATGATGTCATAGTTAGTCCTGCCGGAGTCCCTGCTTGCACTCTGCACTAAAAATACATTCACCTTATACAGTGTGTGACTGTGACCAGACCTGACTGTTGTCTCTCTGTCGAGCTATACATGTCGCTCCTGATCCAGACATTTACATTTACATTTAGGCATTTGGCCGACGCTCTTATCCAGAGCGACTTTCAAAAAGTTTCCATCACTGGAAGGATACTGACACTAGGTTACCCCCTCTGCCCTCTGGACCTGTCTGACTCGTCCTGGTGCCCCGCTTCTGGTTGGAGATCTCGTTATCGAGGTCTGTGTGGTCTGTTTGGGATGCATGTGGTTCCTGGGGACAGTTCCACTTCACTATGAAGATGGCCTTGCTCTCAGTTTATGCAGACAGCTCTTCTCTGAGAATTTGTGACTGCAGTCACTCAATAGTTTAGGACGGAAATTCCTACAAACAGTTTTTTTTTTTTTTTTTTAACCTTTAAGCCTCAAATAACAAAAATGAACTCCATATTAACTTAAACAAGAATCCGCCCATTTCTTTCTTCACAGGCTACTCAGGTGCTTGTTCAGTCCCTTGTTATTTCAAGACTGGACTACTGCAACTCACTCCTGGCTGGCCTGCCTCTGTCCACGACTCGTCCTCTGCAACTGATCCAGAATGCAGCAGCACGTCTCGTTTTCAACCTCCCCAAGTTCTCCCACACCACCCCACTCCTCCGCTCCCTGCACTGGATTCCTGTAGCTGCCCGCATCAAATTCAAAACGCTGATGCTTGCCTACAAGGCTAAAAATGGCCCAGCACCCACTTACCTCTCTGCTCTAATCACACCTCGCACCGCACCACGCTACCTCCGGTCCTCCAGCACCGCTCACCTCATCCCAGCATCGCTCAGGGATCGAGGGCAGCATTCATCCAGACTCTTTTCTGTTCTGGCACCTAGGTGGTGGAATTAACCTCCTCTAGATGTCCGTACAGCGGAGACTTGGACGATCTTTAAACGACGACTCAAAACGTATCTGTTTCTCCAAAACTTGGACTAATTATAATAATTTAATTGTATTAGCTGTTTAACAATGTTAGTGCTGACTACATGTCATGAAACAATGTGTTCATCCACTGTCCTTTAGTGGTATATGTTACTTGCAAGAACCCTTCCCACTAGAGAGAAGTGATTATACTCAGTTAGTGCTTCTTTTACAGTAAGATTTCACACCACCAAACAGTTTAGAGTTTTATAAAGGAGCTGAAAATTCATCCATTATTGAATTGTTCTGTGTGCAGGAAATGTCACTGTGCAGAATGATGAAACAATGAGGCAAAATTACCCAGTTTTACAGCATTAGTAAAGTATTATTGAAGATCTGCTGGAGAATTACCATATATATATATATATATATATATATATATATATATATATATATATATTATTTTTTTTTTTTTTTTACAAAATTGCTGAAAACAGTATTATGACTGTTACATAGTTTTGCTGATATTACATTATGTAATGTACATACAAGGGAAAAAATTATATTATTTATTATTATTATTATTATTATTATTATTATTATTATTATTTATTTGTGTTGTGTTAGGTGTTATATAAATGTGTTAATAAATGTATTAATAAGAAAACATTATTATTATTTAATGATTAATTAATTAATTAATTAATTAATTAAGGAAAATAATTGCCAACAGCAGTAATTATATTGCAATAATTAACAACAGCACCACACACAGTGTTTTATTCCTTACACCTTTTTATTTGATGATCACTTTAAGCTGTTTAACATCATAAAAGATCAATGTCAAAAGCATAATCAAAAATATTTCTGCAAGTAAAATTAACCAGACTAAGGCATCATGCTTGCAGTTTTAGATCCAACTAAGTACATTAAGTCAAACACAGCTGGCCAAAAACAGTAAAATCTTTACCATACAATTCTGTGAGTCTTCTGTTCAACATGTTCACACTCATCTGACTTAATTCATAGGTTTGGTCTGGTTGGTTTTGCAGAGACATGTAGGCCCCTGAAACTCTTACATTATTATTGTTTCTGCAACAGAAAGCCGTCCAGTAATACCTGGGAATGTTAACACCATGGTCAATTTTTTTAATCTGATTGTTTACTTCCCTTGTTATGGGGATCCATGTATTTCCTGGAATCACCCCAGTCACTATATAAGCAGGGTTTCCTCTATTTGGATGGCACTCTCTCACTATTTCAGCCCTCATCGGTGTCTCTACTTGAGCTGCCCATCGGTTATTGCTGTGTCCTGTTTGTGGCGCTACGTTGGTGAAAGTGAAGGTGGATTCTGCCTGCTCATCAGTAGCAGCATACTGATTCGGAAAGACGTGACCTCTAGTGTATTCAGTATAGTCTCTGTCCACAGCCTGGTGAATAAAGTTATCAATTTCACCTCTTTCGATCTCCCGACTTTCGATCTCTCGACTTTTAATATTTTCCAGCTGTTACGAAAAAGGAGCTGTTAGTCATGGATGTAAAAACCACTCAAATATGCAGCACAGAAAAACGTTTTTAGCTTTAGGAGTTAAAAATTTAAATAAATTTCCTGAACTGATTTGTATTAGTTCAGTTTTACCTGTTTATTTTTGTTTATTTTGAAGTATGAATTACTATTGGCTGGGTTTATAAATGCTGAAAATGTAGTTCATTCACTGGAACTCACTCACCTGAGGTTCATTTTTCCACACTGCATGTCTGCCTGTGTGTTCTGCATTAATGAACGTGTAGGCTGAGTAGACCGGGATCCTTCGCTCAGTGTCATAAAGTGTAGCATATCTGTATGTGTTGCTCCAGCGCTGACAAATCATCTTATAATTATTTGTTCTAAAAACTGTTGGGGTGATCATTTCTTTTTTTGGGCTGTGGATGAAAAATTCATTACATCTTCTGAAAGAAGTCACGACCTCTGTCAGGGTCAGTGAGGAGAGAGAGAGCAGGACCACCAAAGCGACGGGCTTCATGCTGATACACAGGGCAGAAATCTAGCCGAGGACACAGGAATAAGACATGAATAAAAAACAAACAAAAGAAAAAGTGATATAGCTATTTATTTATTCATATCAGGTATTTTAGTGCCAGAATGATACATGATATGGAATCATAAAAGGAATCTAGCTGCAGTGTTTCTGGAGTTCATCCTCTTATCAAAAGATAGGAATATACTCTGAATGGGTAAAGTGTTGAACACAGGGCAACATGTTTCTCATGTAATAGACACATTCTTACAAAATTCAAAATAGACCTGTAGTAAAAGAAAAAAATGAATACTGTACATAAACGATGAGTAATCTTTGGTCATATTATCCAGGAATATATGTGATTTGTCTCTACACAGTTTCATAGTAATAAAGGTTGTGTACAATAATTATCTGTACAAGTTTACAATCAATACAGAACTTAAACAGAGAGTTTCTCACCACAAGCGGCTGGAACTTGGGGATGATATTCAGTAGAAGGTGTGAGATGATCGCAGGAGAAGATCTGTAGACGTATGCAGGTCAGGCTGGTCTCTCACTCTACTACTCATCCTTTTATAACACTGCTGCAACAGATGCTTGTCTCATGGTTGGCTCTAATTTCTGTAGAACTAGTGATTGTCAATTGTAAATATTTGTACTTCTTACTCCACCAGTACCAGATTATTCCTTTTAATTCCTCTACATGCACAGCAAAGTTTAATACACACGAAACTGTTGGTACCCTTCGGTCAATGAAAGAAAAACTCACAATGGTCACAGAAATAATTTTAATCTGATAAAAGTAATAATTAAAAAAATTCTATGAATGTTAACCAGTGAAAGTCAGACATTGCTTTTCAACCATGCTTCAACAGAATTATAATAAAAAATGAACTCATGGAACAGGCCTGGACAAAAATGATGGTACCCCTAACTTAATAGTTTGTTGCACAACCTTTTGAGGCAATCACTGCAATCAAACGATTCCTGTAACTGTCAGTGAGACTTCTGCGCCTCTCTGCAGGTATTTCGGCCCACTCCTCATGAGCAAGCTGCTCCAGTTGTTTCCGGTTTGAAGGTGCCTTTTCCAGACAGCATGTTTCAGCTCCTTCCAAAGATGCTCAATAGGATTGAGGTCAGGGCTCATAGAAGGCCACTTTAGAATAGTCCAATGTTTTCCTCTTAGCCATTCTTGGGTGTTTTTAGCTGTGTGTTTTGGGTCATTGTCCTGTTGCAAGACCCATGACCTGCGACTGAGACCCAGCTTTCTGACACTGGCCAGCACATTTCTCTCTAGAATCCCTTGATAGTCTTGAGATTTCATTGTACCCTGCACAGATTCAAGACACCCTGTGCCAGATGCAGCAAAGCAGCCCCAGAACATAACAGAGCCTCCTCCATGTTTCACAGTAGGGACAGTGTTTTCCTTCATATGCTTCATTTTTCCGTCTGTGAACATAGAGCTGATGTGCTTTGGCAAAAAGTTCCATTTTTGTCTCATCTGTCCATAGGACATTCTCCCAGAAGCTTTGTGGCTTGTCAACATGTAGTTTGGCATATTCCAGTCTGGCTTTTTTCTGATTTGTTTTCAACAATGGTGTCCTCCTTGGTCGTCTCCCATGTAGTCCACTTTGGCTGAAACAACGACGGATGGTGCGATCTGACACTGATGTTCCTTGAGCATGAAGTTCACCTTGGATCTCTTTAGAAGTCTTTCTGGGCTCTTTTGTTACCATTTGGATTATCCGTCTCTTTGATTTGTCATGAATTTTCCTCGTGCGGCCACGTCCAGGGAGGTTGGCTACAGTCCCATGGATCTTAAATTTCTGAATAATATGTGCAACTGTAGTCACAGGAACATCTAGCTGCTTGGAAATGGTCTTATAGCCTTTACCTTTAACATGCTTGTCTATAATTGTCTTTCGAATCTCCTGAGACGACTCTTTCCTTCGCTTCCTCTGGTCCATGTTGAGTGTGGTACATACCATGTCACCAAACAACACAGTGACGACCTGGAGCCCTATATATAGGCCCACTGACTGATTACAAGATTGTAGACACCTGTGATGCTAATTAGTGGACACACCTTGAATTAACACGTCCCTTTGGTCACATTATTTTCAGTATTTTCTAGGGGTACCATCATTTTTGTCCAGGCCTGTTCCATGAGTTTATTTTTTTTAATAATTCTGTTGAAGCATGGTTGAAAAGCAATGTCTGACTTTCATTGGTTAACATTCATAGAATTTTTTTTAATTATTACTTTTGTCAGATTAAAGTCATTTCTGTGACCATTGTGAGTTTTTCTTTCATTGACCGAAGGGTACCAACAATTTTGTCCATGTGTGCAGTTAAATTTTATTGCATTCATTTTATATTCTCACTCACTTACTCACTCACTAATTTCCTATAGCAGTTATATTGTAGAGCGTGACGGAAGGCCTGGCCCAGGCGACTCAGGGCACTAGGAAGGCTACACGCTGTATCCAGTGGTTTTATTTTATCATTATTCTTTTTAAATCATGTTATTACTCATTAATATGTCCACAGTAAGCTTTTCCCTCTGATCCATGCCTTAATACAGAACCACTGAACCACAGAAATATTTATAAAAAACTTCATAAAAACTCTGAGCTTTTAAACAGTTTAACTTCTAATAACCTGCGAATAAGGTATTCTTTCAATAATAAAAATATAACAATATTCTTGTTTTTGTTTCCTTTTTGGAATAAACCCAGCATTTTTTTTTCAGTTAGGATTATAGATGTATGATATACAAGTCTGTCTAATCTTGCACATATTTTTCTGCTCAGACTACACGTTGGTGATCATCATACCAGCGTTAACACAGAGGTTTTACACCAATGCCTTGACTCTTGTCCGGACTTCACAATGTTCTGTGTTTGGATCACGGTCTGAAATGTTACAGCAGTGGTTCTTAAACCTTTTGAACAAATCATCATTAGGGGGAAAAATAGAATTGACTTGGTTAAGTCCTGCACACATGACGCTGAAGAATAATCTATATGTCTATAAATGCCTTAAAAGTTAATTTTGTATAAAATGCTCCCTTTAAAAGAGAGAAGCAATCTAGAGGCTGGCCGATCCTTCCTGCTTTGGGAGTATGGGATATTTTGTGTAGATTCATGACATGTATCCCAGTTATAAGTTCATTTCAGCTCCAGCTCTACTATGAAACATGGATGAGTTACACAAGGGTTTTTTGTTTTTGTTTTTTCCTGTTTTGGGTCTACGTTTTAACATTCAGATGTGCAGACTGCATCATTGGATTAAGTTCTCATCTCAGAGGAAATTTGTGTGAGCAACCTGTCAATTTTGCACAGAGGAACGGCCAGTTCCAGTTAAAGACAAGAAATGTACAGTATCCCAGAATGACGCGGTGGTAAAGTCCTTGTCCTATCATCTAGGTCAAGTCCAGGGTGATGCTGTAGCCTCCTGCAGCCGGGGGCCTGGAGAGAGTTGATTGGCCGAGCTCTTTCAGAGTTTGCTCTTTCTAAAACAAACTGCTGTTTCCAATCATTCGTGTCATATAACATATTTTTTACAAGCTAGGAGTTCATTCAGTCGATATTTAATTTCCATAGAAATGGTGGTCATTCCTGGTAAATGTTGGCACGTTTTATATTAGCTAATCTCCCAAGTAAATAAGGTTTCTATACTGGGTCATTCACTCACTTACATGTTAGTAATTTTTTCCTAGTCTGGGTCACGATGCAGCTGGAACCTTTAGTAACACTGAACATGAGACCAGAATAACATCCTGGACGAGACACTTTTAATAATTAACTTTTATTGCGTTAACATCTAACTTTATTATTCTATACTAATATTTATGGAGAGAAGTGTTCCTGTGCAGCAGCGACAGCTGGCCAACGTACAGAACAACTAAACTGCAGCTCAGTGAGTTTTTATATGAATAAGTTTTGTGGTTATGATCTGATCCTTTGAGATGCATTGTGATTTAGCATTTCTTATATAAATTGAGACTTTTAGAAAATGCTGATTACTTGGTATCTTTCCACACAACAGAATGTTCACTCAGAATGTAAGCAACAGCTTTGTTTTTTTGCTTTGCTCAATTTAAAGCTCCCATATTTCATTATTTTTTAACAAGTTTCCATTGGTCATAGAGGCCCCTCCCCAAAGTGTGTCTCCTAATGCTTCAACTGAAATACCCCAACAGTTTTTTTTTTTTTTAACTATTTAATTTAGTTTTTTTTTGTTTTGTTTTTTCAGAAAAGTGACTGTTCTGGAAGGGTGTTCTTCCTTACTAGCAACATATGGAGGAACATATGGAGGAACAATAGAAGCTGGAACAGAACCACACCTTGCATCACTCTACTTTTTCTTTGAACTCATCTGAAGTCAATAGCCTACTTAAATGAATACAACCACTCCCTGAAAACACTGAAACCCTGGCCTGAAAACTAGGATCACTTATTTAGCTCATTAAAGGAAAGAATCTGAATATTGAAATTCTCTAGCTCAGTGTTGCTCTGTGTATTTGATATGCATTCATTGGGTTTTTGCAATAGAAAGCAAATGTCAAATGTCAAAATGCTCTCCTAAAGTAAATGTAGGAGCTGCTTGATCCTGATCTGCAGCAAGGCGATACGGAAACTGATGACCTTGAATACACATCTTGGGGATATAATCTTAAGCCACAGCCTGGTGGATTAGTTTCCCCTCTTCTGTCGGGGAAAAATCATATCTGACAATGTTTTTTTATATTCAGGAATCATTTCAAGCTATTATGGAGGAGAAATTAAATAGTAGTGAATTAAACACATTAAGTACTGTGACTCATTCAAATACTACAAAAACCTAAATATATATATTTTTTTTATTCTTAGAATTAAACTTGTAAAATTGGGAGAGTTAAAATGTTTCATTTGTTTCTTCATTTGTTTATTTGCTCAACTCTTCATGTTTGTCCTATTCAATTTACAGGTCAGATTCAATTACTACCTGTCTCCACTATGTTTCCCTGCAGAAACAGTGTCACTTACCTGAAAATCATTCAGTTCAAAACATATTTACTACATATTTGAATGATTCAGTAGTGAAATATTTAAACACATTGTGTGACCTGAGGTTCAATTTCCCATACTTTACCGGGTTCAGGATTCTCTCCCTTTAATGTGTTTAGATAATAATGAGATTGTGAGATTGTCCCTGATGAGCAAGCCGAGGGTGACGGTGGCAAGGAAAAGCTATTTCTTTATTTTCCTGCTGATACAGTCAATTTGTTCATTAAAGAAATGCAGAGAGTCTTCATTACTAAACTGTGATGGAGTACACTCTGCGGATATTTTAGGTTTTGTTAGTCTAGCCACTGTACTAAATAGGAACCTGGGAATAGGAATTGTTTTGGTTTCTTGCTATCAGTTGGCTCAGTTTCTAGCTGGACACACTGTCTTTACACGCGATTCTAAACACTTCAAATTTATTTTTTCTCCACTTTTCTCTCAAGGTTACGGGTTGCTCTCTTGAGGCCGTGCGTCTGACTGTTGAACCATGGGGCATGTGATTTCTCTCTCATCTTTTTTAATCTGATGGGAGCAACAGTGTCTAATGTTCTGGTAAACAACAGTGCCTAAGCTGTTAGTTGGTTTATCAATAATGATAAATAATGTGTTGGGACAGATCCAGCAGAATACTTTTGAATCTGTCTTTGGTGGTCAGAATAATGTTTCTACTACATTTAGTGTTTCTGTGAGGAGCTCGCTGGGTTCTGATTACTAGAGACACATTGGAGCTTTAGCCTTAGAGTTCTAAAGATTTTTCTGAATTAGCAAATATAGTAAAGTAGATAAGGAACTCTTAACTGCTCATAACCTTTCGTCTGTGTGATTAAGAAGCTAATTGAATTGTTGAAATACAATTTTCTTTGTTTATACACTACAGCATAAAAGCATTTCTTTATATATCTAATCCGCAGTTTTTAATCTGCCGCATGGTACAGTATTTATTGAAAGTGGTTTTGTGCTCATAAAAATAAAAATAAAAAAGCTCTGTGTCAAATCACTGGGTGTCTGTAAACTGCACAAAGCACAGATAATACTTGTTGGGGTTTGGAGGTGAGGAACCATGTCAGGGTAAGTTTAGTTATTTTATTGAATGTTGCAATGTTAGCATATATAATTATTATTATACTTATATATAATATACTACTGTATAATTATAATACTTATAAATAAAAAAAGGTTTGTGTAAAATGGTACATGTGGCTGCATGTATTCTGTTACTGTTACGCTGTAATAAACTTCTTCTCCGTGAAGATATTCAGCATCTTTTTTTGTAATTGTTTCTTACACTGGCTTCTAATACAAGGCTGAACCTCAATCCCTCTAATCGGGGTTACCGTTTTGTGTCTGGAACGAGGGATTGTACACCCTACATAGTTCACTAGTTCACTAGCTCTCCTTTTTATGCTTTCAACTTCAAAACCCACAACGTAGCTGATATTCTCAGTTTCTCAGGACTGTCCACCACCTCCATGGTTTATCCTCCTTAGCTTTTGGCTACATGATACCTGTAAGTATTTAAAACTACTTTCACCCATTAATTAGACTAACTGTCAGTCACCAGTTCTGCCAGTCACGGTCAGTTAGTCCTGCCTGTTACAGGATGATACTGTATGTGTTGGTGTAGTAAAATAATTGGTTAAATAAATAAACAACTGATAATTCAATTCAATTCAATTTTATTTCTATAGCACTTTTAACAACGGTCATTGTCTCAAAGCAGCTTCACACAAAATGAAAAGAAAATTTATGGAAGTGTGTATGTGTGATAAAAATGTGCCTAGATAATAATGATCTTGTCCCTGATGAGCAAGCCGAGGGTGACGGCGACGGTGGCAAGGAAAAACTGCCTGAGACGGCAATAGGAAGAAACCTTGAGAGGAACCAGACTCAACAGGGAACCCATCCTCATCTGGGTGATAACGGAGCGCAGGGATAATATAACGTCATCATGTGGGTTATGCAGTTCAGTATAACAGAAGTTCTTTAAATTAACACAAAGTCTAGTTCAGCTCAGGGACGAGTCAGCAGGTGCAGAGGGCAGACGGGGGTCACTGGGAGCTCAGGAGCAGCATGTGTAGATCCAAACCATCATGAAGAAGAATCCAGCTGGAGCTGGTCCTTCTCTGGAGGCCTCAGGATCCTCGCAGTGTCGGCCTCGGTCTACTGAAGCTGGAACGATCTCCTGATGCCTCGGGATGGGTGGAAATGAAAAAAATTAAATAAAAATGCCCTATCCACTTTTGTAGATTTTGATATTCTGGGAATTACCAGAAGTCCGGAGTTTTGCGATCTTAAGGATTGTGCATCTCTCCCTCTCACACACACACAAACACACACACACACACACACACACACACACACACACACACACACCATACACACAAACATGCACAAACACACACACACACACACACACACATCACATCACATGACTGTCACACACCTCTCTCCCTCACTCACACACACACACACACACACACACACACACACACACACACACACACACACACACACACACACACACACACGCACACAACAAATATTTAGGACTTGAACTGACATTAGTTGTGTGTAGTGTGTGATGTGTGCAGGTTGTACGGTGCGCCTGGGTGTCGATGGCCTTTTCGGGGTCTTAACACACTCACATAACACCCGGGGTGGTGATGGCGCACGGTGCTTGGGCCCTTCATCGTTGCTTGCAGCTATATTTATTCTTATCCTTCTTTATCTTCTTCTTCTTCTTCTTCTTAATATTGTTATTATTATTATTATTATTATTATTATTATTATTATTATTTGTTTCTGTAATACAAATAACATTCTCTTTGGTAATCTGTATTGAGATCTTTAAGAAAACGTCCCATTCTGAAGTTAAAGTGGATCTCATCATTTGAACAGTGACACTTTGTACAAGACGTTTTGGTGATAAATGTTTGCTGTATAAAAACTCTTCGCTTTTAAACTCCTATGAAACTATGAAAATGTTTTCTCACCATGGTCAGTGTTCGGAAGGCTTGAGGAAATAAAAAGGTGTGAGAAAGGTCACGCCAGTGTGTTTCTGAAACCGGCTGAAGGTCGAAATGACGCTTTTTGAGGTCTGATGGCGTGTGTTGAAAAATGTTTGTGGTTGGAAAAAGAAAAAAAAAAAAACTGTGTGTCAAACCTCTGGGTTTCTGAAACTCTAATGATGGTTGTTGAGGTCTTAAGGTGTGAAATGGCTGCTTTAAGATGTTACGTGATAACATAAGTAGTTAAGTAATAATAAGGCGTGTTGTGCAATGAATTATGTTTAGATTGATGGCTTTTCTTTTCTAATATAGAGTTCTTACATTTTTATCATGTTGTTAAGCATAAAGGTTGTTTTTGGTTCATTAAGTAGAAAAAAACACACACACGCTCATGTGATCATCGGCCACAGGTTCATACAAATCCCATTTGCAGGTGAAGTCCCACCTAAAAGACCTAAAAAAACTATTTGATGATCATCAATTTGAAAATGTAATCGGATTTATGTTCAACTGACAAAACGTATAAAAAAATAATAAAAAAAACACTTTCATTGTTTTGACTGACCATCTTAATTGGAAATGTTTTGAAATGTTTGTCAATGTTATAGTTTATCAAATATAATGTATATATAAAATTGTACATTGTGGTAATGGAATGGTGTTGGGGAGATTTTCTTTCTGCTTGATGATGCTATGGAAATATGGAACATTTTCAGAGGAATATATTAGTGCAAAATGGGTCCTCCAAGTACTAATAAGGTGGCCGGCAAGTGTAGACACATTAGAAACAAAGTTCAATTACTATTATTATTATTAGTAGTAGTCGTAGTTGTAGTAGTATTTCTGTAATACAAATACAATTTTCTTTCTTTATCTGTTTTTAGATCTTAAAGAAAACTTTCCAGTCTGAGGTTAAAGATGATCTCATCATTTGATTATATTAGACAGTGACACTTGGTACAAGACGTTTTAATGTTGATGCTTGCTGAGTTCTGGACTGAGAGGATGAGATCAGTTCCTTTTTTTAAAAAAAATATTTCTTAACTACTGTTTTAGTAAAATGTTTTCTCAACATGGTCAATGCTCTAAAGATTTGGCAAAATAAAAAGACGTGAGAAAAGTCACACCAGTGGGTTTCTGAAACTAGTTGAAGGTCAAAATTATGAAAGGGAAGAGGCTCACACTGCGTGATGGCAACGAGGCATTCCTACACACCTTCAAAAAAAGGCCAGAGAGCAGTGAGGCTGGCGTCGGTGGGAGTGGAGGAGCATTTTCATCCTGCTGCTCACATGTGAGGCCCAGTCTGATGCAGGAAGTTATGTGGCAGCCAACAAAGATGTGAACAATGGTGAGCGATCAATGGTGTCAAACGCTTGGTCGAGTAACACAAGCAAACAGATGCAACCCTGATCCAAGGCCAGTAGGGGGTCATTTATTATTTTAAGATTTTAAGATTTGATGGGGCCTAAAATCCTGAACGACATGGTTTGTGTTTGCTATTCCTATGTAGATATAAACATAAGATGCTGTGCTACTACTTTTTCTAAGATCTTAGAGATGAAGGGGAGGTTTGATGGACAGCTGACAGGGGTTGAGGTCAGGTTTCTTAATTAGTGATTTACTAATTTAGAACTTTACTGAGTGAAGAGGAAACTATTTTACCAGGTGTTCTGTTATTGCTCATACCATTTAAAGTAAGTAAAGCCTTTATCTTGTCACATTACAGCACAGTGAAATTCCGTCTTCGCATACCCCAGTGTAACTGGGGTCAGAGCGCAGGGTCAGCCATGGTACAGCGCCCCTGGAGCAGTTAGGGTTAAGGGCCGCGCTCAAGGGCCCAACAATGGCAACCGGGCTGAGCTGGGAATCGAACCGCCGACCTTCCGATCAGTAACTCAGTGCCTCAGCCCTCTGAGCCACCACTGCCCCTCACTACTAAACCCTCACTACTGCATGTGGAGATTTCTGTAGTGGTCTGATTCCTGGTTAATTTTCCTACGGTATTAAATAACAATCGAAGATTGCTTTTGTTATTTTTTCATAAGGTTGGAGAGATATGTTGATCTAGCAACACTAAGAGCTTTTATTTAGTTCAAGACACTTTCCTTCCAATGCTGTTTAAAATGCTAACAATTTATTTTGACACCATTCGCATTCTAATTCTCAAGCAGTCCGTTTTAAAGTGAAGGAAAGAGAAGTGGAAGCTAGGTTAGGGGCAGATGTGAGCATTTGTGAGCAGCAATATGGTTTCATTTTCCTAGACAGAGTACAACAGAGTTGGGATTTGCTTTGAGGACGTGAGGCTACAAGGAGCATGAACAAGGAAGGTGTAGGACGTTAAGTACTTAGGGTCAATGGCCAACGGAGGCAGATCATTTGTTGTGGCGACACTTGAAAGGGAAGAAAAAAGCTGCAGCGATAATAAGTATAATACTATTACTAATAATAATGCCGTAATTAGAAACAAACAAATAATTACGTAGGAGACGAAGAAGAGGAGAAATGAGAAGATGAATGTAGTGACAGCAAGACAGGTAGTTTCCACCGCTCTGGTGTTAACCACAATGACAGAAATTAAATGGAGAAGAAAGCTTGACCACAGATATTCGTGACAGAGGTGTTATAAAAAGCTGAGTGTGTGGGGCAGCTGAAGAAGGTCTGGCCAGTTCTTGTAGAGATAAAGAGCTCTCTACAAAGATCTCCACCTGCGATCATCTCAAAGCTGCTACTGAACTTCAACTTCCAGAATCGTATGGTGAAAAACTCTCTCTCTCTCTCTCTCTCTCTCTCTCTCTCTCTCTCTCTCGCTCTGATTCACTCGGTTATGTTCTGACTGTTACAGCTTGTTTGGTAACTGTGGCAGTGTGTAGATTAATAGCATTAAACCATTTTTTAAGACTGACGAGGAATTTAATTTCAGGACGTGTAAACATGTTTCGTAAGTTCACTGCACCATCTATATCATGACTAGCGCAAGCACCCGTCATTGACCGTTAAAGGGCTTGTGAAAATTGTTACAAGGTTACAACTAAAAATAACCTGAGTTTAAATGTAATGCGTGATATTATTCTTTCAGATTAAAGCCCACGTACATGTCTGCCCTAACCCTAACCCTAACCCTAACCCTGTACAGCAGAACGCCTCATTCTGCAATCACATTCTGTACGGTTGAGTATCTTACACCTTGTTTACGCTAAATTGTACTTCTTTCATGATCAGTCAAATACACTCCCTGTTCGGTAACCAGACTGTGAATTGTTGTTGATCTTTAGGCTGTTCCGAGCGGGGCTGAGGGCTCCACAGCAGAAACACACATGTAACTGTTCATAACATCAATTTTACTCAACATTTTGATTTCACTTATGGTGCAGGTTAAACTTCAGGCAGAGATCTAAGTACAGCAAAAGATAAATGAATTTCTGGCAGGTGCTTTAAGACGCGCCCACATTTTGATGCATGCTGTCAAAACCTGCGGTTTACAATCTGGCATATATTAGGTGCTCATAACTTCCCTTCTAGTCATCATTTAGATTTCATTCATTGCACAGGTTAAACTTCAGGCAAATACAGAAGGACTGACAAAGTTTCAATAAAGTGTAATGAAAATTCTATGAGAATGAGAATTCTCTACTAGAAAGTTGAAGTTCCCTGCAGTTCGAAAAATATGAAGTTTCATGAAAATATTCTAATAGTCTTTTAAATAAATAAATAAATAAATAAATAATAAAATTATTATTTATTATTATTATTATTATTATTATTATTATAGTGGTGTTTAATTTCATTTCTTTGGTTCCATATACAGTTAAGGAGCAGTTAGAGTGAAGTCTGCTAAATTGGGCCACTTTATGGCAAAATCTTGGAAGAACCACAAAATGCCAATGTACAAGTTCAGATCAATCAAATCAACTGGAACACAGTGATTGCTGTTCTGTTCTGGTCCATTTTCACCTGACTTCACCCTACATTAAGAGTTAGCCTATAGAATTCCTATTAAAATATGAATGCACTAAAATAATACGTTTTCTGTGATTATCTGTTCGAAAGTATTTCTTTATTTGTTTGCATTTCTTTATTTGTTTTGCATAGATTTCTGGTTTAGTTTTAAGATGTTTTTAGTTATTTTACGTTTGTCCTGGAATAATGAATATAAAGATCTGAGACTGATACTGCTCACTGTCAGTAAATTTAAATATATTAGTAGAATGTGTTTTTGTTTCTTTTGTATTGTTAAATTTCATAATTTTATTTTAATTTGATAGGTAAATCTTAAGTTTCCTAAAAACTTTTTATGCATCTTATTAGATTTGTTTCAATGTTTTTACCTTAGTTTAACATTTCAATTACGACTTAATTGATTTTAATCTAAACAGACTGACCTTTTTTAAAATTATTATTCTGTAATTTTAATGTACAGATTACATTAAATTATTACCTCACGATGAATCATGATCTACACAGATGAAATATTCAAGTACACATTGTATCTCGTTTACCTTAAGGACTTCATATAAAAATAAACCTGATGCCATTTGTGGATCTCTATAAAAATTCACATAATAATAGTATAATAATAATAATAATAATAATAATAATAATAATAATAATAATAATAATATTGAATAAGGAAATATAAGTTCAGCTTAATTATCTTTTGGTTTTAGCAAACGTCTACACGATAACTTAAAAAAATACAGTATGTCTTAGAAACACATGCTTTTTTCAGCATTTTAAGTTAAATCAGATTTTTGTTAACAATCATGTGTCTTTGTTCCTGTGTTTACCTGTCGTCTGGTAGATTTCTGCTCTCCACACACTCGTCCTCTGTGCATCAGGATGAATCTCGTCACTCTGGTGCTCCTGCTCTCTGCTCTCTTCTCACTGACCCTGATGGAGGTCGTGAATAATTTTGACAAGTCTAAGTGCGCAGAGTTCTTCATCCGAAGCCCAAATAAGAAAACCATCATCACCCCGACGGTGTTTAAGGGGTACCAGTATAAGATGATTTGTCAGTACTGGAAAAACAAATATCAATTTGCAACACTATTCGACACGGAGAGAAGAATCCCCGTCTACTCAGCCTACAAGTTCTTTGGTCAAAAAGAAACCATGAATCTGTCGCTTTCTGAAAACATCCGAACTGAAGAGTGGAAGAATGAACCTCAGGTGAATGAAGCATCGTGAAACTGTTGAGATTGACTATTCTAAAAAATAAAAATAAAAAATAAAAAATTAAAAATAAATAAAATAATAATATAATAATAATAATAATAATAATAATAATAATAATAATAATAATCAAAAAGCATGATGCATTTCTAACTAATTAAACTATTTGAATGAGTCAATAATGAATCAATCAATAATTTATTCATATAGCACTTATTAATAACTTCAAGTTGACCAAAGACCGTCACATAACAAATAGAGAAGAAAAACAATAAGAAAAAGAAACACAACACACAACACAACACACAATAATAATAATAATAATAATAATAATAATATAAAGAAATAGATAGAACTTGCAATAAAAAATATATTAAAAAAATATAGATACAAAAAATTAAGGACATAGATCAACATAAAATAAAAATAGAATTTTAAGAAATGAAAACGAAATGTTTTAGATATACAATGGTGAAACTAAATATTGTTATGAATAAATGTGGTTTAAAAGTCTTTTATTTTTCATTTTATTCTAACAAAAAATGTCCCAACTTTTCCAGTACTCAGTTTGTACAAACTAAAAGCCAGTGTAAATAGTTGCATTTTTTTTATTTGGATATAAAAGAGGCCAATGTTAATGAATTCCATAGTTTGGGAGCCACAACAGCAAATGTCCAATTGCCAAATCGTTTGAATCTAGATCTTGACACTTCCAGCAGAACTTGACCAGATGATCGGAACGCTCTGGCAGGATTACGAGGTATAAGAGATCTGTTAAAAAAGATGGAGCCGGGCCATGCCGGGCTTTAAAAACAAACATCCATCATTTGAAATCAGTATTATTCATTAGTCAGTACATATTTGATCATTTTCTGTTTTACAATTCAGTGTTCAGTTCAGTTCAGCTCAGTTCAGGTAAAAATCTATGAAAACCGTTTTGACAGACTCGATAATACATTTTTACAGTTTCTTTCTCTCCCTTTATAACAGCTGGAAAACATGAAGAACCCATCGGACATGAGGGAGATCTCTGGTGCTGAGATGGACGCGTTTTTTTACCAGGCTGTGAACAGAGACTATACAGACAGCAGCAAATATACTAATGTCGCTTATACTAGAGGTCACGTGTTTCCTAATCAGTATGGCGTTAATCAGGATCAGGCAGATTCCACCTTCACCTTCACCAACGTAGCACCACAAACACAACACAGCAACGGCAGATGGGCAGAACAAGTGGAGATACCAATGAGGAAAGAGATACTGAGAGAGTGCAAGGCAAATGATGGAAAGCCCACTTATATAGTGACCGGAGTCGTTCCAGGTACCAAATGGATCCCAATAACAAGAACTGAAAGAAACAAACCTAAAACATTTGACAGAGGCATTAACATCCCCAATTATTACTGGACTGCTTTCTGCTGCGTCAAAACAGATAATATAAGATTTTCCAAAGCCTACCTCGCTCTGCAAAACGAACCAAATGACAAGACTTTTGAATTAAGTGAGATGAGCGTTAACATCCTGAACTCACAGCTGACCAGACTGTATAAACAAGATTTCAGTGTTTTTGGCGGCTTGTGTTTGACCTGATAGTCCAAACTCATTCTTTGGAATTTTCCAATTTGACCCAAAAATGCTTAATTTTAAAGACGTCTGCAAAAGAAAATAATAATAAAACAATATTATTTTTTAAATGAATCAAGCAAGAATTCCTTAATATATATTTTTAATTATGCTTTTTGCTTTAGGGATGGTACAGTATAACTGTATCAGTGAGAAATGTGTGGAATAAAATACACTTTATTCTTCTATTGGCACACTTCATGGCAATTTATTACATTTATACTCTTATGTATTAAAAAAAGTAACACATGGTAGTTTTTATCCACTTGTGATCATGTTTAATGTTCTTGAATCACATCATGTGGCAGAAATACAAATAATAAAAAAAAATCACTGTAATATACAGTAAATATGTTCCTATGTTATCAAGCTGAAACGCTTTAATGAAACTTCAGTTTGCTTTTCTTGCTTTTTTCTTTTTTTTTTATTGAACTCATTGAAGGTCATGGTGGTTAAACATGGTTAAAAGTCTATGTAATTAATTCTAAGCAGTGAAGGTCATGTGTATGAGGTGATTTTCTTTACTCTTCTTTCTCTAATAAACTTTTTTACGGATTTTACCTGTTCTGTTGATGGTGTTTTCTCTAACACTCATGACCTCCATGTTAGTGTCGCTACTTACATTAGCTACATTAATTACAGTGAACTAATTGACAAATGTTAAAATAAAATGTTTGAAAAGACAGATAGACTTGTCTATCTGTCATTATTTATTATTTGTTTAAATATTTTTTGTTGTTTTTGAATAAAATCACACTAAGCAGTGAAGGTCATGTGAAGGTCACGTGAAGGTCATAATTCTAAGCAGTGAAGATCATGTGTTTGAGGTGATTTTCTTTACTCTTCTTTCTCTAATAAACTTTTTTACGGATTTTACCTGTTCTGTTGATGGTGTTTTCTCTAACACTCATGACCTCCATGTTAGTGTCACTACTTACATTAGCTACATTAATTACAAATGTTAAAATAAAATGTTTGAAAAGACAGATCGTCTTGTCTATCTGTCATTATTTATTATTTGTTTAAATATTTTTTGTTGTTCTTGAATAAAATCACACTTTATTTAAAATGCCACAAAATGAAGACAGTTTATCCATCTTATGAACTTTTTATCCTGATCTGGGTCTAGCATGTCTTCTAGAAACACTGAATATACCCCGAATGAGAATCAAGTCGGTCACAGGGCACCATGTTAGTTTACTGTGTTTTGTTTCTAATATGTAATTAAAACATTCTTGCATCATTAGAAACATGTAAGATGAGAAAAATGAAAGATTTCCAACAGTTTGTCACATGATATAAAAATATGAGTGCTGTTCAAGCCAAACCAGGACTTGTCATCTCATGAGCAGAACATGAGATTCGAGTTCCACCTATTAGCACATGGTGGAGCTAATGCGTCAGGCCATGCAAATTGCGTATTAAGCAAAATGCCGAGCAGCAGGCCGTAGTAAAATTTCTCATTAATGAGAGTGTACAATTTATTGACATTTACTGTACAGAAGACTTTAAGCACAGTGATGAGACTCAGTAAAACATCTGAATGATGCAAACAGCCAGGGTTTCTTCAGTGAAAGGTGGGATCCAAGCACTTATCAAACACTAGCATAAGTGCATTAGTGTAGCAGGAGATTATATACTGTAGAAAAATAAAGTGAGTTTTTACTCTCATAACTGTTTACTGTTATTCTGCACAATAAAAGTCCCACTTTGACTTGAACGCCCCTTGTATTTAATATTTTTCACAGTGCAATACTTATTTGTACAAGTGTTACCTGTTTCTCACTACAAGTTGCTAGAACTTTAATGTCAGTAGAAGGTGTGAGATGACAACTACAGAAGGAGAATTTTCTACAGAGATGTTTGTCTGTAGAAGGCCCTGCTGGTCTCTAATCCTCCTGTCTCATATACTCGTCTTTTTATAGCTCCATGGTGGAGCGGCAGGGTCAAGTCTGTGTGTGTGGAGTCATTTCACACTGTTATAGCTGAGTGCATGTCATGACACTTAAGGACTTTGTTCATCTATGGTCCCTTTAGTGTTCTATGTGACTTGTCAAAATGTACAGTGCTTGTACCCAACCAGTGCCAGTAGCAGATTTCACTAAACAGCTTAGTGTTTACATAAAAAGTTAAAAACATTTACTTTATGTTTAACTTTAACATGTTTAAACCTCTCGCATTCCATAATGTGGAATTGATTTGTTTTTACATGATTGCTAATCAAAAGCAATCAGAATATAACAAATATTAAAAGAGAAATCCTGGAAAGACAGTAAAATCCTGACCGTACAATGTAGAGAGACATTCATTGAGTTTGTTGATCTTGGGGTGCCAGACCTCAAAGTTTGCTAGATCAGTGAGGTAGGTGCCCAAAATGAGCTTAAAATCATATATCAATTATATATATATATACAGTATATTGCTTCTTGTTCTGACGCTTCTTGTTTCTTGACGCCGAGCGTCACGTTATCACAACCTGTGACGAGCAACCGAAGGATAAACAGAAAAGCCTTATCAGTTAGCCCGTGTAGCGTGGATGGTAAACCCAAAACGCGGAAGCAGCCTGAATAGGCAGGATAACCACGCGATTAGTCTAAGAACTCTCTTACGCGAAGAGCAAGGATCTACCTCCACAATGAACGGTTTGTTTGCATCTGGATGGAGAAGAATTGGGGCAGTGGTGAATCGACGGCAGAGCTCGTGGAAGGCGGAGATGGCAGTAGAGTTGAGTTGGAAGTGATGAGACGATGGCCGAGTCAGATCGGAAGTTCGCAAACCCGAGAAACCGTTGAAGTTGTCTGAGAGTCTTGGATAGGGGCCAATGACGTACAACTTCTAGCTTCTGTGGGTCCATGGCCCCACCCTGGGACGAGATGACAAAACCCAGGAACGTGGTGGAGCGCTTGTGAAAAGCGCACTTCTCCAACTTACAGTACAGCTGGTGAGTGAGCAGTCTCTTAAGAACCGTTCTGACATGTTGAACATGTTCTTCAACGGAGCGAGAGTAGATAAGGATATCGTCCAGGTAGACGAATACCCATCGGCCCAACATGTCTTGGAGAACGTCGTTGATGAAATGTTGAAAAGCTGCTGGTGCATTACAGAGACCAAATGGAATGACTAAACTCTCATAATGTCCAGTGGGGGTGATGAATGCCGTCTTCCATTCATCGCCATAGAACATAACCTAGCTGAAGTTCAATGGCCAGGTCGTAGGGTCGATGAGGAGGAAGGTGGGTGGCGCGTCTTTTGCAGAAGACTTCAGCCAAGTCCCAATGAGCCTCGGGGATGGTGTGGGTGCCGACATCAGGGGCCTCGGACTCCCTAGAGCACGTCCCAGCCGGTGCCCGCAGGCAGAGTTCGGCCCCCATTGGAGGATCCGGTTCTGAGACCATGACATGAGAGGATCATGCTGCAGAAGCCAGGGGTGTCCGAGGATGATGGGTGGAGAGGAGATGGAGGTGAGGTGAAATCGGACTGTTTCCTGGTGTGGGTCGATGATGAGGGTTATGGGTCAAGTCTGCGTGATGATGGGGCTGGAGGAGAGGAGGAGAGGGGCCGACAGTCAACAGATGTAATCCGAAATGGCTGGGATAATGCTTCAGTCTCCAACCCCAATCTTTTGGCATATGAAGAGTCAATAAAGTTTCCCACGGCACCGGAGTCAATGAACGCAAAACTTTTGACTCGTTTGTGGCCAAATTGGAGGTGTACCTGAATCGTGAGATGAGAGACGCTGGGTGTGGTGGCGGAGAGATGGAGGGAACCCAGAGAACTGCTTCCATAGTTCACCGAGCCTGGGCGTTTCCCGGGGAAAGAGGGCAAAAGGCTCTATGGTGCGCCCCTGACCCACAATAGGCACAAAGTCCCTCCCTGAAGCGTCATTCTCACTCAGCAGCGTTCAAGGAGTCACGTCCTAATTGCATGGGTTCCCCGGCTCCGGTGTCAACCACGGCGGGAGGTGGAGATCCGGTGGATGCCATAGTGGTGGTGATGAAGGCTGGTGGTCGGGATGTGGCGTGTGAAAAAGATGGCGTGATGGGCGGCAGGGTCCGGGGGGCTGGCCTCTGATGGAAGAGCAGGCGCTGGTCAATCCGGAGAGCGAGCTGAATCAGTTCCTCCAGTGTGGTCGGAAGCTCCCGTCCGGCGAGTTCATCTTATATGTGTGAAGTCAGTCCCTCGTAGTAGGCTGTCCGGAGGGCGGCATCTCCCCAGGTGGTCTGCATGACGAGAGTATGGAAATCCGCAGTGTATCGACTCACGGACGACCCTCCCTGCCGCAGATTGTACAATTTCATATCGGTCTCCACCTCAGCAGCAGGATGTTCAAAGTTTTCTGGCTGCACGGCCTCTCCAAGGACATCGTCGCTGACTGTGAGCCCAAGTTCACCTCATAATTTTGGAAGGTATTTTGCAGACTTATTGGAGCCATGCCCAGTCTGTCCTCAGGTTTTCACCCCCAGTCCAACGGTCAGAAAGAATCAGTCCCTTGAGGTCGCCCTAAGGTACATGGCCTCCCCAGATGTCGCCTCTTGGAGCAGGTTTTTGCCTTGGGTGGAGTACACCCACAACTCCCAGGTATCGACATCTACTGGTTTGTCTCTCTTCCAGTGCTGCCTGTGGTATCAACCATCATTGTTCCCATCTCAGGAGGAGGAGGTCATCCCATCTGTCCAAGCTTTTATCCGATGCTGCAGAAGGACCTGGTTGCAAGCAAGGAGAATGCTCTTACGGGTTGGCAGAAGATACAAAGAACAGGCCGACCACAGATGCTCTCAGGCTCCCAAGTACAGGGTGGGGCAGAGAGTCATGCTCACCGCAAGAGACATCCCCCTAAAGACCACCTACATCTACATCTATACACCTACATCTAGGCATTTGGCAGACGCCCTTATCCAGAGCGACTTACTTTTTTATCTCAGTATACATCTGAGCAGTTGGGGTTAAGGGCCTTGCTCAAGGGCCCAACAGGGACAACTTGGTGGGACTTGAACCTGGGACCTTCCAAACCCTAGTCCAATGCCTTAACCACTGAGCTACCCCTACCCTAACCACCTGCCGCAAACTTTCCAAACGTTACTTCAGTCTAACCTCCCTCAACTATAGTATGCACTCACGCGGGTGTCATTAGAGAGATTAATTTTTTTGTTTGTTTATTGTGAAACTTAAAAAGTGAGGTGGGGGAGGGAGGAGGAGTTTTTACCATGTAAGACAAGGTGAGGGAAGGGGGTAATTACACACACACACACACACACACACACACACACACACACACACACACACAAATACACAGCTCTTGCGCACACAAATGGAAACACTTATCTGTCAGGATTTATTTTTACTTTTTTTAAAGGTAAAGTGTGGGTTAATTTTTTTTTTATATTATATGTATATTCGGGTTAATGATATTGAATGGAATTAAAATTTATAGAGTACACTTTATCGACTACCCATCCAGCATTTAGCACATTTTCATGTATCTTACCAGTTCTGCTGATCACGTGGCGACCAATGATAACACAAAATCTGGCATTTAGCAATTATGAGCAAGGTAACTTAAAAAAACTTGAAAAACAGTTCTTTAAAAAGAAGCAAGAATTTATTGAACTAATCTACGTTCATGAAACTACGCTATTTAATCACTCACACACACGCATACACGACGATGACGTTCTGAGACTTCTTCTGCAGGCCGCTTCTTTGCATGCTAAGGAGGGCGGAGTCTTCGATCGCTGTGTGCTGCAGGTCAAAGTTCAGGTATTGGTTGAGAGTGGAGAAAGAGAGGTGTCCCCTTGTTCCCTTCAGACGGCGTGACGTTCAGAAAAAGTGTCCCGAGGCTGCTCGGACCTTAGGTTTTTTTTTTTTTTTTTTTCCCGAATTTAGTCGTGTCCAATGCCTCCCCATCACTAGGGGGTGCTCCCACATTAAGGCTACTACTACCACTCAGCCAGGAGGGCCGAAGACTATCACGTGTTTCCTCCAAACCACGTGACGCCAGCCGACCGCATCTTTTCGAACTGCTCGCTCGCGCACCGTTGGGGGCGGCATAACACACTCGGAGGACAGCGCTATCCGCTCGCTCCGTTGCACGAGCTCACAGACGCCCCTGACTGGCTGTAGAGCCGTGATTAATGTGGAGGCACTATGTACCTCTCATCCCTCCCCTCTGAGAGAGCTCGGCCAATCAGCTCTCTCTAGACCTCCGGCTGCGAGAGGTTACAGCACCACCCGGGATTCAAACTAGCGATCTCCGGATGATAGGCCGAGCACTTTTACCACTGCGCCACTCGGAGGCCGGACCTTATGTTTTTAATCTCACGGTGCAGGTCTGTCCCACAGCCGTTTAGTCAGAGATGATTGTGGGCATAGCCATGCCCCACACGGTTCCTCTTTTCCGTGCATGCATTTAACCTGTGGTTTAGTCTGTCAAGTGGGAGGCCATCTAAGTGGAGTTTAGGTAATTTAGGTGAAGTGTATTAACATGAGCCTGGTTCAAGTGACTAAGATTTAATGCACATCAACGTTAACTGAATATACAGCGCTTTCATTGATACCAAACATCCCATGTCTTGCATACCCATTTATACCATTCATACCTTTATCTATAGCAAGGGCTGTATAGGTTGATAACACCCCGTAAGTTTATGATACACTTGTTGAACATAACGCAAAGACATAATACATTCTACATGTACACACATATATAATTTTAAATCTGCCCTAGTGGCATACATTATAACTGATTAATGTAGTATGTGTCCCTAAAGCTTTGTATGTTCCTGGGCCCAGAGGAAGCACAATCCGGGGGGTCATCAACTGCCAGGGGGTTGTGAAACTTACCTATTCCAGGAGCTTGTGCTGCTTTACACAGTTTTAAGTGAGTATGTGAGATGCTTTTCTCTTGTGCAAGAAAGTTGTTTTTGCAGATCTGCACCAAGTTGGAGAAGAGTAACCGTTTCTTTCCTTATTTGTGAACTATCTCTTCCTCTTCCAACGGCTTGCTGACTTGCGCCACTTCGGAGGGGTTGGTGAAAGCCATCTGGGTTTCCCCTTTTGACCAGGTCACGTATCCAGCTGTGTTACACCACAATAGCATCAGGGCGCCATTTTACTGGAAGGTGACAGACTCACGGCTCCATTTGAGGTGGCCTGCCAGTCCCTACACAGGAGACAATTCAGTTTTAAACTTCCCACAGGAAGAATAAACATATTGATCTGTTCATTCATCTTTGAAGATTCAGTTTTCAAAAGTGACATACCATTTTTTGGTTTTGCTATATCGCTCAGTGTGTTTTTGTGTTTGGTGAGGATTTGGGGCTTTGTAGGGGCATTACAGTAATTTCTTTGTGCTCCACATGTTCTGTGTATTTACGGTAATCTATTGCATTGATTGGCTGTGTTGAGTGATGCGTATAGCCATGCCCACCTCAAGAGCTAAAGCATTGTATTAGTCCAAAACGTCGATGACTGCTATGAGGTAGTCTAGCACAAAACTGCTCGAAGCATCAAGATACAGACAGTGTACTGTATGAGAGATAGAATTGAAATTCTGACCAATGTACAGACAAATTTTTTTATTTATATAAATATTGCTTCAGCATTGCACCAAACACTATTATGTTACACAAATAAAGACACATAACTGAGGTAAGTCAGCACCTTAAAGGTGATTTGCAATTAACATTTAGATGAATAACACTGTTAATGCATAAGACTGTATAAGGCTGTACTGCCCCTACACAGTCTGGAGTAATGTGTGTGGTACAGGCTTATACAGTACACATTACTCCAAACCATGTGGCTTGTATGCAGCTGTTTGGCCATAGAAACCCACTCCATGTAGCTGTCTACGCACTGTTCTTTGACTAATCTGAAGGCCATATGTAGTTCGGAAGTCTGTAGCTATTGACTCTGCAGAAAGTTGGCGACCTCTGTGCACTACTGTATGTATCTCAGCATCCGCTGACCCCACTGTGATTTTGCGTGGCCTAATACTTTGTTACCTAATACTTCGTGATGCTGTCGTTCCCCAAGCTTCCACTTTTTTTTATAATGCCACTAACAGCTGACTGTGGTATATTTAGTACCGATTAAATTTTATGACTGGACTTATCATCTGTTCTTTCATAAATTTTTGTAAAAGCAGTCTGCATGCCGAGGTGCTTGATTTTTTGCACCTGTAACCATGAAAGTGATTGGAACACCTGAATTAAATGATTTTTATGGGGGAGTGAATACTTTTGACAATATAGTTTATGTAGGTTTTTTTATGTATAGTTTTTGTAGTTTATCTATGTAATTTATGTATAGTTTATGTATGTCCTGATAGAAGATCATCAGGGCTTCTCTTCCCTCTATTGAACACATCTACACCACACGCTGCATCTGCAAAGTCACCAGCATTGTGCTGACCGGACACACCCATCACACACACTCTTCACTCTCCTGCCATCTGGACAAAAAGGTATCGAAGTATTCGGGCCTCACATCCAGACTGTGCAACCGCTTCTACCCACAAGCCACCCAGCTACTCAACACTAAGGGACTGGACTGATTTTTCCATCATTGCTGCTACTTTTCAGGAAGGTTTAATGTTTACTGTTCCTCCTGCCACCATCTTAACTTACTACCTCATTATTACAAAAGTACTGAAACGTGTCATGTTGTAGTTTTTACATTTGAACGTGCCCTTTATGTTGTCTTTTGTTGACTAGATAGTTTTTCGGTTAATTTAAAATGTAAATCTGTCATGTCTGAGCTAGTCAGCTAATTAGGTCTCTCAGTTAGCTAGCTAGTTTTGTTAATTTGTGTTGCTAATTTATGTTGTAAATCTGTATTGTACGTATGTAGCACCCTGGTCCTGGAGGAACGTCGTTTCGTTTCACTGTGTACTGAACTGTATATGGGTGGAATGACACTAAAAACCTACTTGACTTGTGTACTGATTGTAAACTTTTTTTTTTGAGAGAAATTTTTGTATTTTATATTTAGCACCGTATTGATGTGATGTGTATAACTGTGTCATTATGTTTCCTTAGTTACTGCTAAATGTGCAGTCCTGGGAATACAGACCTAAAACCACAAGTTCCCTTTTTAAGGAAAGGCTTATTCTATTTTGATTCTTCTCTGCTGACAAGCAGTTTCTGTCTTAGTTTAGCCTGCTGACAAAGTAAAGCAGAAAATAACCTAATTGATCTATTGAATGAATTCCATTGTCAAGGCACATCAAAAGATGCATGATCGAAAGTTAAGCCAACCAGAAATTTGAAAGTCTAAGTGGTGTGATTATTCTGTGTATGTCTTTGCTTTGCTCTACTGCTTTGACCCAAATGCATTTTTAATGATGCCTACGGTATGTTAGCAGCTAAGTTATCTGTCCATTTTCAAGGATCACTGAATGTTCACAAGAGCGGCTGCAGTGGGCACCTTGTTCGGGATCCTCATTCACAGCCTTCTTCTGATGCCATCTCATCACCATACTGTGCTTGCTGTTGCCTGCAAATCACTTTTACACCTTCATTCACCACAAATTTCGTCACAATTCCCTTAAAAATGTGCATTTTCCTTAAAATACATTCATTAGATATAACATGTGCTAATATATTATTTATTTCTCTCTCTTTTTCTGTCTTTCCTTTTTTTCTTTTTGAGGGCTGTACTAACTGCATGCACTTATCTAAGTGTAAATATAAAGCTTCAACAATAAATTAAACCCATGCAGAGTGCACTTCTGTTTAAACTTTTCTCCACTGTGTATCAGGATGAAGCTCCTCACTCTGGTGCTACTGCTCTCCGCTTTGAACTCACTGACCCTGATGGAGGTAAATCTGTCACTATTCATTGGAAATCCACAGGAAAAAAGACTGCATTGTCTCCACAGCCTTCACCAGACAACAGTGTAGAAAGATTTATCACTGGTGGAAGACCAGATACTGATTTGCCACCGTGTATGACACTGAGAGGAGGATGCCTGTTTACTTGGCAGTATGTGACTCGTGTCGTCCATAACAAGACAAAAAAATACAAAGAATGAATCGACATCCCCAGTGATTTTTGGAGCAATTACTGTTGCGAAAATAACAATGGTGTATTCATATCACACCAAGTTTAAATTTGCGAAACTTGTTTTATGTGTGTCACGGATTGACATCCTAGTTCCTGAAATTTAGAAACTGAGAAGGGCTGGGAACCTGAAATTTTTTGTTAGGTCGCAAAAAAAAAGCGTTTATATGGTTTTGTTGAGTAATGAAGGTTAAAGATTCTGCAATGAGAAGCATAAAGTAATAAATCTCTGAGTGTTCTGGTTCATGTTTAATTGTGTTAGTCAAGTCAAGTCAAGTCAAGTAGGCTTTTATTGACATTCCAACCATATACAGTTCAGTACACAGTGAAACGAAACAACGTTCCTCCAGGACCGAAGTGCTACATACATGCAAACGACATAAATTAACAACGCAGATTTTTACATTTTTAAGTTAACCTAAAAAACTATCAATTTCTATACAAAAAAGAGACAACAAAGACAGCAGATGTCATGCACACTCGTAACACTCCGGTTAGTTCGTGACAGCAGACAACAGACAACAAGGTGCACGTGCAAATGTGCAAACGAAGAGCTACATGACAACACAACAACGTAACACGTTACAGTTAAGAAATACCTTTTTAGTGATAAGGTACGGGTTGAGGTAGTGGACAGAGAAGCAAGTAAACAATTTACATTGTGTTCAAAAATATTGTTGTGCAAATCGCAAAGTGAAATAAAATATTGTGCAAATATTGCAAAGAGCAGTTCAGATAGGTGGGTATGAACGAATTAAGGTGGTTGTAAATCAGTGTGATTGTGCATATGTGTGTTTATCAGTTCAGTCCGGATGTTATTTAGTTCGTCTGTTTTAGTGATTTGTGTGTGTGTGTGTGTGTGTGTGCTTGTGTGTTTATCAGTCCCGTCTCTTTATGTTGAGGAGACGGATGGCTTGTGGGTAAAAACTGTTACATAGTCTGGATGTGAGGCGCGAATGCTTCGGTACCTTTTTCCAGATGGCAGGAGGGTGAAGAGTGTGTGTGAGGGGTGTGTGTGTGTGTGTGTGTGGTGAGTGTGATGGATGTGTCCGGTCAGCCACAATGCTGGTGGCTTTGCGGATGCAGCGTGTGGTGTAAATGTTTCCAATAGAAAGGAGAGAGAGCCCGATGATCTTCTCAGCTGTCCTCACTATCCGCTGTAGGGTCTTGCGGTCTGACACGGTACAATTCCCAAACCAGACAGTGATGCAGCTGCTCAGGGTGCTCTCGATGGTTCCTCTATAGAAGGGGGTGAGGATTGGTGGTGGAAGCTGTGCCTTTCTCAGCCTTCTCAGGAAGAAAAGACGTTGTTGGGCTTTCTTATGCAGAGAGCTGGTGTTGAGGGACCAGGTGAGGTTCTCCTCCAGGTGGACACCCAGGAATTTCGTGCTCTTGACGATCTCCACAGAAGAGCCGTCGATGCTGAGCGGAGAGTGATCGCTCCGTGTCCTCCTGAAGTCAACAATCATCTCTTTTGTCTTATCGACGTTCAGAGCCAGGTTGTTGTCTGTACACCAGTCCGTTAGCCTCTGCACTTCCTCTCTGTACGCCGACTCGTCGTTCTTGCTGATGAGACCCACCACGGTCGTGTCATCAGCAAACTTGATGATGTGATTGGAGCTGTGTGTCGCTACACAATCATGAGTCAGCAGTGTGAACAGCAGGGGGCTGAGCACGCAGCCCTGGGGGGCCCCAGTGCTCAGTGAGGTGGTGCTGGAGGTGTGTCTCCCGATCCGCACTGCCTGAGGTCTTTCGGTTAGGAAGTCCAGGATCCAGTTACAGAGGGAGGTGTTCAGGCCCAAGAAGGTCAGCTTCCCGATCAGGTGTTGGGGGATGATTGTATTGAATGCTGAACTGAAATCTATGTACAGCATTCTGACGTAAGTGTCCTTCTTGTCCAGGTGTGTCAGTGCCAGGTGGAGTGTGGTGGAGATGGCGTCATCCGTCGAACGGTTTGGATGATACGCAAACTGCAGGGGGTCCAGTGAGGGAGGCAGCAGGGTCTTGATATGTCTCATGACGAGTCGCTCGAAGCACTTCATGATGATGGGTGTGAGTGCAACAGGGTGGTAGTCATTGAGACAGGGCACAGTAGACAGTAGACGATGGTGGTAGACTTGAAGCATGTGGGAACGACGGCGCTGCTCAGAGAGATGTTGAAGATGTCGGTGAGAACATCTGCCAGCTGTTCTCCACATTGTTTGAGCACTCTGCCTGGGATGTCGTCTGGTTCAGCAGCTTTACGAGGGTTGACTCTTTGCAGAGTTTTCCTCACATCAGCCGTGGTGAGACACAGCACCTGGTCGTTCGGCGGAGGGATAGTCTTCCTCGCCATCACGTCGTTCTGTATGTCGAACCGTGCATAGAAGCTGTTCAGCGCATTCGGAATAGAGCCGTCACTGTCACAGGCAGGTGATGAAGTCCTGTAGTTGGTGATGGCTTGTATGCCCTGCCACATGCGCCGTGTGTCACCACTGTTTCTGAAGTGATTGTGGATTCTCTGGGCGTGTGCGCGCTTCGCCTCTCTGATGGCCTTGGACAGTTTGGCCCTTGCTGTTCTTAGGGCCGCCTTGTCCCCCGTTCTGAAGGCAGAGTCTCTGGTCTTCAGAAGTGCACGTACCTCCGCAGTGATCCACGGTTTCTGGTTGGGTCGTGACATGATATTCTTGGAGACAGTGACGTCATCGGTGCACTTGTTGATGTAGCTGGTCACTGATGACGTGTACTCCTCCAAGTCGGTGCAGCCTCCCTAAATATGTTCCAGTCAGTGTTCTCGAAACAGTCCTGAAGAGCAGAGATGGTCCCTGCTGGCCAGGTTTTCACCTGTTTCAGAACCGGTTTTGAACGCCTGACGAGTGGTCTGTATGCTGGAATTAGCATAACCGAGATGTGGTCTGAGTAGCCGAGGTGGGGACGGGGCTCTGCCCGATATGTGTCGGGGATGTTTGTGTAAACAAGATCCAGCGTGTTTTCCCCTCTCGTTGCAAAGTCCACATACTGATGGAATTTAGGAAGCACTGACTTGAGATTTGCATGGTTGAAATCTCCAGCAACAATAAACAGTCCGTCCGGGTGTGTGTTCTGCAGATTACTGATCTTAGCATACAGTTCACAGAGCGCTTCCTTAGCATTAGCGCTAGGTGGAATGTACACTCCGATAATGAAAACAGTGGTGAATTCCCATTGTAAATAAAAAGGTCTACATCTAACAGTCACAATCTCCAGCAACGATGATCAAAAGCTAGAAACTAGCACGGAGTTCTTACACCATTTCCTGTTGATGTAAACACACAAGCCGCCGCGAGTCTTACCGCACAGAGCTGTGTTTCTGTCAGCGTGAAACGAGGCTAGCCTGTCTAGTTGAATGGCAGCATCCGGTACTCTATCGCTGAGCCATGTCTCCGTGAAAACAAATACACAGCAGTCCGTCACCTCACGCTGTGAAGCCTGCTGAAGTCAGATGTAGTCCAGTTTATTGTCCAGAGAGCAGACGTTTGATAAGATGATGGACGGAAGAGCCGGCCGGCTAGGGTTTGTTTTTAGCCTAGCACAGACTCCAGCCCGCTTGCCGCGCTTCCGCTTCCTCGCACACCGCTTACGATGTCTCCTCCTCCGGCTACCGGCATCAGGCAACGCCGAGGACTGGAGGCCAGGTTCCCGAAGCAAGCCGAGGTAGCGTAGCTTCTCACGCAGCTCATCTTGAATTAAATTTACCGGTTTGTTTAGTTGCAAAAGTGTCTGGCGGTGGTAAGTACGAAAACCGTTTGCGCCGATGTCCATATACTGGGTAAAATAAACGCGCTACAACACTAAGTAAACAAAGTAGCACCATTTTGGCTCCGGAGCGGCCGCTGCGTGCTACTGCCGCGCCGCCATCTTAAATCAAGGTGCAGGCTTTACACTCGGCCAGAAGTAGACTATTCAAGCTCCTGGCCAATCAGGTTATTAGTTGGGTTTAAGTGAAAAAAGACACATGGAAGAAAAAGTGCTGGTGAAAAAAAAAAAAAAAAAGATTATTGTTAGTTAGTGAATATAAAAAAGGGTTTATAAAATGATGTAAAATATCTCTGTTAATATTTACAGTCACCTTTATTACATTTGGATTAATAGCAATATATATGTGTGTGTTGTGATTCATTTTACAGTGATTCATTTTATATTCAACATGTGTATACTGAAGTTAAGTATTCTATTTATAAATATTATAGCTAGAATATTTAAATTAAGTATAAAAGAAATTATCGGAAGCTGGGCAAATCTCAACAACAACCTTTATGAATTACAACCGATCTTTGGTTTATTCTAAAGTAAGCAGAACATATCAAATATCATTCATTGTTAATTGTTAATGAACTATTTTAAAAATTACTTTTTTACATTTATTTTTATATAAATGCAATCAGCCACAAGATGATGTGTTTCTCTGATACTAACATTGGTAAGGAAAGTTTAAAGGCATAACTTTGAATCATGTCTAAGAACATGCACGCACACACACACACACACACTGCAAGAAACAGTCATTTATTCAATCCTAGACCTGTTTAAGCTCACATGTCAGGCAGTAAAGTCAAAAATCTGGAACAGATGTATACTTACTGGCCAGGTTAATGTAGATAAGATGATCAAGTAGTGACATCAATAGAGAGGCCAAGAAACAAGATACACAGTATACAGGAATAAAGAGAATTCTACAGGAGTATTAGCAAACAGGCTATCTCAAGTCTTTCTTTCATTATAAAGGACCAGAACAGACAAAATCATTTATTTTCAGCAAACAGTAATATTTTATTAAACATTGGCAAAAAAAAAAAAAATTAACAGAAAATATGCATTTTACAGAAATACAGGAAACAGTCTGATGCCTCATGGACCTGCTATCATGGCTGTTTCAGAATAATAAATGTAACCATACTGTAGGTGAACAAAATGTATGATGCATTAGTAATTAACACTTTAATTGCTGTGACATCGGAGAACTGACATGTCATGGGCTGTTCTGAAAAGTCCAGCAGAAGTTTGCATAGAAGATTCGTAATCCAGCAGAAAGCATAACAAAAGTATTTTTTGCCCACGCACAATAAAGCATGTTAAGGGAAGAGTTTTATTAAGCACTTTTAGCTAGAGAATTAGACTAGATGTGCTCGAATAAACACAACCGACTAAAAACACTGAAATCCTTTTCATACAATCCGGTGAGTCGTACGTTTAACCTGTCAACACTCAACCTACTCAGTTCATAAGTTGTGATGTTTGGTTGGTTTTGCAGAGAGAGGTAGGCCTTTGAATGCGTTTCATTCTCACTGATGTAACAACAGAAAGCAGTCCAGTAATAACTGGGAATGTTAACACCTTTTTCAATGGTTTTTCCTTTTCTTGTTATGGAGATCCAGTTCTCCCCTGGAACCACTCCAGTCACTATAAACGTGGGCTTTTTGAGATTTGGCTTGCACTTGTTCATGTCACTCTTCATTATTTTCTCTACTAGTTTTGCCCAATTAACATTGCTGTGTTGTGTTTGTGGTGCTACATTGGTAACCGTGAAGGTGGAGGCTGCGTGATTCTCATCAGCAGCATACTTGTATGAGAAGAGTTGGCCTGAAGTATATTCAGTATCTGCATTACTATTTTTCTTGCTCTCTCTATAGTCCCTCTTCACTGCCTGGTGATAAAACTTGTCCATCTCGTCTTCTGAGATCTCCACCATGTTTGGATTGTTAATATTTTCCAGCTGTTATGAAGGAAAAGAGCGAAGGAGGAAAAAGAAGCGGTTAGTCAATAAAAAATAATTCATATCCTTCTGGAGGTACGGAACAACAAAATAAACAGCACAAGACAGTTTTAGTTTTTCAGAGACAAACCGAATTTTCACTGATGTTTATGTGTCAACTGAATTATTGGTTCGCATTTGTTCACTTCTACTTCCTCATGTTAAAAGACTGAACTGCTTGTAAATTCATTGTTGCTGGATGTCATTTTACAAGTGTACGAGTTTTACAAGCTCAGCAACTTCTCCACTGATATCCACAGCATCGCTCTTCTTTCTGGACTATCATGAAGTGTAAATGCTGGTAATTCGGTAGAACGTCACTCACCTGAGGTTCATTTTTCCACTCTTTGCCCTGGGCTTGTTGTTCTCCACCAAAGAACGCGTAGGCCGAGTAGACCGGGATCCTCCACTGAGTGTCATAGAGTGTAGCAAACCTGCAGTTGTTTCTCCAGCACTGACAAATCTGCCTATACTGATCCCCCTTAAACACAGTCGGGGTGATGATGGTCGGGGTATTTGGCCTTTGGATGAAAGCCTTGGAACACGTTGAGCCATCAAAATCTTTCACAACCTCTGTCAGGGTTAGCGAGGACAAAGTGGAGACCAGGAGCCCCAGAACAATGAGCTTCATCCTGACACACAGTGGAGGCGTGTGTGAGGTGATGAAGAGCTGAAATATTCCAAGAAACACAAGAAAGATAAACAAGATGAATAATAAACAATAATCAAAATGATTTAGTTGTACAATAAAGAAATAAGAGATTTATCTCCAGAAGCTGTGACGAGAAAGTACAGAAAGTGTAAAAATGTACACGGTATACTGGAATTATGAATGAAAAAAAAAAAAAAAAAAACTCTTATTTCCGTTCTTAAATGAGGACAACAAATTGTACTGTATTATAGTCATATTATTAATATTGCAACTCAGCGATTTTCTCACCACAAGCTGCAAGCTGCTGGAACCTGATGTTGAAATTCAGTAGAAGGTGTGAGATGATCACAGGAGGTCTTTCTAGAGAGATCTGTATCTGTAAGAGGAAGGACTCGTCTCTCATTCTTCTCTCTCAGATTCCCGCTTTTCTATAGCGCTCTTGTCTAGTGGGTGGTTTACATCAGTTTTTTCTTTTTTTTTTTATAGAAGTGATAATCCTTTCTTTGTCATACTGTAGTTGCTCTTCCTATTTTTTCAGCAATGCAAGTAAAATAAACCTTCTATATAGCTTGTATTCCATTAATCCATTATTTTATTATCCTTTTCAATAATAATATTTAGGGAAGGTGGTTTTCTTGGTCGGAAAACACAGCTGGTAAACAACTCCCATGGAATTCTGTGGCTGTCACTTGAATACAGGCAATAAGGAAGACTAGATCACATCGGATCTTTTCTTTATCTTTTGTTCTCCTGTGGAAAACATAAAAGGAGACTTTTGCTTTCCTGCCATTTTGGCTTGCGTTTGAAGTGTGCCCATGGTGGATTGAATTAGGCTAACAGTTTACATTAATGTGCTTCGTTTGTTATCTTATAAACAAAATTAATTGGAAAAAACATATTTCGAAAGGTAGAATGAACTAAATTTGTTTTTTTTTTTTAAAAATCGCAGTAATAGGAGTGTGAGCAGCAAAGTAACTTCGTTCAAGTTACGCAGCTGAGATCGAAGAAGTGGACATTTTCAAGGGATTACATGAAATGTGCACGAAACATCTATAGAAAAAAAAAAGTCTGACTGTGCAGTGTGATATAAAAACGAGGCGACAAAATCGTCCACTTTCAACAAGCAATAACGTTTTTATTAAAGATCAGCAGAACAATGAACAGAAAATGCAGATATACAAAAAAGAAAGAAAAAGAGTGAGGTCGCATGAATGCTGTGGGGTCTATCTCATAATAGTAATGTATTAAAAAAATGTAATTAAGCGATTAAAATGTACAATTTGCTATTCTTTTGCACTAATTAGGAATTGAAACTTTGGGACATGCCATTATGGGAATGTCAGTATCAGTGTGTAACAGTACTGTAACTCCACTTCATCACCGCTTATGCTCCTACACCAGCACCACCTACCACCTACCACATATTTAATCATTATGCTGCTTATCATAAAAGAAGCATCTGACCCCTAAAGCAGAATAAATGTGTTTTGGAAGTAAAATAACGCATATAAAGACATCATTGCTTGAATGAAAATGCCCACTGTTTTAGTTTTATGAAGAACTAAAGTTGGATGAAGTAGTCTTAAGATCTAACTAGAGAATCCGAGGAATGCGCTCAGATGATATTAAGTCAAACACAAACTTCCAAAAACACTAAAATCCTGGTTATACAATCTGGTGAGGCGTGCGTTTAACCTGTCAACGCTCATCTCACTTATTTCATAAGTCTTGTTATTTTCTTCGTTTTGCAGAGCGAGGTAGGCCTTTGAAATTGTAACGGCATTATTTTGGACACAACAGAAAGCCGTCCAATAATAACTGGGAATGTTAACACCTGTAGGTGGTTTTTTCCCGTGCCTTTTTATATGGATGCGGTTATTCCCAGGAACCACGCCAGTCACTATATAAGTAGGGATTATGTTAGTTGTCTCATTTTTGCACTCATTTCCTATCTTTGTCTTCATCGGTGTCTCTACTTCCTTTGCCCATTCACCATTGCTGTGTGCTGTCTGTGGTGCTACGTTGGTAAATGTGAAGGTGGAATCTGCCTGATTCACATCAGCAGCATACTGATTTGGAAAAACATGACCTCTAGTATATTTCATTTTTGGTTCTGTATTGTCCTCGCTCTCTTCATAGTCTCTGTTCACAGCCTGGTGAAAAAACTCATCCATCTCAGCATCAGAGATTTTCGTCATGTCTGGACTGTTAGTCGAGAGATCTTCCAGCTGTTATGTTGGAGGAGAGTACAGGAGGAGAAAGAAGTGGTTGGTGAAAACGCAGTAACACATAGTGCATTGGGTTGGAAGTTTCTCATAAATTAAATTGAATTCCATACATTAAAAGTACTCTACTAAAAAAAAAAAAAAAAAAAAAATTGAATTGAAATTGAGCAACTTTGTGACTGTTTTGGTTCTTTCAGTCTTTAATTATGCATCATTATTGACTACCGTGTTATAAATGTAGTTTTACAGGTTTAAAACCTTCTCAATTCTTGTTCACATCACTCATGTCCTTTCTGCACAAACAAATAAATGCTGATAAAAATGAGTCATTTCAGCAACACTTCACTCACCTGAGGTTCATTTTTCCACTCTTCATTTCGGCCACTGTGTTCACCACCAGTGAATTTGTAGGCTGAGTAGACGGGGATCCTCTGCTTAATGTCATAGAGCGTTGCGTATCTGTACATGTTGTTCCAGCGCTGACAAATCTTCTTATACTGATAGCCCTTAAACACTGTCGGGGTGATGAGGGTTGTTGTATTTGGGCTTTGAATGAAGAATTCTGAGCACTTAGACTCAAAATCCTGTACAACCTCCATCAGGGTCAGTGACGAGAAAGCAGAGAGCAGGAGCACCAGAGCGACGGGCTTCATCCTGAAACCTGTGGAGGAGTGTGTGAGGAGTGTGCGAGGTGAGGGACAGGGAAAGAATTCTACCTGAAAATAGTGTAACATCAAAAATGAAGTAGTTACATCATGCATTTATGAGATTTATTCACACACGGTGTCACAGTGTGCAAAGAACAAACGTTTACAACCAGTACAAAACTGAGAGAGAGAGAGAGAGAGAGAGAGAGAAAGCGAGAGAGATTCTGACCACAAGCTGCTTCAACTTGATGTTCAGTAGAAGGTGTGAGATGATCGCAGGAGGAGATTTTAGTCGAGAGATCTTTATTTGTAGAAGGACAGACTGGTCTCTTACTGTCCAGTCACAGTTTCTCGTCTTTTTATAACTCTGTTGTCACATGGAGTTTTTGTGTGTGTGTGTGTGTGTGTGTGTGTGTGTGTGTGTGTGTGTGTGTGTGTGTGTGTGTGTGTGTGTGTGGCCCTTTCTGTTAAATATTTTCACTTCCTACTTTTTCTGCCACACAAATAAATAAAACCATGTACATAGCTTGTATTATATTATCACATTACTTTTTAGTATCAATTTAAATATTAATATTTCGAGAATTAGATTTTGCCCAAATATCTAAGGAACAGATAGGTCTTTAGTCGTCACTAACAGTTTGCCAGTGACTCAGCTGTATGGACATCTAAAGGACGCTTATTGCACTAATCTAGGAGCCAGAACAGAAAATAGTCTAGATGCATGTCTTCTTCGATCCCAGAGAGATGATGAGACAGGTGCTGGAGGATGGAGGGAACGTGGTGCGGTGCGGAGTGTGATTAGAGCTAAGACGGTAGTGGGAGCTCATTTTAGGAGCTTTTGGTGGTGGACATGAGTCAGCATGGGCCCAAAGCTCTTTGGTGGCATCGGACCAGATGGGCTAGACTTCCTACAATCAGCCTTGACCTACGACCCTGTCACTCACAAGACCTGTCGTTTTGGAGATGATCTGACCCAGTTGTCTAACAGTTACACTTTGGCCATTGTCAAAGTCACTCAGGTCCTTATGCTTGTCATATTTATGGATCTGACAATACGTGTATATTAGTGACTAGCCTTCATGTATTAAAATTGTTGTCATTGTTAACTTTGCACCGTTTGTCTGTAGCCAGGACTAAACATCCTTCAGTAAGTTAATTTGTAGGTAGAGTTAGAGCCAGAAAAAAAGCCTCAGGTGAAAGGAAAACTTGCTTCTTGCACTGTGGTCCAGCTTGATAGCCAGGTTGATGCATTTGTCCAGAGACATGCCGGTGTTGTGGCACGAGTGTTCTAACTGGACCTCTGGTTGTAGAACCTGGCTAGCAAGCTCTTGTCGCACCAGCCGCTCTACGCGGCTAAGATTCGAAATTTCACTGTGACTGTGATGTTTCCATGTTTCAGCCTCAGCAGTTGTTGTTCGCCCGACTTGCCGTGATCCAGATGGTCGAACACTGCGCGAAAGGTTTGGATGAACCTCCCATAACTGGACATGATGATCCCACCTGCGCTCCAAATTGCCGCCGCCCAGTCCATCGCTGGCCCGGTGAGCTGTTGAGTAACAAAGCTTATTTTCCTCTGCTCCGTCGTCTTGGGATAGTCCGTTAATTATAGTTCACAGGCCAGGAGGAAACGTTTGCACCCATCCAGATTTCCAGCATATCTTTCCGGAGGGGCGGGGCATGGTGGTGAAGGTGTGGAGAGTCGGCGTGGAGAGGGGGGTGGAGACCAAGCTGTCACGAGCTGTGTTACGCTGTATGCGAGATCGTTCACTGTGCCAGGCTGTCGATCTGCCATTGCTGACCGCGGAGATACTCGCGCATCGGGTAGGGGCTTCATCTGTCATTTTGCTATACATAGAGGCAGACACAGATGCAGGGTGCACTTTGACAAAACAGTTTATTTTCGAGCAGCTAGTGTAAATAAAGAGTCCAAAACAACAAACCAAAAAAGATGACTCCCCAGGCTGGGTCTGCAGGTGGGCTAGCAACTAACAAAATCAACACAAAGAAAATCAACAAAATCAAATAGAACCTAAGAAGGCTGAGAATCTCTCAGCTTTGACCTTGACCTCGATGTTGATCTTTCCAAATGAACATAGCCCGGTCTTGCAGACACTGTTCGGCCGAAATAAATAGGGAGACACACGGGGGAGACACAGGTGAACTTAATTTGGTGCAAAAGTGAAAACAAGTACACATGTAGACACACTAGGGGGAGCCAAAGCGCCAGCTCAGTAATCCGGCGAACCAGATCTTATTCCCCAGGGCTGAGGTGGCGCAAGTGTGACAACAGCGCGCACTAATGATAGTAATAATACTAATAGGAGAATGGTGACTTGAGAATTAGCACTGTCGCCTCACACCTCCAGGGTCAGGGATTTAAATCTGCGTCTTGGTGCATGGAGTTCGCATGTTCTCCCAGTGCTTGGTGGGTTTCCTCCGGGTACTCCATTTTCCTTCCCCAGACAAAAACATGTAATGTAGATTGATTGGTGGTTCCAGTTTGTCTGTAGTGTGTGATTGGGTGCATGATGTTGTCCTTGATAATGCTGATAATAGTCTATTCATGCAGTATGATAAAACTGTAAATTTGGTGTATCTTGAAGATATCTGCAAAAAAATAATTTCGGGGGAACATAAAATGAATAATAGAAATGTTCAACGTCGTATTAATATGACAAAATATGAATTTGTAATTATTGCCATATTTAAATTTAATCAATACATTCTTAATATTACATTAGGCTAAGGCAAGTCATCTGCAAAAAAAACCTGCACAATAATAATAATTTTTCTATACATCCAACATATTATAGATTAATCCAACAATTTATCCATATTGTGTATACGTTTCAGTAGTACTGTACATGTTTTGCAATGATATTCCTCTTTTTCATAAATATTCATCATTTAATTTCAGACAATATCTTTTTGCTTCAGTCGAGGCCAGGACCGCATTCATGGTAAAATGGAAGTCCTGACCTTGGGCATTTTTCAACCGATTTTTTTTTACAGAGTGATGTGCCAAGCCTTGGTAATTAACATTCTGGTTTAGAATTCTCCTAATTCTTCTCAACTGTTAATCATCCAACCTGATATTTTTATGTTTTGCAGTTTTATGAATAAAAGCTATTTACCTGCAACTGCAGATGTCTGTGCTGCATGACAGGTTTCTAAGTCAAACTCTATAATGTTTAGCATATACTGTATGTGCTGGAGAAGGCTTTACTGTATGCAGTGGTCTGAATGTATGAATGTAACTCTGGACAGAAATAAATGTTGCGACATTGCATAAGTTTATTGAAACCGTGTCATGATTATAGCAATCAAAGCAAAAGGCGGGCTAATTAAATACAGTGGAACCTTGGATTAGGAGCATAATTCGTTTGGGCTCATATTGCAAAACGCTCATAAACCAAATCGAATTTTCCCATAAGAAAAATGAAAACTCAAATTATTCATTCTACAGCCCAAATAAATACATAAAAATAATTACAACAATATATGAAGTAAAAATAAAACAAATTAACCTGCACTTAACATTAAAAAAAAAGTTCAAATAAATCCTGACAGATAATAATAATAATAATAATAATAATAATAATAATAATAATAATAATACATTTTATTTATAAGAGCCTTTCATAGCACTCAAGGACACTGTGATCAAGGAGATAAGTGTTTCCGTTTGTGCGTGTAGGCACTGTGTACAGTATTTGTATGTGTGTGTGGGTGTGTGTGTGTGTGTGTGGAATTAGCCTCTTCCCTCGCCTCGTCTTACACAGTAAAACCCCTCCTCCCTCCCCCCACCTCTCTTTTTAAGCTTCACAGCAAACACACACAGCCTGAGCGCATACTAATGAAATCACTGCTGTAATTAAAAAAAAACAAAAAACGACTATTGAACCAGCACCTTAACCTTTGAAAAGAAACGTGACAGAGCAGAGTTTCTGTGTAAAGAAAGCATGTGTGTGAAGCTGGGGAGAGTGTGTGTGTGTGTGTGTGTGTGTGCGTGTGTGTGTGTGTGTGTGTCGGGTGTCAAATTACACGCGTGCAAACACATAGGATGGAGAGGGAGATGTTGATTATACCAGTAAGAGACAAGCACTAAGACACAGCCATGAATAAAGAATGGGACCAAAACCCCCTCCAACAGCAACTTCTTCCAACAATCCAACAACAGTTTGGTGAAGAACAATGCATTTTCCAGCACGATGGAGCACCGTGCCATAAGGCAAAAGTGAGAACTAAGTGGCTCCGGGACCAAAACGTTGAAACTTTGGGTCCATGGCCTGGAAACTCCCCAGATCTTAATCCCATTGAGAACTTGTGGTCAATCCTCAAGAGGCGGGTGGACAAACAAAAACCCACTAATTCTGGCAAACTCCAAGAAGTGATTATGAACGAATGGGTTGCTATCAGTCAGGATTTGGGCCAGAAGTTGATTGAGAGCAGCCCAGTCGAATTGCAGACGTCCTGAAAAAGAAGCGCCAACACTGCAAATACTGACTCTTTGCATAAACGTCATGTGATTGTGGATAAAAGCCTTTGAAACGTATGAAGTGCTTGTAATTATATTTCAGTACATCACAGAAACAACTGAAACAAAGATCTAAAATCAGTTTGGCAGCAAACTTTGTGAAAACTGATATTTGTGTCGTTCTCAAAACGTTTGGCCACGACTGTACGTTCACTCAGTGAAAAACATTTTGACAACATAACTACAACATTGAATACCTGTTACAGAACCCACCATAGGGCTGTTACCATGGTTACTGTGTACCACTACTACATAGACTACCATGCAGTTAGCATAACGAGGCTAATGTGGTTAGCATCATGTAATAATTACTTCATACTGTAGCATCAAAATAATCAGACATGAATACTGCAAATGTCCTCCAGGATGTCTTACACACAGTTACTTAAAACACATTTGAATGTAAATCTTTCAAGATTTTAAGATTAAATAAGTAGCATATTCATACGTATTTATGCATATATAATTAGAGCAACATTTTTAATGTTTCATTTATCAATTCCCAGATTGATAACACCCAAACCGCACCCAAATGGGAAGGATGATTCAGGAAGGGCAACCGCAGTGGCGACCCCTCGATAGGGCGCAGCAGCCGAAAGAACAACAACAATAAAAACAAAAAACAGAAAAGAAGAAGAAAAAAACACATTGCAACAGGATGGATGATGGTTTCAGCTGCTCTAGCTTTTAACCACAACTTCTACATTAGATGGAAAAGAAATCATGACCACGGATTGCACGACAGCTGTGGTATACAAAAGCACGTATCTGAGACAGGAGGAGAAAAGCCTGTTTTTGTACAGACAAAGTTCTTGCTACAAACATCTCCTCCTGCGATCATCTCTCACCTTCTACTGAACTTCAACATCAAGTTCCAGCAGCTTGTGGTGAGAAATTCTTTATCGTTCTCCCTTTATTTCTTTAACATGTACATAACCAGTTGGGAGATTATTTGAGGATTTTGGCGATTAAATATATTTAATAAAATGACTGGATGAACTAGAAGTCAGTAAGTGTGGAATGCTCATGGATTTTATCAATCAAGTATAAAGAGATTGTAAAAGTGCAATTACTAAAACATCATGAACATTAAAAGCCCATGCAGAATAGGCTATTTTGCATTTCCAATTTGATCAGTACAGTTTATCAAGTGTGACGTATTTTCTTGCAGATTTCATTTGGCTGCTTTTTTTCTTATACTGTCTTTTTCAGGTTTCCTGTCCTCTATAATCTCAGACTCACCTCACACACTCCTCACACACTCCTCCACTATGTATCAGGATGAAACTACTTGCTCTGGTTCTCCTGCTCTCCGCTGTCTCCTCACTGTCCCTGACTGAGGTCGTGAATTCTTTTCAACAATCCTGTCCCTCATTCTTCTTTCGTAGCCCAAAAACTAAAAGTAACATCATCGTTCCCACTATCTTCAAGGGACATCAGTATAAGATGATTTGTCAGCGCTGGAACGACATATACAGGTTTGCCACCCTGTATGACACTGTGAGGAGGATCCCTGTTTACTCGGCCTACACCTTCTCACAGCCAGAGAAGACTATACGCACCAAGAAATGGAAAATTGAACCTCAGGTGAGGTGTTGCTCCTTCTCTCTCTCAGTTTCTTCATTGTTTATGTACAGTAACAAGGCCTTTTAGAAAGGGGAGGATGCTTTGACCTTGAAGGACTTCAATATTATAACCGTTCTGGCTCTTTAGGCCAGTTTTGCTATATGATAATAAAGGGGGGGGGTCAACTTTGCAAAAGGTCTATAATGCAGTGTTAAGTGTGTTACTGAAATGTATAACAGACAATGAAAAAGTCGTTCACCAGCGTATATTGAATCTTTACATGAATACAAAAAAAAAAAAAAAAAAACACAAAATCCAATTGTAAGAAATGTTCTTAAGCAGTATGATTAATGTCCAACATTACTATATGGTCCTATAAGTGTCCATCTCGGAATTGAATATCTATCCATTGGCAAAGTGTAAAGTCTTATCTGTTGCTGTGTAGATGGTGAAATGGTGAAAACACTGATGTAAATAGAAGTCCTCCTTGGGAAAGGTCAATAATCCATTGGGCAGTTGCAATTTTGCACCCAAACTCCCAAGATTCTACTGTCCACACAGCAGCACAGCTTGTAGGGTAAACAAAAAGAAAACAATGAATTAACCAAACTCTCCAACAAACCATTTGAATAAATAACTTCCCAAAACATTAACCCTCTTAATTGCTAAAAAACCCAAAGAATGTAGGAAGGAACCAACCAATTTACCTTAGACTGAAGAAGCTACTTGGATGAGTAGTGAAATGTATCTGCCTAACATGAAAGAAGTCCACTTGACATCACTTCCAGATGTATAATCAGATTTGTATGTTTGATCACAGAGTTGCCTCATGTGTTTGCGTTTAACTCGTTACTGTTTCATTTCTCCTCCAGCTTGAAAATATCGATGGAGAAAGAGAGATGAAGGTTTCCCCGAAAGAAGCAGGAAACATAATTCACCAGGCCGTGTCCTCAGATTATGCAAACAGCGGTTATACTCGAGGTCACGTGTTTCCGCGTTTCTATGCTGCTGATCAGGATCAAGCAGATTCCACCTTCACTTTAACCAACATAGCGCCACAATCAAGATCCAGCAATGGTCACTGGAACACAAAAGTGGAGCAGCCGATGCGCAAAGTAATAAATGACGAGTGCATGCTAAACCAAAATCACCAGGCGTACATCGTGACAGGCGTCGTTCCAGGAAACAAGTGGATGCCCATAACAAGGAAAAATAAAACGATAGAATACAAAGAAGGAATTAACGTTCCCAGTCATTTCTGGAGCGCTTTCTGTTGCACCAAGAAAAACAATATTGGGAAGCTTGTATTGAAAGCGTACATCGCTAAACAAGCGCAATTTACCATCCAGATTCTCTCCGTTTATGAGCTGAATAAGCGACTCACTGAACTGTACGGCCAAAGGTTCCATGTGTTTCCAGGATTATCGGTTAATACCACAGAGCATACTTCCTTACTTAAACTTTTCTATTTAAATCTAAAACTTATATGAAAACAGTCTCATCCCTTTAATGCTGATTCAACCGTATGCAAAAAAAATCTATTGTTCATAACTTTTAATCATTTCTTAATTCTATTAAATCAAGCCATTTATTTGCAGCTGCTTATACAGCTGTTACAGCTATAGCGCCACGGGAGATTTGTTTAAAGACTTTTTTTGGTCATAATAAAACATGCTTTAATGGTTAGTGCAGAAAACTAACATAGAGGACAAATTGCTGGTAAAAAAAAAAAAAAAAGGCAATATATAGTCGTTCCAGTCAATATTTTGGGGTTTGCTATACTCTTGTAATGAAAAGCAATAAAAAATATATTATATTTATGTAATATATTCATCCTGCAGGTGTGTAATAAAAAATGTTTTCACTGCTGTAAAATAGATTTTGTCAACTTATTATTTTATCTTGTTGCACCGTGACACTTTCTGCAATAGATGAAACTATTGAAACTACCAACAATGCAAACCAAAAACACTAAAGGGAACCAAACATTCCTGTCTCCCACTAGGATCAATGACGGCCAGAAACTCCAGATTGTTTTGTGGCCTACAGACATAACCAGCTCAAATCATGATTTCCAAAACACATACACTTTTACCTTCCTATACACTAGACTACTGATCATGCACATCTGGTTTGAATCTCTCACACCTGTCACACCGACATCAGATAGTGATGGTTGGCCTAAATGACCAGTGGCTGGACAGGCTGGCCTTTGGGGTTGGGACTTGGTTGCCCATGATCCTGTCACCAGTTTATTGGTGTATAATTGATAAAAGTTATTGAATTCACCTACTGGTGGTGTTAATGCTGTGGCTGATTTTTGAACATTTTTGACTGGTTAAAATGATTTATTTATAATTATGCCCGGGTTGGACTCCCAGTCAGTGTCCAAACCTCAACCACTGGGTGTAGCGTCGGTCCCAAGCCCGGGGAAAATAGGCGGGTTGCGTCAGGAAGGGCATCCGGCGTAAAACCTGTGCCAAGTTGTAGTGCAGACCGAGCATTCGCTGTGGCAACCCCTTGCCAGGAGGAGCCAAAAAACCAACAACAACGCTTATTTAAATAATGAAAACATTAACTATATCTGGACAGCTGGTTTCTGTAAGTGCTCATTAAGAGCAGTACTCATGTTTGTGCCGTGTGAGTAGGAGGAGAGTGAAAGAGTGAAATACACACACACACACACACACACACAATCACACCTTATTTTCTGTATCTTTTTCTTTTCTTCTCTCCTTCTTTTCTGCATTAATAATGTTTTTCTTAGACTGCACTTCCTCCATTATTATTATTATTATTATTATTATTATTATTGGTCACATCACTAGTCTCTATCTTTTTGATTGCACACATGTGTGTGTATATTTGTTTTTATTTGCTTATTTTCATTGTTATCTTGTTAGATGTTCCTGAGCTTTGGCAGTATGAATGCCCAAATTTGCCAAGCCCCATTAAACACCCTTTGAACCTTGAGACTGAAATAACACATCCACTCATCATTTGTTGCAGGTTCCTTAAAGGCAACTCACAATAACATTTTATATAACAAATATTAGAACAAACAATAGTTTTTTTCTGGAGTTCTAGCAAACTTTAAATGAGATTATACTTTAGAATGGATAAAATAAATTCAACAAATATTGAACAGATAATTTAAACAGTTTAAATGTTGATCGTTTTGATGATTTTTTTTTCTTTATTTTGAAAGGTGTAAAGTTCTGACTCAGTACATATACCCTTACTGACGTGTATAGTGACTCGGGACTTTCTCTAGTCTGGTCAGTGAGGACACATCTGAAAAGATCTAATCTGCTGTCATGCACGAAACTGAGTCAAAGCGAAACTCAGCTCAGTCCTGCAGTTCAGTGGTTATGAACCAGAACATTTTAAACATTCTTTCAAATCTCCAGTTTCTCTGTACTGAAGTTCAAGTTGTTTACATTATTTTAATAATAACAACAATAACATTACTATTACTATTACATTATTATTATTATTATTATTATTATTATTATTATTATTATTATTATTATTATTATTATTATTATAGCTGGTTTAGAAATGACAGATTACAGAAATTAGCATGACAAGAAATCCAGACCACAGGTGCATGACAGCAGTGTGGGTTAGTGGGTTCACATGTAAAATAAGAGAACATAAGACCAGGTAGTTTTTCTGCAGATACCAATCTCTCTACTAAGATTTCCTTCTGCAATCATCACACACCTTCTATTGAATATCAACGGCAGGTTTCAGAAGCTGGTAAGAATCTCTCTCTCTCTCTCTGTCTCTCAGTTAAAGATCATTAGTGTCCACTTTCAGAAAGGTGACTTTGTTTGAATCCATCAAACAAAGCTCAGCATGAATCCATCTTTTAAGACTGAATAAATTTTTGAATATGATGTGATGTTTAATAAATGTATTGTATGGGTATATATATATCAGGATGCCAGGCCACTGCAGAACAGAGTCGTGGCATTCAGTTTTCATTTTACTATGGGGGTCTGTATAAAATAAAAGATTTAAAGATTAAAAAATAATAAATTAAAAACATTGGGGAAAATATATAAGTTGGGCCTGATTATCTTGGTTAGGAAGAACTTATACATGAGTGAATTACATCATAGCAGTCATGTTTGTATAGCAATGAATTAACATTTATTTATTTATTTATTTATTTATTTATTTATTTATTTATTTTAATTTTTATGTAAATTATAATGTCTGGATGCTAATTACCTCAAAATGAATAATGATTTCCAAGTTCACAGGTTATCTCATTTAAAATAAAACCTTGTAATTAAGGGGTCTCTATAAAATAAAATAGAAAAAAAAAATGGAAACAAAAATATAAGTTTGGCTTGATTATCCTGGTTATGAAGAACATATACATGGAAACTTTTTTCAGGTTGGTAGATTAAACTTTGTATTGTAGGAAATGTAAAACCAGCTTTACCGCAGTAGCAGACTGAAGAGTAAAAACAGATTAGACATGCTTTCTGTGCACTACTGACCACAAATACCCAAGCGTCTGAATATGAAACTTACTTCACCGCAGTATAAATCAGCACCTTTCAGCCCGTGTGCACCGTCACTGTGCATGATAAACATAACCTTCATATTCTTTTCATTATGAATGAACAAGCGGATTGTTGTTAAACTGCACATTAATGGGGAAAAATCATAATGAAAGAAAAAAGAAATGCACAAGTGCAACTATTACTGTATGCTCCCTGACAACACTATTTAAATGCACAGAAATTTAGAAAAAAAAAAACTTACACATACACATACTGAGCAAAAATCTCAGACATACAGTATGTAGAGAACTGCAGTAAAATTCTTTTCTTTTCTTTTTTTTTAGAATTTTAAATCTAAATCAGATTTTTGTTAACAATCATGTGTCTTTGTTCCTGTGTTTACCTGTCGTCTGGTAGATTTCTGCTCTCCACACACTCGTCCTCTGTGCATCAGGATGAATCTCGTCACTCTGGTGCTCCTGCTCTCTGCTCTCTTCTCACTGACCCTGATGGAGGTCGTGAATAATTTTGACAAGTCTAAGTGCGCAGAGTTCTTCATCCGAAGCCCAAATAAGAAAACCATCATCACCCCGACGGTGTTTAAGGGGTACCAGTATAAGATGATTTGTCAGCGCTGGAAAAACAAATATCAATTTGCAACACTATTCGACACGGAGAGAAGAATCCCCGTCTACTCAGCCTACAAGTTCTTTGGTCAAAAAGAAACCATGAATCTGTCGCTTTCTGAAAACATCCGAACTGAAGAGTGGAAGAATGAACCTCAGGTGAATGAAGCATCGTGAAACTGTTGAGATTGACTATTCTAAAAAAAAAAAAAAAAAACAGCCAATCATAATGCATGATGTGTTTTACAATGATTCACACTATTTGAATGAGTCAATAAGTGGAAAGAATCTTGAAGTATTAGTCACTGAGTCATTCTGTATTCTCATTTCATTTCCTGCTTCACAATTCAGTGTGTGTTCAGTTCAGGTAAAAATCTATGAAAACCGTTTTGACAGACTCACTTCATTGTACATTCTTACACTTCAATAGACACTTTATAAAACCTTTTAACAGATTATTTCTTTCTCTCCCTTTATAACAGCTGGAAAACATGAAGAACCCATCGGACATGAGGGAGATCTCTGGTGCTGAGATGGACGCGTTTTTTTTACCAGGCTGTGAACAGAGACTATACAGACAGCAGCAAATATACTAATGTCGCTTATACTAGAGGTCACGTGTTTCCTAATCAGTATGGCGTTAATCAGGATCAGGCAGATTCCACCTTCACCTTCACCAACGTAGCACCACAAACACAACACAGCAACGGCAGATGGGCAGAACAAGTGGAGATACCAATGAGGAAAGAGATACTGAGAGAGTGCAAGGCAAATGATGGAAAGCCCACTTATATAGTGACCGGAGTCGTTCCAGGTACCAAATGGATCCCAATAAGAAGAATTGAAAAAAACAAGAACAAAACATTTGACAGAGGCATTAACATTCCCAATTATTACTGGACTGCTTTCTGCTGCGTCAAAACAGATAATATAAGATTTTCCAAAGCCTACCTCGCTCTGCAAAACGAACCACACAACAAGACTTTCGAATTAAGTGAGATGAGCGTTAACATCCTGAACTCACAGCTGACCAGACTGTATAAACAAGATTTCAGTGTTTTTGGAGGTTTGTGTTTGTTTTGACCTGATAGTCCAAACTCATTCTCTGGAATTTTCTAGTTAGACCCAAAAAATTCTTCATTTACATTTTCTTTCGTCATTCATTTTCTTCTTCTTCTCCTTCAAAAAGAAAAAAAAATCAAACATTAATCATGTAATTATTTTAATATGCTTTTTTGATTATTCTTCGTGCTTTATTCACTCTTATCCTGAATAAAAAGTTGTGTGCTTAAGTCGAGTTACATTAATGATCCACACTGATTAGTGACTATTTTTCTGTACTAGCCTGTACCCTAGTGGTTTATTCTTCTCTACCATGGTAATTTGTTACATTTACACTTTTATGTATTAAAGACTGACACATTGTCAGAAGGAAAGACTGTGGGCTGTGGAGGTGGATCCAGGTGCAGGTGATGGAGCAGGCTGTCAATCCCCATAGATCTCGTGTTCTGCCGGCGTAGTGAGAGTCGGAGCGTAGGAGCCGAGCAGCGAGATCTGTAGCGTTGTAGACGCGCTGAGACGTGAGACAGAGTCGTGATCGTGAAAGCGGAAGCATGAAATCAGAGCCATTAAATCCTTCAGCGAGAGCCAAACGTGAAGCGAGGCCGTAATCGAGAAGCGAAAGCGAGAGTTCAAAGTCATTAAATCCGTCAGCGAGGCAGTTAGTTCGAAAACGTGAGACGAGAATCGTGAAAACAAGAAAATAAAGCGGAGTCGGAAACGTGAAAACCATGAAACAGAAATACGGGAATATTATATATTTTATCCACTTGTGGCCATGTTTAATGTTTTTGAATCGGATCATGTGGCATAATTAGACAAAAACTAGTAGTAGTCGTCACGGTAATAGTAGATTTCAGGAAGTCACTCTGCCTCACGTCATCAATCTGATAATGAAAGCACTAAAGTTAAATTGAAAAGTATTGCAACATTCACTATTTACTTAACTTTTCCAAGAAAGAAGCTTTCCTTTTCTGCCAAGGCTGCTAGCAAGCAGTTCTCATTTCATTAAGGTAAAATCTTCTTGAAAATTTTAAAGAAGCAGTCAGTGACACTGGGGAAGGTTTTAAATTAATAACAGGGTTACCTTACCAAAACATCTTGTTGAGTCCTGTTGCAGATTTGCTGGAATGGTGCTCAATTTTCAATAAAATTTTTGCACAGCGCTTTTAACAATAGTCATGTTGCAAAGCAGCTTTACAGAATTAAACATTTAAATTAATTTATGTTCGTAACAGTTTAACTGAGGGTAATGGTGGCAAGAAAAAACTCCCTGAGATGGCAGTACGAAGAAACCATGAGGAGAACCAGACAAAACATGGAACACTTGCTCATTTGAGTGATATCACTGGGTATATGTTATAGGGTAATATAGTGTTGTGTGGTGTACTCTGCGCCACTTAGTTTGTTTAGATTGCATCACTTAGATGGGCCGCTAGTGGCTTTAGTCTCTAGTAGGTTTAGCTGCTAGTATGGATCAGCCTCTTGTGTGCTTAGTGTCTGGAGTGTCAGTTTCCCAGGTAGGTTTAGTTACTAACCAGCTTAGATTCTAACGCTTTTAGTTACTAACCTGGTTAGGTCATCATTCACTATAACAATAACAAGATTAGATACTAACCCGACTAACTACTACTCTCTCCTGTCTCTAGTCTCATCTCTGGTTTTGTCTCGTCTCTGTTTAGGTTCCGCTCCATGTTTCGTTGGTTCAGCTCCAAGCCTGCGTTTCACTAACTCCCTTTTGTTCATGTTTTGTTCTGTTTTTGTTTCTTTTTGTTATAAAAAAAAAACTCTTTATGCTTAAATACCCTCTGCGCCTATGTCTGCCCTTTTTAGCCCACGGCAACATCAGCCCGTATACCACCCTAGTTCATGACAACTTGCTTTTTTATTTTTATTTTTTTTTTGTTAAATGTTTTGATGCATAGTGATGAAAAGTAAAAATGTTTAATTATTTATTTCTTGTTTTATACCTTTTTTATTGATCAATTAAGTCATCAAAAGGTCATTTATTCCTTTCAATACATTGTGATTATTATTACAAATCTGGACAGATCCACATGGAGAAAAAAAAAAAAGCTAGTTCCACTCCACTTAATTAAAATAACATTTCTTCAGAAACATTTCTTTCTTAACTTCTTTCTTGATTTAAAAAAAATATATTACGTAAATGAACGTATACATGAAATAATATTTTGTTATTTCATACATGTTCTTCAGTTTCTTCTTCAGGACCGCCACACCACATATAGGGTACGTTACGGCAGTGGTATAAAAAGGCAAGTGTCTGAGAGAGCAGAGTGAGAGAGCAGAGTGAGAGACCAGCCTGTCATTCTACGCCTAAATGCTTACGACTGTACACTCATCAATTGTACTATATCAGTGAAACAGAAGCTGAGAGAAGAAGCAATATTTTATTGTTATTTATTTCACTTCCTGCAGTTGGAGCTCCACGTGGTCCTGGGGTTCGTCCCTCGTGTGATGACTGGAGCAGATCCACCTGCAACTCCAAACACACACTCGCTTCGCAGTCAGACAGCAGAACAGAAGAAACTCCTTTCAGCTATAAACACTTTTTCTGTGGATTTAACAATGAGACCTTGCACATTACTAGCAAAGCTTAAACTTTAAATCTGTTTACTTTCCACACTGCAAGCTGAGGCACACTGCTGCTTTAGCTTTCTCTCAGGTTTAACGTTCTCTCACATACACACAAACAGGGGAGGGTTTAGCTCATTACCCACAATCCCTCAGTGTGTCTGTGTGTTTTCCCCACAGGGTGAATGATGAGATCGGGGCAAACATCGATGCCTCTAAGATGTGCACAGAGAGATATCACAGAGCGCGCGCACACACACACACACACACACACACACACACACACACACCCTTATTCACTTTATTCAAGCTTATTCATGTGAATAAATGAAAAATTGCAAGCCTAGTGTGTGGTTACAATTCGCCTGTGCCCCGATCCTCCCTCAACACCACCATACATCATACATATCTACATAGAAATAACATACATGAAGTGTATCAGTCAGGATTTAGGCCTCATCACAGCACAGAGACAGCACTCGTTAAAGCAGTAAATGACCTCCTATTGGCCAGTAACTACTGTACCTGGACTCCATATTAACATCAACTGTTATACTGAACTTCCTGCCACCAAACACACAGTATGACTGCAGATCAGTTCCTGCTTTCTGTTTCCCCCAGATGAGGACGGGTTCCCTGTTGAGTCCGGTTCCTCTCAAGGTTTCTTCCTACTGCCATCTCAGGGAGTTTTTCCTTGCCACTGTCGCCCCTCGACTTGCTCATCAGGGACGATCTGACCATTATGATTCATACACATTCACATTTCATACAAACTTAAATAATACTTTTTATTGTGTAAAGCTGCTTTGCGACGATGACAATTGTTAAAAGCGCTATACAAATAAAATTTTATTTAATTTAATTTTATATTTAATTTTTATATAAAACACAAAAAATACTTAATGCAATTAATTATTAATTAAGTTATTATTTTTATTTTTTTTTATAATATTTTTCATATCAAAATAAAATATTTTAAGAACATTTTATTTGATTTTTTTTTTTGATTGATTAATTTAAATTGAATCAAGTCAAATTTAGATCAAAGGTAATTGTTAGGGCAAAAACTGAATTTTATGGTTGCACACCGTATAGTATATATTTCTTTATTTCTTCTTTTATTAATTTTCAAATGACGAATGAAGCCATCATAAGTTCACTAATTTCTGTATGACGCTAAATGTGCTTTATTGTCACTTCAACCATATACAGTTAGTACACAGAAAAACGAAACAACGTTACTCCAGGACCAAGGTGCTACATACAACATAAATTTACACCATAAATGAACAGAAAACTAACTAGCTAACTAAGAAGCCTAATTAGCTGGTTAGCTGAGACAGGACAGATTGACATGACAACATAAATGAACAAAAAACTAACTAGCTAACTTAGAAGAAGTGTCTACATTTTTATACAGAGAAGACAACATAAAGTGTACAGTATGTGCAAATGGACAAACAAGAGCGACAAAGTGACGGTAATATTTAACTAACACAACATAAGCATAGGTAGTGACTGGGAAAAAAAACAAACAGTGAAAATAAAGAGCAAAAGTTACTAGGATAACAAGGATGGATTTAAACAGATGCAAAAATGTGAACACAGACGGCTTAACCAAGTTTCTAAAACTGAATTGAAATCACAAGTGAATATGGAAATTGTGGAAATTAAAATTATGAGCAACAAAGTCAACTTGAACATCCCAAGCATAAACGTTCAAAAGGTTTGCAGCGCCCTCCAGGGGACAACGATTAAATTCAATTATTATCTTTTTTTTGGGGGGGGCTTATTTTCATAATCAAAATACATACTGTAGATGTGGTGTTAATGTAAGACCTGCTGTTTTCATTTAGATTTTGTGAGTTAATAAGTTTGTAGTTGTAAGCTGATTTAGTTTGCTCCACATAAAAGTAAAATATATAAGAATCAGAATAAGACTGTTACATTATGTAACAGACCAGCAATAAGCATAAAGTGAGTGTGAACGATTCCATTGCAAATGATGAGAAGATTTTATTTTTGGTGTTGACTGTTCATTATAGTATTTGTAGATGTGAAGTAAGGTGTAAGAAGTTGGCATGTTCGTAATTTTATACAGCAGATTAGATGTAATCGACATCAGCTGTTTATGAGGGTGATGAAAAGCAACTGTTCCTGTGCCTAGCAGTTCCGGTGTACAGGGTCTGAATGTCTGTTTTGTCCAGGGTCTGAGGGGTTTGTAGTGATTCTTTTGTTCTGCCTGTTGTCTGATTCTTGTAGAATAAAGTATCATGTAAAGTAGGCACGGGAGCACCATCGATTTTTTTTTTTTCTTGCTCTCGTTATTATTGATACAATCTGCCCCTGTCCTGATTTGTGGCTGACCAGAACCAGACGGTGATGGATGTGCACAGCTCAACGACTGCAGTATAGAACTGGATCAACAGCTCCTGTGGCAGACTGTACTTCCTGAGCTGGTGTAGAAAATACATCCTCTGCTGAGTTTATGTTGGTGTCTTATTTCTCATCTTTATATATCGAATCGAACCTTTAAGGATTTAGGTTCATTTTATTAAACTGAATTAAAATGTATGGCATACACTTCATCAACTACCCGTCCAGCGTTTAGCACGATTTACTGTGTCTTACCAATTCTGCTTACCACATGTCCATTGATGATAACACAAAATCCGGTATTTATCAATTATTAAGGTAACGTAAGATCTGGGCAAATGTTTAAACCAAGACAACAGTTATTTATAAAGAAACAAGTATTTATTGAACTAATGTACGATACAGTACATGAAACTACGCTACTTAAAAAACACACGCACACACAAACATACATAGTGAACAATGTTCCGCCGGCCAGCTTAGCGAACAAATCCTCTGTGTTGCTGCACAGCGACATGGCACAAGACGAATTGTGGCCTTTCGCGGGAAAAAGCACGCATTCTTAATGGCCACATCTTCACAGTGGCCTGTGTGGATGGATGGATGGATGGATGCATGGATGGATGGATGGATGGATGGATGGATGGATGGATAGATAGATAGATAGATAGATAGATAGATAGATAGATAGACAGACAGACAGACAGACAGATAGATAGATAGATAGAAGAAACGTTGTGAGGATTCATTAAGGCAAGCAGAGGATTTCTTCACTTGGATTGCAGAGGTGATGATATTTTGCATAAAATTGTGGTGGGGAAAAAAAAAGAATATATATATATATATATATATATATATATATATATATATATATAGAGAGAGAGAGAGAGAGAGAGAGAGAGAGAGAGAGAGAGATTTTTTTTTTTTTACTGAAATTTTTATTTTTTATGAAAAATCACTTCCTTAATAGGTCAAGTGGAGACTCAGGATTTCCAGATCGACACAAATGTCCAGATGGACATGCAGACCTCAAGTAGAGAGAAAACCAGGAGTGTTCCAGAGTTGCCACTAGTAGTCTAAAAAAATAATAAATAAACTAAATCTAAATTTCTGTTCACTTTTGTGTACACGTGTGCAATTAAGGTTGTTTTTTAGTGGGAACAAATTGTATAGTTGTTATAAGAAATAACTGATTTGAAATATATACAAATAAAAAATACATAATATATTATTGTTAGTTATTGCCATTAAAAAAAAAAAAAACATAGCACTTTCCAAAGTTTTCTTTCTTTATGATATGAAAATATTTATGAGTATTGATATTTTCAGATTTTAGAATGCTAGAATGTTTGAATAAATAAATATAAATAAATAAATAAATAACAACAGGGAAATACAAACCTGAAATGGTTTAAAATCATGTATTGAAAGCTTTTTCAGCTGATTCACCAGTTCGTACAGATCAGCAGAGAACAGACCAGTGGCTGCAACCCCACCCCCGGTGCTGAACAGGTTCATAGCCATCGAGACTTTTGTCTAATAAGACAGGAAACAGAGCTGTGACATGTAACAGGGTGGCAACAAGACTCATGTAATACTTCTCTTAATCAACCTCTAATTATTTCAGGTTTACATTGAACTATTAATGTAATGTTTCTACTTTCCTCCAAACAGATGTAGAGTGTTGATACTACTGGTAAGAATGATTGGCAATAAATCAAATCAAAAATTCAATGTTTTATATCCAGCATAATAAGTTGAGTCTATTTACATACAAATTAACAAATTAGATTTTACCCACCAAAAAGCCATGACAACGATCTCCAGCAACAGCTGACAGGATACCAGAGCAGATAAACTAATGAAAATTAAAAGTGAGGATGTTGACTGTTGAAATTGTTCAAATTAAAGCAGAAAAGAAGAGAAATAGGAACATACGCTGATAGATCCCCAGTATGCGACGCCACTGGAGTCAGACACAGTGTGACTATCTTTGTTTGCAAAGCCAAATATGAACATCACAATTCCGATGATGGCCTGGACGACCTGTGGAAATAAAAGAATAATAATAATAATAATAATAATACAAATAACATAATTAATTCTACAATTGTAATGTGGGTTAAAAACAAGCAAATATGAAAAGAAATTACCCCCAGGATTTTTGGGCCAACTTTCAAACAACATAGAGTCATTTTCACTGGACGTCACTGTGATCCTTTAAACCTAAAAGATCATACATGTATTAATCACAAATGCAATGATAACTAAATATGCAACTGTAATTGATATTGTGATTAAATATTTCTAATAGGAAATTCCCCTTCCCCTTTGTCATGTGACTCATTAGTGTTACATTGTCTCAGGTGTCACCAGATTGCAGGTGAGTTAAATTTGGTATAAAAGCTCTTCCACTCTCTCAACCTGGACACTGAAAGTTCAACATGGCACCTCATGGCAAACAACTCTCAGAAGAACAGAAAAAACTAATTGTTGTTTTACATAAAGATGGCCGAGGCTATAAGAAGATAGCCAACACTCTGCAACTGTGCTGCAGCCCAGAGGCCGAGACCATCCAGCGCTTTAAGAGGACAGGTTCTTCTCAGAACAGGCCTCAACATGGTCGGCCAAAGAAGCTGAGTGCATGTTCTCAGCGTCAGATCCAAAGATTGGCTTTGGAAAACAGACGGATGAGTTTTAGCGTCCAGCATCGCTGCAGAGATTGAAGGGATGGAGGTCAGCCTGTCAGTGCTCAGACCGTACGCCGCACACTGCATCAAATTGCTCTGCATGGTTGTCGTCCTAGAAGGAAACTTCTTCTAAAGATGATGCACAAGAAAGCTCGCAAACAAGGAGCAGGATTACTGGAACCATGTCCTGTGCTCTGATGAGACCAAGATAAACCTATTTGGTTCAGATGGTGTCAATCACGGCAACCAGGTGAGGAGTACAAAGACAAGTTGTGTCTCGCCTACCGTCAAACATGGTGGTGGGAGTGTCATGATCTGGGGCTGCATGAGTGCTGCTGGCATTGGGGAGCTACAGTTCATTGAGGGAAACATGAATTCTAACATGTACTGTGACATTCTGAAGCAGAGAATGATCCCCTCCTTCCAGAAACTGGGCCGCAGAGCAGCGTTCCAGCATGATGATGACCCCAAACACACCTCCAAGATGACCACTGGCTTGATAAAGAGGCTGAGGGTAAAGGTGATGGACTGGCCAAGCATGTCTCCAGACCCAAACCCCATAGAACACCTCTGGGGCCTCCTGAAAAGGAAGGTGGAGGAGCACAAGGTGTCAAATGTCCACCACCTCCGTGATGTTGTGATGTAGGAGTGGAAGAGGATTCCAGTGGCGACCTGTGAAGCTCTGGTGAACTCCATGGCAAAGAGGATTCAAGCCATGCTGGAAAATGATGGTGGCAACACGAAATATTGACATTTCACATTTTCACTTCGGGGTGTACTCACTTTTGTTGCCAGTGGTCCACTAATATTGGCTGTATGTTTAGTTATATTGAGGGGACAATAAATTTACACTGCTATACAAACTTTACCCTGACGACTGTTCATTGTGTCAAAGAGTCATTCATGCAGTGTTGTCCTATGAAAAGATAGAACCAAATATTTGCAGAGATGTGAGGGGTGTACTAACTTTTGTAACATACTGTATATATTGTCAAAATAATAGCCCAGAATGAGTCTAGGGAAATTTTACTTTTATTAACAATAATGTAAAAAATATATCTATATCCCTAGCTTTTAACCTGAAATGGGGAAAATAGATAAAGGCAAATAAAAATCTTCTAAAAGTAATGACACTGTATAATCACTTACCGGCGTCACAGTGATCTTATCTGTAGAAAAAACAGAAAGCCAGCTTTTGAAATTCTTTAATTTAAATTACTTATAAATGATAAACAGAACAGACCTTATAAACAGACCAGAATAGTTAGAGGGTACTAACTCAATATTAACTTAGCAATTTGTGAAGAATTTAATTGAATTAAACAAACCTAAATAACCATCCAGGGAAATATTGCAAACTTTTTGACTAAAACTGATTGATAGATGTTTCCAGGCAAAATAGAGTTACCAGAAATCTGTTACCAGTTGAGAACTCAAGTACATTCATATGTAACAACTTTAGATTTTTGTTGTGTATCATTTCATATGATGGCCACTTTCTATGATTTTCACATATTATCTTTTTTCCCCTTTTCACTAATATATATATATATATATATATATATATATATATATATATATATATATATATATATATATATAGCCACATACATTTTTCATATTCATTAAATTTTTCATGTATTTCTCACTTAAGGCAAATCTAAAAGTGGTTCATAATGATACATAAGACAAATTATTAAACTATAAGCCAAAAAAAAGCATGATAGTTAAAATTCAAAAATAAGCTGTCACAAATGTAAATGTGGTGCAGGCGAGGCATAGGCGCAGAGGTAAAGACGTTTTAGATGTTTTAATAATAATAAAGAAATAAACATAATCAAACATACTTAACATGAGTTTAAACCAAACAGGAGTCTATACAATTTAATCCAAATTATAAGCTCAACTAGACTGGCATAAAACCAAACAAACAAGCTAACCAGCATTTCACAAGTTCAATTCAACAGTTTAATAAAAACAGATGCAAGACAAAGAAACAGAACTTAAGCAGGCTATTTGTAACCAAACCAAATAACCAGTCACCTCGGTTCAGGTGAGTGACCCCATCACCTGACCGAGGTGCATTCTGGGAACAAATTCTGAAAAATGCAAAAACACAAAAACAGTCTCTGGGCGCAAGGCGCCCTCTAGGGGTTAACCCTGACATAGGCATAGACTTTTTTTTTTAAGTATTTATTTTTTCAAAAAGTGATGCTTTTACAAGAGCCATTTTCCCTAATAAAATAAAATTATATTACCTCCCTGTACTTTTAGCGGTGCCGTCTATCTTTATATGCCACAAATCCTTTGTTCCAAAATTTCTACTGAAATATATTTTACATAGAAAGTGAATGGAAAGTCAAGACAGAAAAGTCCAGTTCTTATGTGTTTCTTGATAATAAGGTCCTAATTATCATATCCCACCACTGCCATGATCGAGTTATACTAATGGTTACTGTATGTTTTTTTTTTTTTATTATACTTCAATTAAAAAAAAAATCCTTATACTAAAAAATGCTGTACTATAAATGACATTTTGAGGTATGATTTTTTTTTTTACTTCATTACATTTAAAAGTAACATATTGTACTTTCTTTTCCACTACAGCATAAGACATCTGCTGTTTGTTTGTTTGTTTGTTTGTTTGTTTGTGTTTGTTTGTTTGTATTTATGAGTGGGGAAAAAATTACAGCAACAAGCATGCCAGTTAAGGCAAAGCATGACGCAACATGAGAAAGCTGATCTTTACTTTTTAGGGTAAATTCCTTTTGAGGAAAACAGTCATGAATAAACACGATATGAAACATATATATTCAATGTTAAAGTCCGATGCACAATAAAAAAAAAAAAATATCTAGCTTTATCTAGATTTGTGTCTGTGGCTTAATCATTTCTGTTAATTCAAATTTCAAAGTCTGATGACAAATTTACCAGATAAATCTTATTCCTAAAATATGTATGACGTAGCTGCCAACTTTTCAGCAAAGTCTGGAGTGAGAGTTTGAAAATAAGTGCATGGTTTTGCACGCGCACACCACACACACACACCTTACCCTGCATAGCTCAGGGTCTGTATATTCTATCAGAACAGAGAAAATATCTGCGTTGAGTTTAATCACACACACAAAACAATTTATATTCACGGCAACATTCAAGGGATAACCCACTTGATTAAGAAAGAAACTTACAAAACACACGCAATATTACAGTATGCGTGACATACGACGTCTCCTGCATACACTCGTACTGCCAAAGCTCAAAATCAAGTCACAAAACAAAAACAAATGAACAGATTAAAAATAGATACACGCATTTAACTGTGCAGTCAAATGTAAAGTGACGCAAGGCATGAAAATGACTGAAGGTCAGCAAAAAGCAAAGTTAATAATAATAATAATAATAATAATAATAATAATAACAATAATAATAAATAATAACAATAATAATAATAAACAATAATAACAATAATAATAATAACAATAATAATAATAATAATAATAATAATAATAATAATAATAATAATAATAATCACAGCACTACTACTATAATAATGAATAGGGAAAGTGCAGTCAAAGAAGAATCATTATTGATACAAAAGAAGGAGAGAAGAAAAGAAAATGAAAAATTAAGATCCCGAATATAAAAAGGGATTGTTCTGCATGAATGATTGTGAAACACTCTCTTTCTGTGTTTTTGTGAATGAAATAATATTGTAGCAACCCAGAAAAAAATATGTACAAAAGCGGTAGACAGGTTTCTTTACAAAATGTTTATTGGCAAATTAAATGTATGTAAAAATAAAAGAACAGATGTATGTCAGATTCTCATCTCCACATGCATTGGATACACGGATGTTTGTTTAGCGTCTATATGTTTGTGCTATGTTGTTTTCTGTTTTCTATTATTGAAATTATTATAATTTTGATAAAATGTAAAATCAATAAGCGTACCCCAGAAAAACAACAAAACACAAATATATATTGTTTATACTGTATATGAATGCATGAGGAGTTGAAACATGTTTTAGTCCTGAAGCGAGTTGTAATATTGGCTGTTATAGTATTGGAGTAATGGCATGGTTGTAAAAACACCATTGACCTTAATTGCCTTGTGCAACTATTGCTAGACCCTATAATTTTGTTTAAGTATTTGTCTGAATCTGAACAGATAGCTGGTTATCTACGTTGGCTAAACCCCATATTCTTCTTCCTCTTTTTGCTGCCCAGGATTTTTTCCAAGTTTGCTATAGTTTAGGACTATTAGTGCCACTAGTACAATTTTGCGCTTTGGAAGTGTAATTGCTTCAACATTCATACTATTGGTCTTCTTACGTTTTACACCTTGCCAAATGCCATATATGTAAAGGTAACTCTTTATTATCCTCATCTTTACTTTACTTATTATTGTTGCTGCTTCTGTTCCTATTACCTTTGACTTATTGACACTGCTTTAACTCTGATATACTCATTCAGATCATGTGTAGTACTGGTGTAAAAAAACGGATCAATTGCACCCTGACTTTACAGTACAGACCGAAAGTTTGGACACACCTTCTCATACATAACAAGAAAGTGTGAAACAACTGAAAATATGTCATATTCTAGGTTCTTCAAAGTAGCCGCCTATTGAAATGAAAAGTCACATGACTAGGGCAAACCACCCTTCGCTTCAAATTCTGTAAGCCATGAGGATAATTCACACTCACCTTACAATATGTTCTTGAGAAAGTAATTAGTCGAGTAAGACGAGTTTCCAGGATCGTCTGTCCCACACTCAAAAGAATGCCTCTGTGATACTAGCCTCAAAGAGGGATGAAGTCCTTTTATTGAGTTTATATTTAAACAATTACCACTTAAGCAAAATAAAGCAATATAAGATAGACATGGATAAGTAAAATGGTTCTAAAGAAAGCAAATGAGGACTGGGACCAGTGTACTCGTCAAAAGCTTCAAAATCTCAGAACAGAATCTAAATACATCGACCCACCTTATATACTCTGGCTCTGTGACTTGTGTTCTTAAAACACTTCCTTAACAGCTTCTCCGGAGTTTTGTTTGACCATTAAAGGGCATCATACATTTTACAGATATGTGAATGTTTGTGCTTGTGGTTGTGCTTGCACTTCTCAGAGTTTGGGTTTCTGTTGTCTCTAAGACTGTAACCCCAATAGGAAGTCAACATAGATATAGCAATTGCCCATCGGCTTATGGCTGCTACTGATATCAATGACTTTTTCAGAGCTGTGGGTGACCACATAACAGAACTCACGGAACATCCAGAGTGCTAGCTACATCATTGGCTCGGAGTGCCTGTGCGTATGTGACCATAAACTATCTTACTCTCTGCACGGCTTCCTTCAGCTCAAAAATGCTTCATCAACTCTCTACTACCTGCTATAAGAACCTTACGAAGCTTCTTGACACTTCTGCTCGCTTTTTAACATGCATCTCTGAAAGGTGTTCAGTGTAGGTACTGCTGCCAAGGTGTGTCGTCCTCGGGGAGAGGCGTCCCTGCTGCGTCCGGGAAGGTCCGTTCATCTGTCATGATGTTCCCTAATAAGTGGACGCAGATGCAGGAAAATCGTGTCAAGGATTCTTTTATTTCAATTCTCTCGTGAAGAAAATGTTCGCCTTCAAAATAGGCTAAAGAAAAACAAAATGAACAGGTACACTTCGACGGGCTGGATCCGGACGTGGGCGCGTATCGTAAATTAGTTCAACAAAACTGCATGGAGCCTCCTCGGCGCCAAAACTAGAAGGCGCTACGGCGCGTCAGAGCCGCGAACTTGGCCTTGACGTTTAACTGCACAGGCGTGCTACAGTTCCTAGCGCGCCCCGCTCCCCAGCCGCGGCTCAGTCCTGAGTAGAGAAATAACCAGACAAGCATGCACGCTTAAGACATACACACAGAGCATCGGTTTAGGAAATGAGTGAACGGACACATGCTCCTGGGAGCGGCTGGTTTAAATAGGCAGACGAACAAGGAGGACACAGGTGAACTTGATTAAGTGCTAATAGTGGTGGGTCTCATCAGCAAGAACGACGAGTCGGCGTACAGAGAGGAAGTGCAGAGGCTAACGGACTGGTGTACAGACAACAACCTGGCTCTGAACGCCGAAAAGACAAAAGAGATGGTTGTTGACTTCAGGAGGACTCGGAGCGATCACTCTCCGCTCGGCATCGACGGCTCTTCTGTGGAGATCGAAATTCCTGGGCGTCCACCTGGAGGAGAACCTCACCTGGTCCCTCAACACCAGCTCGCTGCATAAGAAAGCCCAACAACGTCTTTTCAAAAAAAAAATCAAAATTCTTTTCTTCCTGAGAAGGCTGAGAAAGGCACAGCTTCCACCACCGATCCTCACCACCTTCTATAGAGGAACCATCGAGAGCATCCTGAGCAGCTGCATCACTGTCTGGTTTGGGAATTGTACCGTGTCAGACCGCAAGACCCTACAGCGGATAGTGAGGACAGCTGAGAAGATCATCGGCGTCTCTCTCCCCTCTATCGAAGACATTTACACCACACGCTGCATCTGCAAAGCCACCAGCATTGTGGCTGACCGGACACATCCATCACACTCACCACACACACACACACACCGCTCACACACACTCTTCAACCTCCTGCCATCTGGAAAAAGGTACCGAAGCATTCGCGCCTCACATCCAGACTATGTAACAGTTTTTACCCACAAGCCATCCGTCTCCTCAACATAAAGAGACGGGACTGATAAACACACACGCACACACACACACACACACACACAAATCACTAAAACAGACGAACTAAATAACATCCGGACTGAACTGATAAACACACATGCACAATCACACTGATGTACATCCATCTCAATCTGCTCATACCCACCTACCTGTGCTGCTCCTCGCAATTTTTTGCACAATATTTATTTCTCTGCTATTTGCACACAATATTCTTGTCAAAATGTAAACTGTTTACTGCTGCTCTTCCCACGACCTCAATTCATACTTCATCAAAAAGTACTGTTATGTCTTACATTGTTGTGTCTGTCATGTACCTCTTTGTTTGGACACGTGCACTTTGTCTATTGTGTATTTTTGTATAGATATTTGATAGTTCTTCTTTTAGAGTAACTTAAAAAATTTAAAATGTATGTTGGAAATTTATGTTGTTGCATGTATGTAGCACCCTGGTCCTGGAGGAACGTTGTTTCGTTTCACTGTGTACTAACTGTATATGGTTGGAATGACAATAAAAGCCTACTTGACTTGACTTGACTTGACTTGACATACACACGTAGACACACCAGGGGGAGACAAAGAGGCGGCTCAGTAATCCAGCGTAGAATTAACTCAGCATTATAGTTAAATATGTCCTACTGTAGCATTTGGATTGAATATTTTAAATTAATCCAGCATGTAGTTGGTCCAATTTTTACCCAGCAGCTGGGTATGTATGCTGGTATGCAAAATGGAAAATGTATGCTGGTATGCTGTGGACCAGCATCAGTAAATTGACCAGTATACCAGAACCAAAACACAACATACTGTATGCTGGTATCATTGTGGTCAACCTGGTCACCAGCTATGCTGGTCTATAATGTTTTTTTTTGTTTGTTTGTTTTTTTCAGCAGGGCTGTGGTGTATAAACATGTTAATTTGTTTGATTTTGACCATAGACGTTTGTGGACCTCTGCATGAATGCTGCTGCTTTTGCTTCACTACTGTTTTGTCTTATGTTTTGCTTTACTCTTATTGGATAAATGAATGCACTTTGCCTCACTGATGTGTTCCATGACTGCTGCTTTGCTGGCGTGGTGCTTTGCCATATTGTCGCTTCGCATGCACTCTCTCTCATCTGTCTGAGAACTTGTTTTTAATTGTACAAGTTGTTTGTTCCTCTCTCTCTCTCTCTCTCTCTTTCTCTTATTTTGAGAAAAAATGTTTGTGCGGTTGTGTGTGAGCTGTGAGCTAGAGGTGGTGGCAGTGCGACGTGGTGGGGTTGGTTTCCCTTTTTCGTGTGAGTGTTGGTCACCCCTTTCTTTTCAGATATTCAAGTTTTACAGCAAACATCCTATAACTGCTTTGTTATCATCCTGAGTTCACATGTTTTATGTTAATCAGTGATGGCTTTGTTTATTTAGATCCTCCAGCCATATTGTATATTTCGGCTGATTCAGAATCAAATGAATTATTGCACATTCATCCGAGGGTTTTGAATAATCTTGAGATCTCACAGTATTGCATGTTGTGTGATTATACAGTGTAATTGCTGTGATTCCAAGAACTGAAGAAGTTCTGACATGTCCTGAAATGTGTGTATTTTTCAGTTACTTATAAACATATAAATGGGTCAAGTCTGGTTTTATTCAAGTCTGGTATTTAGCACAAACTGAGCTACAGTAATATGTGAGTATAAGTACTAAAAAACAAAACAATGGTGAAAAAACAGTTATGCGTGATGATTGAAAACAACAAAAAAGTCACTGAAATTAGACCACAAAACATTCATGACATTCAAAACATGTACAAGACTTTTTTTTTTAAATAGATCTTGTAGCATGGAAGAATGGTTTTACTTCAAAATGATGTGCGACTTCACCGTGCGACTTTACACTGACATGGAGGTGTACACGTCATCAGTGACCAGCTACATCAACAAGTGCACCAATGACATCACTGTCTCCAAGAACATCATCTCACGACCCAACCAGAAACCGTGGATCACTGCGGAGGTGCGTGCACTTGTAAGGACCTAAGACTCTGCCTTCAGAGCGGGGGACAAGGCGGCCCTAAGAACAGCAAGGGCCAAACTGTCCAAGGCCATCAGAGAGGCGAAGCGCCCAGAGAATCCACAATCATTTCAGAGACAGCGGTGACACACGGCGCATGTGGCAGGGCATACAAGCCATCACCAACTACAGGACTTCATCACCTGCCTGTGACAGTGACGGCTCCCTTCCAGATGCGCTGAATAACTTCTACGCACGGTTCGACATGGAGAACGACGTGACGCCGAGGAAGACTATCCCTCCGCCGAACGACCAGGTGCTGTGTCTCACCACGGCTGATGTGAGGAAAACTTTACGCAGAGTCAACCCACGTAAAGCTGCTGGACCAGACAACATCACAGGCAGAGTGCTCAAACAATGTGGAGAACAGCTGGCAGGTGTTCTCACCGACATCTTCAACATCTCTCTGAGCAGCGCCGTCGTTCCCACATGCTTCAAGTCTACCACCATCATCCCCGTGCCGAAGAAGTCTTCTGTGTCCTGTCTCAATGACTACCACCCTGTTGCACTCACACCCATCATCATGAAGTGCTTCGAGCGGCTCGTCATGAGACACATCAAGACCCTGCTGCCTCCCTCACTGGACCCCCTGCAGTTCGCATATCGTTCAAACCGTTCAACGGACGACGCCATCTCAACCACACTCCACCTGGCACTGTCACATCTTGACAAGAAGGACACTTATGTCAGAATGCTGTACATAGATTTCAGTTCAGCATTCAATACAATCATCCCCCAACACCTGATCGGGAAGCTGAGCCTGTTGGGATTGAACACCTCCCTCTGTAACTGGATCCTGGAATTTCTGACTGCAAGACCTCAGGTGGATCGGGAGACACACCTCCAGCACCACCTCACTGAGTACTGGGGCCCCCCAGGGCTGCGTGCTCAGCCCCCTGCTGTTCACACTGCTGACTCATGATTGTGTAGCGACACACAGCTTCAATCATATCATCAAGTTTGCTGATGACACGACCGTGGTGGGTCTCATCAGCAAGAACGACGAGTCGGCGTACAGAGAGGAAGTGCAGAGGCTAACGGACTGGTGTAAAGACAACAACCTGGCTCTGAACGTCGAAAAGACAAAAGAGATGGTTGTTGACCTCAGGAGGACACGGGGCGATCACTCTCCGCTCGGCATCGACGGCTCTTCTGTGGAGATCGTCAAGAGTACAACATTCCTGGTTGTCCACCTGGAGAATGACCTCACCTGGTCCCTCACCTGTGTGTGTGTGTGTGTGTGTGTGTGTGTGTGTGTGTGTGTGTGTGTGTGTGTGTGTGTGTGTGTGTGTGTGTGTGTGTGTGTGCGAGAGAGAGAGAGAGAGGGGAAGAGATTATACATGCTGAAATGCAGAATATTCACAATGAGCAAGTGGATGTTTTTTTTAACTCAACTGCCGTTTCCATCTTCCTTTCCAAATGATCTTTTGATATTTAATCCCATCATATCCCCAATCTGGCAGTAAAGGACGCATAATAGTCAAGTCAAGTCAAGTTGACTTTTATTGTCTTTCAGCCATATCCAGTTCAGTACACAGTGAAACAAAACAGCGTTCCTCCAGGACTGAGGTGTTACATACATACAACATCAATTAAAAAAGCTAACTAGCAAACTCACTCACTCAACATCTATACCGCTTAATCCTGTATTCAGGGTCACGGGGGCGGAGCCTATCTCAGGAGACTTAGGGCACAAGGCGGGGTACAGCCTAGACAATCCATCACAGGGCACAGACACACACACCCATACACTCTCTGACAGACTCATTCACACACTATGGGCAATTTGGGAACGCCAATTAGCCTAACCTACATGTCTTTGGACTGTGGGAGGAAACCGGAGTACCCAGAGGAAACCCACCAAACACAGGGAGAACATGCAAACTCCATGCACACAGAGACAGGAATCGAGACTGACCGGGAATCGAACCCGGACCCTGGAGGTGCAAGGCGACAGTGCTACACCACCGTGCCGCCTTAACTAGCTAGCTAAGACACTTAATTAGCTGACTAGCTGAGACAGAACAAATTAACAAAATTTACATGTATCCAACACAGCGCATGTTCAAATCGCACGTGAGGATTGCCCGGACTGTTCCATTGTAGTCGATTGTTCTCCGATGATCGTCATGCACAAGTTCCCGAATGGTTTTTACATTTTTGAGGATGGGCTTGTTGAAGGTCTTCGTGATCTCTCGTCATTTTCCAGTGATTTTCTTCCGCTCTTGAGATATGAGCCACTCAAAACACCTGGAACGACTCATTGCAGCATCGCTGTAAACTAACAGAACCACGTCAAACGTCTCTGTGTCAGATTGGTCCAGTTTCAACAGAATTTCACATTCGCTCTTTGTTCTAGCTTTGTACACATGTCTTTTGGCACGTTGACTTATGAAGGTCGGTGCTCCCTGTGATCTATTGGCGTGTAACAAAATTAGCTTTAAACTAGTTTTTTAAACATGCTACTGTAAATCACAATGCACCTTACGCTCCTCTGAAAGGATCTGATCATGTCTATGAACAAAACTTATTCATATAAAAACTCACTGAGCTGCAGTTCAGTTCTTCTGTACATTGGCCAGCTGTCGCTGCTGAACACAAACACTTTTCTCTACACTGTATATATTAGTATATAATAAATATAGATGTTAAAGCAATAAAAGTTCATTATTAAAAGTTGCCCTGCTGATAAGCAGATGTTGAATCCAGGATGTCTCATGCTCAGAGTTCCTAGGAAAGGTTCCAGATGCATCGTGACCCAGACCAAGATAAAACACTAACATGAACGTGAGTGAATGAGCCAATATTAAAACTTTATTTACCTGGGAGGTAAGAGATTATAAAAAGTGCAAATAGGTAACAGAACGAGGATCTCTACAGAAATTACATGGAAACCCACCACATGACCACAGGTGTACGTGACAGCAGTGTTATAAAAAGGTGAAACAGGAGAGCAAGAGACCAAGCAGCCTTCTCCTGCGATCACCTCACATCTTCTACCGAACTTCAACAACAAATTCCAGCAGCTTGTGGTGAGAAACGCACTCACTCACACACACACGTGCATAGTACAATTTAGCTTTTTTTAGTTGTTCAAATGCAAAATAAACTGAATGATCTGTCCCATGGATTTTGAGAAAATTTGCAGTCTATTCAGATATTTATGCATCTTATTATTTTTATACAGCAAATTCATACAGTATGGCTAACACATAATTTACTAACTGAATTAAAGTATGCATGTGGTTGTACGGTACAAATATGACTTTGTTTGTTTATTTGTTTGTCCAGTATAAATCTCTTCTCCGCTCTGTGTGTGTGGAGTTTGCACTTTCTGTTAAAGATTATTAATATTATGAAGCCTGCAGGATCTCCTGCTGATCCCATTCCTTCGCATCTTTTCAGAGAATTGGCTCCCATTCTAGGTCCTATAGTTTTAAATATTATAAATAACAGCTTGGGATCTGGGGTGGTACCAAGAAATTTTAAACATGCAGTTGTGCAGCCTTTGTTGTGCAGAAACCTAATCTTGATCCATCTGTGTTTTCTAATTACAGCCCAATCTCCAAGCTACTATTTCTGGCTAAGATTTTGGAGAAAGTAATTATACACAACTAATAAGTTATCTTAGTGAGCATGGAATTCTTGAGGTTTTTCAGGCTGTTTTCAAGGCTCTTCACAGGACTGAAACAGCTCTGTTAAGGGTCTTAAATGAAATCTATCGTATTACAGATTCCGGTGATTCTGTGATTCTACTGCTTCTTGTTTTAACTGCTGCTTTTGATACAGTAGACCATGACATCCTTCTGTCACGCTTAGAACACTGGGTGGGAATTACGGGGACAGCTCTAGACTGCTTTAGGTCCTATCTTACTGATATTTTCGGTTAGTCTTGGAGATCTGGAGTCCTCATCAGCTCCTCTGAAATATGGGGTCCCACAGGGTTCTATCCTTGGACCCCTTCTTTTCTCATTATATTTGTTGCTGCTCGTTTATATAGTGAGAAAACATGGCATCTCCTTTCATTGCTCTGCAGACGACAATCAAATCTATCTCCCGTTAAAGCAGAAGGAAGGCTACTCTGTCAAGGCTCTGTCAACATGTCTAGATGACATAAAGGCATGGTTAGCCCAAAGTTTTTTTACATTTTAATGATAAAAAGACAGAGGTTTTGGTATTTGGTCCTGGTGCCAGGGGTAGTGTTCCACCTCTGGATTTAGGAGCTTTGGAGCAGTATGTTAAACCACTTTTCGAAATAGCCATCCATGCCTTCATCACCACTCGTATTGATTACTGTAATGCTCTGTATTTTGGGGTTTCTCAAGCAACATTACATCGGCTACAGCTGATCCAAAATTCTGCTGCTCGACTATTAACGTCTACAGGTAAAAGAGAAGATATCTCTCCAGTTCTGGCTTCTCTTCATTGGCTCCCGGTTCAGTACCGAATTAATTTTAAAATTCTTTTGGTCATGTTTAAATGTTTACATGGCCTTGCCCCGCCCTACCTCTCGGATCTGCTTAAGCCATACGCTCCATCACGGACTCTCAGATCATGAGATAAACTTCTGCTGACGGGACCCAAGACCAAGTGCAAGCTTAGGGGTGATCGGGCGTTCTCTGTGGCGGCACCCAAACTGTGGAATGACCTGCCCTTGACCATTCGTGAGGCCACATCACTGAGGGTGTTTAAGTCCCATCTCAAAACTCATATGTTTTCTTTGGCATTTAAACCAACATATGTGTGATATGATTTTAATTTGTTCCTTTTTAATATATTATTATTATTATTATTATTCTTTTATTTATTTATTTATTTATTTATTTGTTTATTTTAATTTAGTTTCTTATTTTATTTTATTATATTACTACATTATTTTATTATTTATGTGAAGCACTTTGGGGCATCCTTGTTGTTAAAGTGCTATACAAATAAAGATGAGTTGAGTTGAGTTGAGTTGAGTTGAGCATGTTCTCCCTGTACTTGGTGGTTTCCCCAGGTTCTCTGGTTTCCTTCCACAGTACAAAGACCTGTGCTTTAGCCTGATTAGAAATTTCAAAGTGCCTGGATCCTGTCCACTTCTGATAAAAAAATTTTTTTATATTTATCACTGATACATAATTTCATCGATATTATTAGTTTCCTGTAATAAGCAGAATTGTTTTCATTAGGTTTTTACAACACAGCAGAATGACCTTCAACTATAACACTTCCTCATATGAAATAAACGATTAGATTAGACATTCAAATTAGGTTTCATTTATCATAAATAATTAACATGCACATGTGTAGTAAATAAATACTTCCCCCTTTCTCACTTTGTCTGTTTGTTTGTTTGTTTGTTTGTTTGTTTGTTTGTTTGTTTGTTTGTGTGACCTGGAGAACTAACACAGTGCAGTTTGCATGGAACAGATGATAGTAAATTCATACATTTACTGAAGTGTTGATCTAAACATGCAGCAATCATGATGGTGAATTTCAATGTTTATTGTTATTCATGTTCCTTTTGTCCTCAGAGTTCTGTACTCCTCACACACTCCTCACACACTCCTCACACACTCCTCACACACTCCTGACGTGTGTATCAGGATGAAGCTCGTCGCTCTGGTGCTCCTGCTCTCTGCTTTCTCCTCACTGACCCTGATGGAGGTCGTGCAGAATTTTAATAACCAGCACTGTGGAGAATTCTTCATCAGGAAGCCGGGGAAGGGGAATGTCCGCATCACTCCCACTATCGTCACGGGACACCAGTATAAGAAGATTTGTCAGCGCTGGAACAACACATGCAGGTTTGCCACGTTGTATGACACTGAGAGGAGGATCCCTGTTTACTCCGCCTACACATACACACAGCAAGCGGACTTTCATCGCCCCGAGGGTGTGGACTGGAAAATCGAACCTCAGGTCAGTCAGTGTGTTTCAATATTACATTAACATTAGTAGCATTTAGTCTCTGAACTAAATTATTTTCAGGCAGGAGACACAATAAAACAGTGGAGGCAAAGTAGCAAGTAAAGATGAAAAACAAAAAAGTAGCGTGCGAAATAAATAAGACAGTAAACAAACAAACAACTAAATAAAACTTTAACTTCTCCAATTTAAAGTCTTTATTTTTGGGTTCAATTCCCAGCCACTGACTGAAAGATGAACGACAGTAACATTTAGTTGTTTAATGTGTTTGTGTTTAATTATCTATTATTTCATTTCTCCTTCATAACAGCTTGAAAATATCCACGGATATGAAGATATGAAAGACATGATTGTTTCCCCATTTAAAGGAAACATGACAAGAAACATAAGGAACCAGGCTGTGGAATCAGATTACAGAGGCACTAGGTATACTAAAGGTCACGTGTTTCCGAGTCTCTTCGCTGCTGATGAGGATCAAGCAGTTTCCACCTTCACTTTAACCAACATAGCACCACAGTTAGGAGTCGACAACGGAAGGTGGGCTGCAGAAGTGGAGCAACCAATGCTTAATGAAATAAATGCCACCTGCAGACTAGACCAGAATCACCCGGCGTACATCGTGACTGGGGTCGTTCCAGGGAATAAGTGGATAAATATAACAAGAGGCGAAGAAGACGAACAAGGAATCAACGTCCCCAGTCATTTCTGGAGCGCTTACTGTTGTGAAGACGTTAACGGAACATTCATATCAGGGACCTACATCGCTGAGCAAAATAATAACAACGGTAATGTTCGGCGTTTCAACATGGCCAGGTTTAATGCCTATCTCAAAACACGGTATGATGTGAAGGTGTTTGAAGTGTTTCCTGGATCAAACTGTTAAAACTTGATTTATGTGATTATTAACATTAAGGCTTCATCTTGAAATTCTCTATTAGATCTAAAATAGCATAAAATCATTTTTCTGAAATAATGCTAATGCATTGGAAAGCTTCTGCAACAAGGAACATTCAAATGCTGTGTTGTGTTCACTCAGAATCTCGGAGTGTTTCTCTCATGCATGTTTAATTGTAACTAAATCAAGGTGTGTGTTTACAGCTGCTTTTTACACTCGGCCGGCGCACGTGTTACACACACGTCTACAGGAAGTAGAACAGGTAATGAGTTATGGGTTAAGTGAGAAAAACATACTGGTGAAATAAGAGTCGTGTTAGTGAGTGAATATAAAGAGGTTGATGAAATATTAGATGGAAAATATCTCTTTGGCCTCTATTTCCTCTATTTAAAAAAATAAATCTGTGTTGATGAGAATAAAAAATCTGTTGCAGTGTTTCTGTTGGAAAAGTGTAAAAGCAGCGTGAAAGGCACTTGATCATGATTCATTCATTTTTCTTCACCACTTACATATACACTCACGCTAAAAGACTTTTTAAATAAATAGCGTCAGGTTTGCTTCTCTTGATATAAAAAGCTACTTTTAAGCAACATGCAGATATTATGTTCAAAATACGTTGATACATTATTCACTGTTTGTTATCCTGCAGATAATAAAACATCACTGTTTGCTGTGAAAATGGAATTTTGTTTCTCATCATTTCATCACACTGTATGAAAGGTTTTAGTGTTAAATGTCTCGACTGAACTTTGGAGGAGTGAACACTTAATAAATTATTATTATTATTATTATTATTATTAAACCCAGCAGGTGGGGCCATTACACTGTAAAGAGAAGGAGTTGCGTTATGAGCTTAGAAGCGTGTGTGTGTGTGTGTGTGTGTGCCGTGTGTGTGTGTGTGTGTGTGTGTGTGTGTGTGTGTGTGTGTGCATGCGTTACAGTATAATACCTATAATACATATATGCATATAAACATACATATAATATTACATAAATATGATCATATCACCTGTAATAGTAGTAATAATAATAATAATAATAATAATAATAAGTAATTACATTGATTTGGGACAAATAACGGTACTTAAAAAAAAAAACTAAACACAAACACACACACAAACATGAGCAATGTATGTCTGTGTGTGTGTGTGTGTGTGTGTGTGTGTGTGTGTGTGTGTGTGTGTGTGTGTGTGTGTGTGTGTGTGTGTGTGTGTGAAGGTGAGAGGACAAGGGAAAGGGCACACACACAAACACACACACTGATCATGGCAGTGCTAAGTACGCGAGCACATATTTGTGTTGCATTTCTGCAGTACTATTGACATTTATTTTACTCTCACTTTGCAAAAGGCAGAGCCTATTTATATAGTATATATACAGTATATATACACCACTATGCTTCCACTGATCCCACACTTTGTCTGCCAATCATAACGTTTTGTCATCATTGTGAGTGCACTTAAGTAAATGCAATGTCTTATAAAGGTTATGTAACTTATATAGTTCTATTATATACTGTAGGTTTTGCACATTAATCTAAAAGTGGGTGCTACAATAAATGTCCCGTAGCCCCCACATCATTCCACACCAGAGTCTGTTTTCTGACTACGCCAGTGTTACACATGATAAAATCTAAAGGCTCACTGTGTTAACATTTACTTTGCTTAAATTCGATACAAATAAGAAACGACTATATTTAATTTAAATTCTAAACTTGCACTGTAATTTTAGTACTGTAATTATAAATGTGTTTAATTATAATGTTTCACTTGAATTTATCTGCTACTACATGCAGCTCTCGACGAGCTGCGGCTCATTAATCCTTGACAGAATGAACCAAGTCTGTAGTCTACAGTGTAGCGCCACTTAGCGGCAAAGCGAGGAAACGCACGGCCCAGGAGGATGGGGACCATCTGTAAATGCTCATAACTTTCCTTCTATTCATGGCGGAGGAATAATAATAAAAATAATGCACTAAAATAATAAATGCTGTGTGATTATCGACTTAAACTTGTTTCTTTGTTTCTTTATTTATTTTTGCACAGATTTCTGCTTTAGTTTTCACATCTAGTGATTTTACATGCTTGTCCTAAAATAATGAACATAAAGACCTGAGACTGATACTGTTCACCGTCAGTAAATTTAAATCAGTCTTTAAGGATCAGAACTGTTTTTGTTATTGTTAAATTTAATTATTTTATTTTAACTTGATAGGTAAATCTAAAGATCCTTAAAATATTGGGCATCTTAATACATTTGTTTCAATGTTTTCATCTTAGTTTCATTTTTCGATTTATTTTTTTTTTTCTACATTGATAGATTAGTAATCTGATCATGGCAAATCAGATTAGATATGCTTTCTGTGCGCTACGGACAACAAATCCCTGTCCAACTGTCGGAATATGAAACCTTATTACAGTATATTACAGTGTGCATGACAGTCTTCACATTTTTCTCATTGCACTGATTACACTGAATACACAAGCTCACAAATCAAAACTTCTGACTTATTTAACTGCACATTCATGGGGAAAATGCAAACTAACAATTAGTGCAAACTAAGAGCAACTAATATAGTCCTAGACAACAAAGCAACAAACACTCAGCATAAAACTGTTGAAATACCTTATATATACACATACTGTGCAAAAGTCTTAGAAATACAGTATGTAAACAAATGCAAAACCAACGTAGCACCATCAAGTAGAGATACCAAAGAGGAAAGAGATACTGAGAGAGTGCAAGGCAAATGATGGAAAGCCGACTTCTACAGTGACCGGAGTGGTTCTTTCTAGTAATGTTCTTTTTTGCGGTTCCGTATTGGTTAAAGTGAAAGGCCACAGCCTGGTTCATTATAAATCTCCTGTTTCCCTTTTTTGAAAACAATCATTTCTCTCATTAGTTTGTATTCTTTAGTGTTTTGAAGGAGGAGAAATTGGAGAAGAAATTAAATAAATAAATAAATAAATAAATAATAAAACGATATTGAGCAACTCACTCAACACACTGTTCATGGTAAGAGGAACATGAACACCACTAAATTCTCAATCTGTCATCATATCAAGAAGAAAGTAACAAATTAAACAGAATTAAAACACAAAACCCAATGGGTAAATCCAATGGTTTCGTTTTTCTTACAGTTTTGATGTCTTCAGGTGATCTCATCGACTATTATCAGATGTATAACAAAATAAGTAAATTAATAAACAAACATGAGTTTAAAACAAATGATTAAAAAAATTGTAATTCTCTTTTTTTCCCCCTCACTATTATTGAAGTAAGAAAAACTAAAAAAATTTCTGCAACTGAATTTTGAAATTGTATGAAAATATTACAAGGTTGCAAACGGTACAGAACACAGAGTGAGATTAAACACTTTATTGTGAAACAATTTAAGTGAAGAAACTCTTTACATTTTCACTTTACGTATACACACACACACACACACACACACACACGCTCTGACCCAGGTTATTGTCTGTTTTCATGGCCTGTAGTCTCTCTTTACTTGGAGCAGGTTTCAGTTTCTTGTTTCCTCTTGCAAGAGTTTTGAGCATTCTGCTTTTCCCTGGAAAAAGAATGTTAAACACCCATCAGGCATAAAAAATTTTTTAAAAAAAACATTTGATTTGTTCGGTTCTCCCTGTGTGTGTGCGGTGCTGACTGTGGGTTTTCTGTTTCGTAGATGTTTCTGTTTGTGACGTCTCCTGTGTTTTATCCCTCGCGCTCACTGTAGTTTTTCGTGTTCCATCGGTTGTCAGTTGTTTTGTTTTTTCCTCTTGCTGTTGCCTGTCAGATCAGAACTACTGTTCACTGTGTTTTCTGTGTCTATCGTGTGTTTTTCAGCTCTCTGTGGTGCTGGTGTGTTCAGGACTGACCTATTTGAGCTGTGACTGGGGGTCAGTAAGGCCTCCTGCAGTCTCCGACTCCCTAGTGTTTTCCCGCTCTTACACCCAAGTGTCGGTTTCATTGTGCTGGTGATTTTTCCAAAGCAGACTAGCTCCCTCATGTTAAGTTCATCCTTAGTGAACACGGAAACATTAGAGATCACCACTCACGTTGCAGGAGCAGACAGAGGGGTAGCATGTACCATGATGCCTCTCACTCGTATTTCATTTTTATTAGCAAGCTTAAAAGGTTTTTCTTGGTGAGGAATGCCACTACCACCACTTTGTACATCCACAAGGCAGAGTCGATGTTCTCACACCCTACCTGCTTTCCCACCGCTAGCAGCACCTCCTCGACCTGTACTCCATCCTCCAGAACAAACCTGATGCCATTTCGGAGAAACAGTGTCTCCCCAACATCCTCAGAGGCCACGGTGCGCTGCTAACACTCTCTCACTCTAAACTCTTCTTTTTAGTAATAATGTTCACCAAAAAGAATAAAGTGGAGAAAAATACAGTCTTTCAAAACTTGACAAGATGTCGAACAGCCTTCCAGATGCTCTCGTCACACCAGCACATGGAGAGAGAGAGAGAGAGAGAGAGAGAGAGAGAGAGAGAGAGAGATTCCCATCACAAGCTGCTGAAACTTGATGTTGAAGTTCAGTAGTGAGATGATCACAGGAGGAGATGTTTCTACAGTTAAAGTCAAAGTTGTGTGTGTGGGCGCACGTCTCCTACGTGTGTGTGTGTGTGTGTGTGTGTGTGTGTGTGTGTGTGTGTGTGTGTGTGTGTGTGTGTGTGTGTGTGTGTGTGTGTGTGTGTGCACAGACAGTTTGTGTGTGTATGTGGGTGCATCTCATACTGTAGGTGTGTGTGCATGGAGAGTTTGTGTATACAGTATGTGCGCGCGTCTCATAGGTGTGTGTGCACTTCACACAGTTACATTTCATATGTAGTTGTTTGAGCAGTTAGTAGTCCTATATATGTCTGTGTGACTGTACAAATATTTGTATGCAAGGGTTTTATGTGTGTGTGTGTGTGTGTGTGTGTGTGTGTGTGTGTGTGTGTGTGTGTGTGTGTGTGTGTGAGTGAAGTTTGTTTTAAGCCCTATACAGTGACTCAGAAGGAAATCTTTGTAGAGAGATTGGTATCTGCAGAAAACGTACCTGGACTTTTGTCTTGTTGTACAGGCTAATCCACTAACCCACGATGATGTCATGCATAGCTGTGGTCGGGATTTCTTGTCAATCTAACTTCTGCATGAGTTGTTGTTAATGCTGGAGCAAATAAAACTACTAGCCTTTATTATTATTATTATTATTATTGTTGTTGTTGTTGTTGTTGTTGTTGTTGTTAAAAGCATGTAAACAACTGGAACTTCAGTACAGAGAAACCGGAGATTTCTTTCAAATCTCCGAAAGAGACTTGAGAAACTGAGCTGAGTTTCGCTTTGACTCAGTTTCGTGCATGACAGCAGATTAGATCTTTTCAGATGTGTCCTCACTGACCAGACTAGAGAAAGTCCCGAGTCACTATACACGTCAGTAAGGGTATATGTACTGAGTCAGAACTTTACACCTTTCAAAATAAAGAAAAAAATCATCAAAACGATCAACATTTAAACTGTTTAAATTATCTGTTCAATATGTGTTGAATTTATTTTATCCATTCTGAAGAATAGTCTTATTTAAAGTTTGCTAGAACTCCAGCCATAATCAACAAAGACTGTTTTTTTTTTTTTTTCCCCAACATCTAATAAATGTTATTGTGAGTTGCCTTTAAGGAAGCTGCAACAAATGATAAGATTCCAAGGGTGTTTAATGGGGCTTGGCATATCTGGGCATTCATACTGCCAAAGCTCAGGAACATCTGATGAGATAACAACAAAAATAAGCAAATAAAAACAAATATACACACATGTGTGTGCAATCAAAACGACAGAGACACTAGTGATGTGACCAACAATAATAATAATAATAATAATAATAATAATAATAATAATGGAGGAAGTGCAGTCTAAGAAAAACATTATGGATGTAATAAGAGAAGAAAAGAAAAAGATACAGAAAATAAGGTATGAATGTGTGTGTGTGTGTGTGTGTGTGTGTGTGTGTGTGTGTGTGTGTGTGTGTGTTTCTGTCACGTTTCTGGGTGCGAGGCATAAACGCAAGAGGATCCAGGTGGTTCAGGGAAACGATGTTTTATTGAATTATAAACATAAAAAACATGGAAATAAACAGAAACAGATATACTTTAAATAAAACGAAACCAAAACACGAATTAAGACACGACATACACTTTAAACTCATTGTAACAAATGCAAGACAAAACCTAGAACTTAAACACACCTTTTATAATGAACTTAATGATCAACTCGGTCAGGTGCGCGCCCACGTGACCTGACCGAGTTGAGAACTGGGAAATGAAGTAACCAAAAGAACATCAAAAGAACTACACAAACTTGTCTAGAGGGCGCTTTGGCGCCCTCTAGGGGTTATCCCTGACATAACACCCCCTCAAAGGGCGCAACTCCGAGGCGCCACAGGAGGTCCAGGGCATCCCCCCCAGGGTCCAACGTCTGCCCCTCTCACCCAGAGGCTGGCACCTATGTCCTGTGGGCCAGGTGGCTTTATGCCCCCGTTGAAGCAGGGCAGCGGAGATGGAGGAAGCTCGCCGTTCTCGTTGACGTAGGGCGGCGAAGGCAGTGGATGCTCGCCGTCCTCATTGACACAGGGCGGCGGAGGGAGAGGAAGCTCGACGTCCTCGGCGGCGCATGACGGCGGCGGCGGAGGAAGAGGAAGCTCGTTATCCTCATTGGCGTGTGACGGCTGCGGCGGAGGAAGAAGAGGCAGCTCGCTGACCTCAGCGGCGCATGAAGGCGGCGGCGGAGGAAGAAGAGGCAGCTCGCTGACCTCAACGGCGCATGAAGGCGGCGGCGGAGGAAGAGGAGGCTCGCTGTCCTCGGCGGCGCATGAAGGCGACTGCGGAGGAAGAGGAAGCTCGCTGTCCTCGGCGGCGCATGAAGGCGGAGGAAGAGGAAGCTCGCTGTCCTCGGCGGCGCATGAAGGCGACGGCAGAGGAAGGAGCTCATGATCCTCAGCGACGCATGAAGGCGGCGGCGGAGGAAGAGGATGGAGCTCGCTGACCTCGGCAGCGCATGAAGGCGGCGGCGGAGGAAGAGGAAGCTCGCTGTCCTCGGCGGCGCATGCAGGCGACGGCAGAGGAAGGAGCTCATGATCCTCAGCGACGCATGAAGGCGGCGGCGGAGGAAGAGGATGGAGCTCGCTGACCTCGGCAGCGCCTGAAGGCGGCGGCGGAGGAAGAGGATGGAGCTCGCTGTCCTCGGCGGCGCATGAAGGCGGCGGCGGAGGAAGAGGCAGCGGCGGATGGAAGAGGAAGCTCCTCAGTGAAGGCGGCGGCGGAGGAAGAGGAAGTTCGCTGTCCTCAGCGGCGCATGAAGGCGACGGCGGAGGAAGAGGAGGAAGCTCGCTGTCCTCGGCGGCGCATGAAGGCGACGGCAGAGGAAGAGGATGGAGCTCGTGATCCTCAGCGGCGCATGACGGCGGCGACGGAGGAAGAGGAAGCTCGCTGTCCTCGGCGGCGCATGAAGGCGGAGGAAGAGGAAGCTCGCTGTCCTCGGCGGCGCATGAAGGCGACGGCAGAGGAAGAGGATGGAGCTCATGATCCTCAGCGACGCATGAAGGCGGCGGCGGAGGATGAGGAAGCTCGCTGTCCTCAGCGGCGCATGATGGCGGCGGCGGAGGAAGAGGAAGCTCGCTGTCCTCGGCGGCGCATGAAGGCGGGGGCGGAGGAAGAGGATGGAGCTCGTGATCCTCAACGTCGCATGAAGGTGGCGGCGGAGGAAGAGGAGGAAGCTCGCTATCCTCAGCGGCGCATTAAGGCGACGGCGGAGGAAGAGGAGGAAGCTCGCTATCCTCGGCGGCGTGTGACGGCGGCGGAGAAAGAGGAAGCTCGCTGTCCTCAGCGGCGCATGAAGGCGGCGGCGGAGGAAGAGGAAGCTCGCTGTCCTCGGCGGCGCATGATGGCGGCGGCGGAGGAAGAGGAAGCTCGCTGTCCTCGAAGGCACTGTGCTGCGTCGGAAGCTCGCCGTCCACAAAGGCACAGTGCAGCGACGGAAGCTCGCCGCCCACAAAGGCACTGTGCAGCGACGGAAGCTCGCCGTCCACAAAGGCACTGTGCAGCGACGGAAGCTCGCCGTCCACGAAGGCACTGTGCAGCGACGGAAGCTCGCCGTCCACAAAGGCACTGTGCAGCGACGGAAGCTCGCCGTCCACAAAGGCACTGTGCAGCGACGGAAGCTCGCCGTCCACAAAGGCACTGTGCAGCGACGGAAGCTCGCCATCCACAAAGGCACTGTGCAGCGACGGAAGCTCGCCGTCCACGAGGGCACAGTGCAGCGACGGAAGCTCGCCGTCCACGAAGGCACAGTGCAGCGACGGAAGCTCGCCGTCCACGAGGGCACAGTGCAGTGACGGAAGCTCGCCCTCCTCTTCACCGCGGTGCAGCGGCGGCAGCTCGCTGTGTTCAGTGGCACGGTGCAGCTGTGCTAGTAGCCCTTGGAGCTCGGACACCTGCTCCCGCAGATCACGAATGCGCTCTTCGTTACTCAGAGCGCACCGCCGAAAGCTGCTCCAAACACTCTGGGACGCTGCTCCCAGCTGCACGTCCCACTCACACTCCGCTCTTCTGCCGCTACGCCGTTTGGTTCTCCTCCTGCTCTCCGCGTCGGTTCCCCAAACTCCAAACATCGTTGCCCCCCCCAAAAGAATCTCCCGGGGGAAGGGCTCCTCTGCTATGCCTCTTTTACGGTCTTGCATTCTGTCACGTTTCTGGGTGCGAGGCATAATTGCAAAGGATCCAGGTGGTTCAGGGAAACGATGTTTTATTGAATTATAAACATAAAAAACATGGAAATAAACAGAAACAGATATACTTTAAATAAAACGAAACCAAAACACGAATTAAGACACGACATACACTTTAAACTCATTGTAACAAATGCAAGACAAAACCTAGAACTTAAACACACCTTTTATAATGAACTTAATGATCAACTCGGTCAGGTGCGCGCCCACGTGACCTGACCGAGTTGAGAACTGGGAAATGAAGTAACCAAAAGAACATCAAAAGAACTACACAAACTTGTCTAGAGGGCGCTTTGGTGCCCTCTAGGGGTTATCCCTGACAGTTTCACTCTTTCACTTTCCTCCTGCTCTTAATGAGCGCTTACACAAACCAGCTGTCCAGATATAGTTAATGTTTTCATTATTTAAATAAATAATAATAAATATATATATATGTATGTATGTATGTATATATTGATCAGCTAAAAAGTTTGTTCAGGTGCATACACCTATCAACTACAGCATTAACACCACCACTAGGTGAATTCAATAGCATTTATTATTAATTATACACCAATAAACTGGTGACAGGATCATGTGCAACCAAGTCTCAACCCCAAAGACCAGCCTGTA
>QNUK01001138.1:0-102500 GCA_013621035.1 Clarias magur
AAAAACATATTTATTTAGCCAAGCATTTTTGTAAATAGATTAACTTTAGGTAAAGGAGCAGATCTGGGGGACTCATGGACGTAGAGTATTCTGGTGAACTGGTACGTTTAGATGCTGTCCTCCCCACTCTCATTATTCACTCAGGTTTGTTGACGGTGAGGTGATTGGTTGCTTTACATCACAGGGAGCCCTCATGTCTGTGTTTCCTTCTGGCTCTCCCTTTTAGTTATGCTGTTATAGTTAGTCCTGCCGGAGTCCCTGCTTGCACTTTGCACTAATATACATTCACCTTATACATGTTGACTGTGACCAGACCTAACTGCCATCTCTCCTTATTTTCTGTTCTCTCCTTTTCTGCCCTCTCCCTCTCTCCTTTCCCTCTCTCTGTCTCTCTGTTGAGCTATACATGTTCACTCCTGAGTTGCCAGTGATCCAGACCCCTCTGCCCTCTGGAGCCGTCTAACCCGTCCTGGAGTCCTGCTTCTGGTTGGAGATCCCGTCACATGGATGCCCCGTTTGGTCTGCCTGGATGCGCTTGGTGGCTGGGGATGGTTTCCAGGAAGACTGTCCTATCATCGATTGATGCTCTGGGGACCTGTGACTTCAGTTGTTCAATAGCTCAGGACTGGAATCTCCTACAGTCTACCTGAGCCTCCGGAAACAAACTGGACTCCTTTTAATTTAAATTTTTTTTAATTTAAATCTCCTGTTACACTGAACTTCCAGTACACATTATTATGCTGATCAATCCCTGCTATCCGTTATCACCCAGATGAGGATGGGTTCTGTTGAGTCTGGTTCCTCTCAAGGTTTCTTCCTATTACCATCTCAGGGAGTTTTTCCTTGTCACCGTCGCCCTCGGCTCGCTCATCAGGGACGATCTTATTTCGATTCATACACATTGCATACAAACTTACTTCTTTTTATTGTGTAAAGCTGCTTTGCGACAATGTCAATTGTTAAAAGCGCTATATAAATAAAATTGAATTGAATTGAATTGAATTGAAAGACAAACCTATATATATTAGGTTTGTCTTACCTACCTGATTTTTTTTTATGCATTCTGTGTGTATGCACACGTGTGACTGGACAGGGTGCTCCTTCCCCCCTCCTCCTCTCGCCTTCTCACACACACACACACACACACACACACACACACACACACACACACACACACGCTCTCTCTCCCTCTAATAGAAACACTGCTCTGTCGCGATTCTTTTCAAAAGTAAAGTGCAGGTTAATTAGGGCCCAAACACTATAAGCTGCGCAGGACCCTCTTCTTTTCCTAAGTTTGATTTTTTTCCCACCCTTTTGGACTTTTCAGGGGTCTTAACATGCTCAAAAACTCATGAAACTTGGCAGACAGGTTGGAATCTGCTGCCATCAGGATGCCTCAGAATCTCGTGGCCCAGGGCCCCCAGGGGCCCCCCACATGAGATTTTGCTGCATGGCTCATACATACTTTAATGTAGGCACACGAAACTCGGTAGCCGAACAACTTTTACACACTGCATGTCCTGGGCTAAACTCAACAGGAGGCCGGTTATTTTGAGTTGTTTGCAAAAACGCACCCAATGGATTTTGATATACTCCTCCTAGGGAATTTATACAATCGCTACCAAACCGGGCTGAAGAGATCTAAAGACATTGAGGATGCAAACTTGGAGGGATTTTTGATATCTCAAACGGGTCAGCCATGATAATGTCTTAAACGTACGCCAAAAAAGATGAATAACTTTCTGTGTGGCATTATATTGAGTGACATTTATTCAGTGACACTTTCTGTGACATCACGTTCAGTAACATCACATTGAGGAACATCATAGTGTGAGGCTTATTTTCCAGCATCTGCAGCCTATTGCACACACATACACATCACAAATGTTAACACACACATGCACATACACACACACACACACACACACACACACACACACACTAACGCACTCAACAAATATTTAGGGGCCAAACTGACATTAGCCCTGTATAGTGTGTGATGTGTGCAGGTTGTGCGGTGCAACCGGGTGGCGATGGCTTTTTCGAGGTCTTGACACACTTGAATAACACAAAGGTTGTGCGGTGCGCCCGGGGTGGCGATGGTGCAGGGTGCTTGGGCCCGTCAACGTTGCTTGCAACTATATTTTGTTTTATTTTAACTTTACAGCAGTGATTCCGTTAGTCTGCGCTCAGCCGAGTGTCATTAGAGATGTTCCTTGTTAATTTTCCCCAATAAGGCAGTGTTTCCGATAATGTGTGTTTGTGTGAGTGAGAAACTCCTCTCCTCTTACTTTAGCTTCACACTTACACAAACACACACACAGACACAGAGCGCGTGTGCACACAAACCACATACACACGCGCACGAACGCTAATTGAAACACTTCTGTTGGATTTACTTTTTTTTAAAGGTAAAGTGCAGGTTTTTTTTTTTTTTACTTTATATATTGTATTAATTATTTTTATGTATTTATTTTTGGGGATTGTGTAATGAATAATTTGAATTTCCATTATTTCTTATTTGGAAATTCGCTTTGATTTATGAGTCTTTTGAGATACAAGCCTGCTTCCAGAACGAATTATGCTCGCAATTGGCAATACAGTTCCATATATATATATATATATACACACACACACACACACACACACACACACACACACACACACACACACACAGTATATAATTGCAGGTTAAGGCAATAAGTAAATATTCACTCACCATCCTTCTGAATTGATATGAGTTCCTGTGTGATGCCATCATGTTCATCAGCTTTACTTTGTTCAAAAGCATCTCTGGTTGTTTTTGAATAATCATCAGTGATTTCAATCTTTATTTCACTATTGTGCTTGGAAGCATCTTGAAATAGTGGGTCTTCTTGTCTGATATCCTTCTGTCTCATTCTGCCTTGCACATCATCTCTGAACTTTAACCCTGTGTTGTAGGTCTCAGCAGTGTAGCTGCACTGATTGTTCTCACAGATGAGTTGATCAATCTTGTTAAGCACTGTACTAATTTCTGAATGTTTGTTCATGCTCATGCTGCATGTGCAGTATCTTCCTTGACACTTCTTTGTCAGTTGCTCAAGAACAGTGTTGTTCTTCAGGTCATCTATGATGGTGTCACACTCCTCCTCTGTTTCATAAGTGAACAGAATAATCACAAAGGAAAGTATGTTTTCTCCAAACTTCTTTTCCAGCCATTCAAGTCCTAGTTTATCATCATCTGTAAACTGTCCCAGTTTCAGGACAAAGATAAAGGCGTGAATGTTGTTTTCAGTAACTAACTGAGGAGTGATGCGATTCACATGGTCCAGGTACAGATCATCTTCATGCAAGTCCAGGATATTGACCACTGACAAACCACGTCCAGACACTTTTATCTTCCTGGGATGGTGGGCCTGATCTGGCGGAACGTGTTCTGCTCCGAGGAGTATATTTTCTTCTCCAAGATGGACTGCAGAGACGTTTCCAAACAGCACAACAGTGAAACTGGATGAATCTGAATCATCTGTAACTCCAACATGATCTCCTTGTGATGGTTCAGTGTCGGCCTTTATATTACCTAGACTACCATCAGCTATGCTGTGTGCAGCAGCTACTGTGGACATTTCTGGATAAATAACACCAACGCTATTCTTTATTTCTGTTTCTCCATGCTGCCCAGATTCATCTCCAAGCATCTCAGCTTGGAATGTCAGTGTATTTTTCTTTGTGTCTTCGTTATCCTTGACAAAAGTAATTATTATTATTACAGAGATGTTTAATAATTAATATATAAAGAATCTCACTTGTTAATCAATTTATGGTATCTTATTTCACAAAGATCACTCCTTTACATCAGAATATTTTATAATATATGTCTTACTTACTTACAGTGTGTTTTAATAATACCGAATACTATTGAGCTACACTCAGTAATCCACACCCACCTGATAATGTCCTGATGTCATTTGGGGTTTCACACTTGTAATGGTCTCATCTGTGTGTTCATGTCTATTGCAGTCTTAATGAAAGAAAAGAAGCAGATGCAGTTTGAAGATTTAAACTGTTTTTTAAAGCTACATGTTACCACGGAAACCCCATCCTATGAGATCACTATGTTCTATCACTATGTAGAGATCTCGCAAAACTGTCACAAGTTAAATGTGTAATAGTAGTAAATATGTTAATATATTTCAGGAACAGAGCATAATAAATTTAGGCTGAAGGGGTTTGATCAAATGTCATATCCTTACTGGTAATTTCTTCTGTGTCAGAAAGCTCCTCAGTCAGTGGCTGTGTGTCCATTTCATCTTCTGGATCCAGGTCCATCATGATTTCATTCTCCTTAGCAGTTTTAAGTGTATGCTTCGTCCCTGCTTCAATGAGGATAGCGTGTGTAAATGTGATGCCTTAACTCCATTACTAGAAGCCTGAGGAACACTACAACACCATTTGTATTGTATTTGATACACACTTTTATTAGACCTCTGCTTTAAGACCTCTGGAGTCCGGTTGAATGGCTGCAAGGTTTACCTGATTTTATTTACTTCAACGGTCAGTTAAAGTCATCAGCCATAACATTAAAACTAGTGACAGGTGAAGTGAATAATGTCCATAAATACATGTGAATATGTGAAGTGAAAAAAAAATCAATGTAGGAAGTTAAAAGGTTCCTAATTGTCAAGGGAAACTACACAAATGTCTACAAAACTACTACAAAAATATATTAACAATTTTTTTCTGTTTTCTATAACTGTCTAAATGTGCAGTTTTAGATAAGAGAGTTTACATTAAACACATGTATATAACTGTCTGATTGCTGTTTGATAAGTCAAGCTTTACTTTACTGAAAGTGAAAGTTGACAGCAGTGACTGAAACTGAAAATAAATAAACCTCTGTGTATCAATTACACTAACAATACTCTAATTTAAGATAATCATTTAACTGAGATAACTGAGATAAATGCCGTTAGTTATTACTACAGAGTCACATAATGATGAATAACCCAGTTTAACATTTGATCTCGTACTTTACAGTGTTTAATTCATTCTAAATGTCTATCATGAAGACTTTCTCCTCCTAGAACAGAGAAAGTCTGACCAGTAAGATGAAGAGACTGGATCAGACCTGAGCACTGGAGCCTCTCCGGGTGTGTGAGCGGCTTTTAAACCGAAACGAAACCGAGCGGATGCGCGATTCCTCATAATCACGTGACCCTCCACCGGAAACGCCTTCACTGTTAAACCTGTCGAGTTTCACTTCAGATGATGTCACTGAGTGTTTTTACCTGTCCTGTGTGTTACTGAGCTGTTTATTCACACTGTACAGAAACACACAGCAGACAGGGACAGCTTATACAGCCTCAGAATAAAAGATCAATGATAGAGAATATTAAACATTTAATAGTGTAATAAAGTTACATTTAGAGCAGTTCGAGCGCTGTAAATCAGCATATGAGGCGGAAACACACTGCAGCTGAGAGACTGAGACTAGTCTGTGATTAGTGCTGTATGAACTTACACAGAAACACTCGAGCGGCCTTAACTCGCCTGTAGGTGGCGCTCCTTAATCACATCTGAGAGAGAATCACCCTGACTGCTTTTCTCTGCATATTATATATTATTCCCACTGTTCAGAAAAAAAAACTAAATAATAATATTAATGTAGACACTGGGGATTTTACCTAATTTATGAATCTAACATGATCTTTCTTAAGCCTGAAGCTTGTGGTCCAGACGGAATCCACATTAAAATACATGATTATTATTAGAGGTTTTATATATATATAATGTAATATTTTCTTATTATTTATTATTATTACATTCAAATTAAAATGTAAATGTTTCTCACATACACAGTGAATTACTTATATGACTGTTCATGACCTAAAAGAAGGAAGGGTTTCTCTTCAAGAAATAAATTGCATTAGAATACAATTAAAAACAAAAGACTCAAATAGTGAAATAAGAATATGAAATAAAATTAAAATATACAAATATAAAGAAAGTGTGATCAGTAAGATGAAGAAACCTGAATCAGACCTGAGCACTGGAGCCTCTCCGGGTGTGTGAGCAGCTTTTAAACCGAAACTAAACCGAGCGGATTATTTACTGGCCTGATGCGCGATTCCTCATAATCACGTGACCCTCCACCGGAAACGCCTTCACTGTTAAACCTGTAGAGTTTCACTTCAGATGATGTCACTGTAACGACGCGGGTCGCGCGAGGGACAGAGCCGTGCATAAACTGTTCAGAACGGCCAGATCTGCAAGCTGTTACCACGCGGAGTTCTGAACAGGCAAAAGCACGGCCATTTATACACACGGTTGCTAGGCAACGCCGCCGTCAGGCAATCAGCCTGAACGAGCCGCACCTGGCGACGTGTTTATTTAAGGGTCCTGATACCGGCACACTTCATGCGATCATTTAGGTAGCACCGGTAAGGTATCAGGGCCAAAGAAAAGAAAGAAAGAAAGAAAGAAATTAAAAGAAAAGAAAAGAAAGACAGACAGCTGTTTAGGGACAGAGGCAAAGCCCCAGCCTCTGTCTATTTAAGACGCCGGTGAGAGCGAGTGAGAGAGAGAGAGAGATAGAGAGAGCGGCACGCAAAAGTACAGCGTGCACGCTCACTACAGTTTGTTCGTGCACGAAGCACAAACTCTCTCTCTCTCTCCCAAAATCCTCGGTAAGGGCGAACGCCCCGAGAGGACAAGTTTTGTTTTATTTTCCAGAGCCCCGTCCGTTCTCGCGTAGACGGCGGAGCTCTGTTTATTTTGTGTTTTCACTTTCATTTATTTTCCTTTAAGTTCCTTAATTAATAATCCCACGCTATCTCCAAACGGGAAGGTCTTCCCGTGTGTATCACAAGCACTCTCACTATCTCCTATTTCACTGACCCACTCTAACGCCCAGCATAAGGGCTCTTATCATTAAAAAACATCGCGTGGTGCGGCTCTCCATACCGCACCACGTAACAGTCACTGAGTGTTTTTACCTGTCCTGTGTGTTACAGAGCTGTTTATTCACACTGTACAGAAACACACAGCAGACAGGGACAGCTTATACAGCTTCTGTGTGTGTGGTGTTTAAAATAAAAGATCAATGATAGAGAATATTAAACATTTAATAGTGTAATAAAGTTACATTTAGAGCAGTTCAAGTGTGCTGTAAATCACCATATGAGGTGGAAATACCCTGCAGTTTAGAGACTGACACACACACACACACACACACAATATGGCCAAAAGTATTCAGTCATCCAAACAAATAATTGAATTCAAGTGTTCCAATGGGTCACTCTCAGCAGCTCAGTGAATTCCAGCGTGGTACCGTTGATAGGATGTAACCTGTGTAATAAGTCTAGTCATGAAATTTCCTCACTACTAAATATTCCACAGTCAACTGTTAGTGTTATTATAACAAAATGGAAGCATTTGAGAACAACAGCAACTCAGCCACGAACTGTTAGGCCACGTAAAATCGCGGAGAGGGGTCAGCGGATTAGCTCAAGAACAGTGCATAGAGAGCTTCATGGAATGGGTTTCCTTGGCTGGGCCGCTGCATCCAAGCCTTACATCACCAAGTGCAATGCAAAGCATTGGATGCATTGGTGTAAAGCACGCCACTACTGGACTCTAGAGCGGTGGAAACGTGTTCTCTGAAGTGATTAATCACGATTCTCTGTCCGGCAATCCGATGGACGAATCTGGGTTTGGCAGTTGCCAAGTGTAAAGTTTGGTGGATGGGGGGGATATAAATAAATGTGAATATGTGAAATCAAATAAATACAATGTTAGAAGGTTTTTAACTGTGAATAAAAACAACATAAAGGTCTGTTTATGTGCATGAACACAACCATGCATAAACAACGATACAAAAACATCAGCCAAGAGCAACTTCTCCCAACGATCCAAGAACAGTTTGGAGATGAACAATGCCATTTCCAGCATGATGGAGCTCCTCACCATGAGGCAAAAGTGATAACTAAGTGACTCAGGGAACAAAACATGGAAATTTTAGGTCCATGGCCAGGAAACTGCCTAAATACCTAAATATTAATGAGAACTTGTTGTCGATCCTCAAGATGGGTGGACAAACAAAAACACACACATTCTGACAAACTCCAAGCATTAATTATGTAAGAATGGGCTGCACCACCAGTCAGGGTGTGGAACAGAAGATGATTGTGAATTGTATTCATTGTTCTTAATAAAGAAGATCGACACTGCAAACACTGACTCTTTAAACTTAATGCAATTGTCAATAAAAGTCTTTAACACGTATGAAATGTGTGTAATTATACTTCAGTATACCAGAGTAACATCTGACACAAAGATCTAAAAACACTGAAGTAGCAGACTTTGTAAAAAAGTAATATTCTTAAAACTGTTGACCCCCACTGTATGTCTAAATGTGCAGTAAAGAGTTTACACTGAGAAAAACAACAACAGCAACATAACTGTATGTAACTGTCTGATTGTTGTTTGACTAGTCTAACTTTACTGAAAGTGAAAGTTGACAGCAGTGACTGAAACTGAAAATAAATAAACCTCTGTGTATTAATTACACTAACAACACTCTAATTTAAGATAATCATTTAATTGGGATAAATGCCGTTAGTTATTACTACAGAGTCGCATAATGATGAATAACCCAGTTTAACATTTGATCTCGTACATTTCCACCGGCACTCCACACTGCGGCGGCCCAGTCCATCGCTGGCCCTGTGAGTTGCTGGGTTATGAAGCTTATCTTCTTTTGCTCAGACATCTCCGGAAAATCAGCTAGATAGAGCTCACATGCCATGAGGAATCGCATGCACCCCTCCGGGTTCCCCGCATTTCTCTCCAGAGGAGCCGAGCGTGGTGGTGACGGCGCCGAGTGCCGGTGTGGAGGAAGAGAGGGCGATCAGGCTGTCGCGAGCTGGCCTTCGCTGCATGCCAGATCATTAACGCCAGGCTATCGATCTCCCTTTGCTGACAACGAAGATACTCGTACATTGGGGTGTCTTCATCGGGCAGGGGGTCCCTGCTGCATCCTGAAGGGTCTGTTCATCTGTCATGTCTGGAGTAACGGAGGGCGGACGCAAATGCAGGGTTTACTCAAGAACTTTAATTTTTTTTTTATTTGAGTCAAACAATGTCCAAACAAAGGGATCAAGAAAACAAACACAACAAAAACAAAGGAATACTTCCTGGGCTGGGTTTGCAGGTGGGCTGGCAGCGAGAAACGTCAACACAAAGACTTCAACAGGAATCACGAGCTTGAACTGAAAAAAGACTGATGCCGATACTCCTCAGTCCTGGGGGAGAGACGGAACGAACTCGTTTCTAGACAGACAAACATAAACTCGTGGTGTGCACAATGGTGAACAGACAAGTGTGTACGGGTTCGACCGGCATAAATAGAGAGACACACGGGGAAGACACAGCTGAACTTAATTTGTTTAAACAGTGAAAACAAGTACACACGTAGACACACTAGGGGGGGACAAAGTGCCAGCTCAGTAATCCGGTGAAGCCGATCTTTCTGCCCAGGGACGAGGTGGCACAGATGTGACACAAATAACCGTATTGAGAATGATGGTCTGGGGCAGTGGCAGCTGGGGGGGGGTCCACAAAATTTTAATTAAACTTTTAATATTCGTCTGTAAATAGCCATTTATCGGCTGATTAAGCAACATTACTACTCATATAAAATAAAGGCATTTAACAGCCAACATGAAAGTAAGTATATTTAACTTTCAAATCTAGCGATGGTGGAAAAGAGTGAAGCAGTCTTTTTGTGTGAAAACATTTGAACACAAAATGTTTTAAACAGTTTAAACCACTCATTCATTATGACTTTGATCCGGAGGAAGAATGTGTGATGTTTTTGTTGATCAAGCTGTTCATCAGCTGAGACCTGGATAAGGATGTAGAACCAAACCTGAAGAAATCCACCATTGAAGTTTCTGCTTCATAAACAGCCTGAGTTTTACTGATCTTCTTACCAGAGGAGTCAGTGGTCTTCCTGCTTTTCTTGATTTAGTGGAAGGTCCACAGAGGAAACTCCCTGGTGAAGGGATTGGGCACCAGCAGAGGCAGAGCGTACAGTCACTGAGCCCGTTTATTCACTATTAGCTGCTTTAGGAAGTGATCAGAGCAGTGAAACACCGCCATCTGGACATCCATGGGGTGAACAGGATCTTTATTGTTTACAGTATTAGATGGCAAACTGTTCTTTTGCTGATTATCCCCTAGTTCTGATGAAACATCATCTTCTTCATTTATTTGTTTATCCACTGAGATGAATCTTGCATTGTAGTTCACCATCAGAAGGTTTTGTAGGAAAGCTATATGTAATGGAGACTCTTGGTATAGTAAAAAAGTAAGAATGTTTGCAGGTTTTAAGACCTTGGCATGATTGCCTAATACATTTGAAAAGAGTTTCCTCAATTCTTCAGAGAAATCTGGTCTGCAATCTGCTGCACTAACCAGCTGGTTCAGTGATTTTACCTTTAAAAAAAAAAAAAGCATTAATTAGCCAATTAATCATTGGTCACCAAATTTGCAAAAGCTGTTTATAATTGTCTGTGTAGATTATGTAACATCAGTGGGGGGGTTTTATTTTAGACATGAGGTGACCGAAAGACTGAAAGAATGGTACCATGTAGTTCTGTATAAACAACAGTTTATTTATGTAATTTAATTACAGTTTATTTTTGACATTGTAATGGAAATATCACATTTTAATGATGTATTAATTAGTAATTGTGCCATGTGGACTACAGAAGCTTTAAACTTGCTGAAGCTTAGAAACACAAGGCCGAGAATAGAACAGAAACAACCTGTAATTGAACGAGATCGCCTTTCTCCATGTGTGAGACTCTGGTCCTTCTGCAGAAGTTTAAAATAAAACCTGTGTGACTTTGCTCTTACCCAGAGTGTGAATTACTTGTTCTTATAATATTCACAGAATTTCCACCACAACATAATTACACAATCACATTACTATTACTATTTAGAGTGTATTGATACATATTTTAAAATATTTACGTTTGACTGTTCTGTTAGATCCATTTTGATATCCACCTCTTCTTGTAGCTGAAGACTATTACAGGCTGAGAAGACAAAGTGTTATATGCTTAGAGCACAAGCAAAAAAAAGTTGAATTGCAAGCTGTAAACATGAAGCGTAAGATCGTCCATGAACACAGTGTCACTTTCTGTCCATGTTTCTTGGCTTCAACCCACTTTTTTAGATATACATGTTTTTATACTGTGTTTTTATTTTCCCATTATGTTTTCAGTTGTTTTGAGTTATTCGTGGTTACGTGCCTTATTTTAGCTCTGGGCTTGTGGTAGTTTGCCTTTCTTTGAATATATAACCTAGTAGTAGGGGAGGACTACTGTGTGGGACGACTTTCACTCACACACACACACACACACACACACACACACATACACACACTGACGGAAATACTGTTTTATCAGGAAAATAAACAAGAAACCTCTCTAATGACACGCGAGCGTGCACTACCTAATGGAATTACTGCTGTAAAGGAAAAAAAATAAAAGAAATGAACCTGCACTTTACCTTGTAGGAGCCATGTCAAACCGCCCCCTGGACCATGGCGGGTCCCATCGCGAACCATGACAAGTCCGTGCACGATCCGTGCACAGAATGTGATCCCCCTCGATAAAGCAGTTAACGATGCCCCGCCCCATAAACGCCCCCTTGCGCTTTTCAATAAGATGGTCACAATGCTGTAGAATCCCATTTAAAAGAAATTAATTAATTAATTAAATGAGTTATTGCAATATTTTCCAAGACATCCTTAATAATCCTTACAGACACAGTAACATGTGTAATTTATCTGTACTGATAGCTGTAGATACGGAATATAAATGCAGCCTATGTATTTTACATTACACTGTATTTTATCTCGTTCTGTTTAATACACTGATAGATAATATTTAGCTGTAAAGTAAAGCTCAAAATGTAACTTCTGCTTGGGTTTGTTTTCATTATATTTTTGAATATGCTCACCTGTTGAAGCATGTCCATGCTCACCTCCTCCAGGCCATGGAAGAAGCCTGTCTAGACATATCAGTAGATGCATGCTGCCTGGCTAGAGCCACTATAGCCTGGGATGTGGATGAGCTTCTCTGGCCTGACCCAGGCCAAAGACAGGATGCTGAGGTGGAATAATGTTTTTCGTGTGTTGTACTGAATAGTGCATGAATAAAAAGGTGCCACTGTATATACATTGGTTGCGTCATTTGTGTTCATCATGTGAAAAAGTTTTAGAGGGGAAGAACCACAAGCAACATAACTTGCCAGTTTTGGAAATGTTGTTTTTAATTTATTGCACCAATGTGTGAGACTATGTTGTAGTGTGTGCTTTTGAGGCCTTGTGTGTGATGTCTGTGGGCAAAGTTTGTTTTTTCAGCAAGAGTGAATGGTTTTGAGTGTAGAGCTTCATTTTGACCTGAAAATACGGTGTTTGGGAAATTGGGTGAGCCGTTATGAATTTGTGTTTACTGCTTTGAGAATACGAGGCATAGTTTCAAGAAATGTGTTTAAGCAATCGAGAAAAACTGTAACTTAAACTGAGCGTGCACGCTGGCCTGACGCATGCCGTTCTCTCTCTCTCTCGCTGGCATTTTAGACAGACACAGACTATGGCTTTGCCTCTGTCTCTGAACAGCCTGTCTCTCTGTCTTTCTTTCTTTTCTTTTTGTTCATTCTTTCATTCTTTCTTTGGCCCTGGTACCTGACCGGTGCGATCTAAATGATCACACCAAGTGCAGCGGTATCAGGACCCTTTACATAAACACGCCCCCAGGTGCGGCTCGTTCAGACTGATTGCCTGACGGCGGCGTTGCCTGGCAACCACGTGTATAAATGCCGCGCCTTTGCCTGTTCAGAACTCCGCGCGGTAGCAGCCTGCGGATTTGAACAGTTTATGCGCGGCTCTGCCCCTTGCGTGACATTACATCATTACATCTACAGAGAGATTAAATCCCCATAAACATTTACACTTGAAAACAACTAAAACAACTAAAAGGTTCCAGAGGTTTAGCGCCTGTTATCACAGGACAGGGATCACCTACTGTACAGTATACTACTGTGTTTTTCACTGCTTATTTTTTTTGCCCTAGTTTCATTTAGTTTTACGCGATTTCATGTGCAATTTGTGTGTGTGTGTGTGTGTGTGTGAGCGAGAGAGAGAGCGAGAGAGAGGGCTTATATCGTGATTTGTCCTAGGTTACTAAAGCCTGGCTTACTACTACTAATAAAAAATATTTTAATGTAACCCCTGGGTCTCAATCACAAAATCAGCTGTAAACAGATGACACAACAAATTACATACTCTGAAAATCACTTTTTTTAACATTTAAAAATATATACAAAAAAACATGAATATAAAAACAATCACCAATTATTGTTAAAGCCAGTCTGTGACTGTACAGGGTCAAGTTTACAGGAGCTTCTCAGTCTTTCGTTAATTTTACTTTTGACTCTAAACCAATATGGCTTATTAAAGCTGTACTAGTTTATAGAACATGGCTGTTTTGTAATGTTCAGTAAAATAAACACTGTCTACGGCACATTTACTGTGGATGTCTCAATGTCATGATGTAATAGAGACAAGTCTCTTTAGATCCTTCTTGTTGTCATGGTGTCATTTATTAACGTAGTGATGTATTTCACTTGAAGACAAAAATAGACCGTGTGTGGGTTTTAATATTTCCTTTGAACATTTGTGTTCATAGGTTTAATCAGCTATTTACAAACGGTACAAAAAGTGCCACAGGTGTGTGTGTGTGTGTGTGTGTGTGTGTGTGTGTGTGTGTGTGTGTGTGTGTGTGCTCCCGCATTCGTCAGGTTTTTCTGAGCTGGTTTTAACACAAACACATTAAACACATTTGCGCACCAGCAGGTCGAACGAACCCAACTTAGCACCATCTAACCATCAGTAGTGGGCGGAGTCAGTACATTCTCCACTGAGATTTCCCTCCTTACCTTTCTCACATTCCACTCCTCCTAAGTTTGTCTTTGTTCTTTTAATGAAGTTCTTTAAACCCAAAACATTTTTTAAACTGAGAAAAAAGTAAATATGGGTCACTTAAGCACAAAATAGCACAGACTCAAATGATCAAGTGTTTAATTGTTCTTGTCGTTTTCTCGAACATGATTTCCCCAACTTTGCGTTTATAAGGATTCTGACAGACTGAATTTAAGAATGCACCCTAAAACACAAACACACACACCGAAGAGAAGAGGAGATGCGCATTCACACCTCTGACCGTCTTTTGTCTTGTAAATGACGTCTCCTCATTCATCTTCCAATCCCCACCAGCGCACACACTCTTTGTTTGAACTGTACACTGTAGCTGTGTTTATTAGGGCACTTGGTTATATGCAGTACTGTAATGCATGGAACACTCACTTTCTGGTTTATTTTGTTTTAAATATTTTTTATTACCTTATGCAGCAAAATAAACAATGTTACCATTGTGTAAATTATTAACTTATTGATGTCTTTTAATTAAGGACAAAAATAGACCATGCGCTTGTGTGTAGGACTGAACAGCTGTGTTCATAGGTTTAATCAATGATGTACAAGACAACAGTTAAAGTGCTACATGTAAGCATTTGTGGATGGAGAGGTGTGTCTGTGGGAGTCTTTGCTCTTTAGACAGAGTTCTTAAAACCCCAAACATTTATGTATACTGAGAAAAATTATAATTCACATGAGCACAACTAGTATAGATAAATATGATCAAGTGTTTAACTGTTGTTTTCATTTGTTTCTATGACCGTAATAATGATAATAATTATTATTATTAGCCCAACTCTTTGACTATTTAAAACAAAATAGTCTCCATTTTTTGCCCATTGAAGTAGTTGGTTCAAGTAAATGTTTTGTTTAAATACCCCAAGCAATTCCCCAACAATTAAAACATGCAAACATGACTTAAACATTTTTATTCTTCCTAAACTAGTCAAAGTTAAAACAGTAATTTGTATAAAACAGGTGAATACATGTTGTATTTTGCTTAAAGGTCAGTAAAATACCTGGATAACACAGCTGTTTATCAGTCTCTATCTGGTTCTTTTATATTAAAATATTCATTTTTAAAAACTATAAAAGATGGAACAGTTCATGTCTTTGTTTCCCCCAAAGTATCAGACGTTTTGTAATTCTATTTACAGAATATAGACCTGACCAAACATAATTATAAAGATGTTGCACAAACCTTCCCTTTATCTCCAAGATTTTGGAAAAGGTAGTATCACAGCAGCTATGTTCACATCTACACAGAAATAGCATAAATGAACTGTATCAGTCAGGATTTAGGCCTCATCACAGCACAGAGACAGCACTTGTTAAAGTAGTAAACGACCTCCTATGGGCCTCTGATCAGGGTTGCGTCACTATACTTGTGTTACTGGACCTCAGTGCAGCTTTTGACACCATTGATCATAGTATTCTCCTTCACAGATTAGAAAAGGTAGTTGGAATTAAGGGAACTGCCCTCTTGTGGCTCAGATCCTACTTGACTGATCGTTATCAGTTTGTAGATTTAGATGGTGACCATTCCTCATGTTCTCAAGTGGAGTTTGGTGTTCCACAGGGCTCAGTTTTAGGCCCACTGCTTTTTTCCCTTTACATGCTTCCTCTGGGCAACATAATTCGTAAACATGGTATTAGTTTTCATTGTTATGCTGATGACACACAATTATATGTCTCAGCAAAACCAGATGAGAAAAAACAGTTTGCTAAAATTGAGCAGTGTGTGCAGGACATACGAGATTGGATGTTAATTAATTTTCTTCTGCTTAATCCTGATAAGACAGAAGTTCTAGTCATAGGACCACAAGTAGCTAGAAGTAAGCTTTCTGATCAGACTGTAACTTTAGATGGCCTTTCTGTTCCATCAAGTGCAACAGTTAAAGACCTCGGTGTGATTATAGATTCCAGCCTTTCGTTTGAAGCTCATGTAGATAATATCACCAGGATAGCTTTCTTTCACCTTAGAAATATTGCCAAGATAAGAAACATATTGTCACTAAATGATGCAGAAAAACTAGTTCATGCTTTTATCACCTCTAGGTTGGATTATTGTAACGCCTTACTGTCTGGTTGTTCAACTAGGTGTATAAACAAGCTTCAGTTAGTTCAGAATGCAGCAGCGAGAGTCCTCACTAGAACCAGAAGATACGAGCACATCACCCCTATCTTATCTACACTGCATTGGCTCCCTGTCAAATTTCGCATCGATTTCAAGATACTACTTTTGACATTTAAAGCACTAAATGGTCTCGCGCCACAGTATCTGAGTGAACTGTTAGTGTCTTACGATCCGCCACGCCTACTTCCATCAAAGGATGCAGGCTGCCTGTCAGTACCACGTATTATTAAAACTACAGCAGGGGGCAGAGCTTTTTCTTACAAAGCCCCAAAGTTATGGAATAGTCTTCCTGTTAATGTTCGGGACTCAGACACAGTCTCAGTGTTTAAGTCTAGGCTAAAAACTTATTTATTTAGCCAAGCATTTTTGTAAATAGATTAACCTTAGGTAAAGGAGCAGATCTGGGGGACTCATGGACGTAGAGTATTCTGGTGAACTGGTATGTTTAGATGCTGTCCTCCCCACTCTCATTGTTCACTCAGGTTTGTTGACGGTGAGGTGATTGGTTGCTTTACATCTCAGGGAGCCCTCATGTTTGTGTTTCCTTCTGGCTCTCCCTTTTAGTTATGCTGTTATAGTTAGTCCTGCCGGAGTCCCTGCTTGCACTTTGCACTAATATACATTCACCTTATACATGTTGACTGTGACCAGACCTAACTGCCATCTCTCCTTATTTTCTGTTCTCTCCTTTTCTGCTCTCTCTCTCTCTCTCTCCCTCTCTCCTTTCCCTCTCTCTGTCTCTCTGTCGAGCTATACATGTTCGCTCCTGAGGTGCCAGTGATCCAGACCCCTCTGCCCTCTGGAGCCGTCTAACCCGTCCTGGAGTCCTGCTTCTGGTTGGAGATCCCGTCACATGGATGCCCCGTGTGGTCTGCCTGGATGCGCTTGGTGGCTGGGGATGGTTTCCATGAAGACTGTCCTATCATCGATTGATGCTCTGGGGACCTGTGACTTCAGTTGTTCGATAGCTCAGGACTGGAATCTCCTACAGTCTACCTGAGCCTCCGGGAACAAACTGGACTCCTTTTAATTTTAACACATCTCCTGTTACACTGAACTTCCAGTACACATTATTATGCTGATCATTCTCTGCTATCCGTTATCACCCAGATGAGGATGGGTTCCCTGTTGAGTCTGGTTCCTCTCAAGGTTTCTTCCTATTACCATCTCAGGGAGTTTTTCCTTGCCACCGTCGCCCTCGGCTTGCTCATCAGGGACAATCTTATCATTTTGATTCATACACATTGCATAAAAACTTACTTCTTTTTATTGTGTAAAGCTGCTTTGCGACAATGTCAATTGTTAAAAGCGCTATATAAATAAAATTGACTTGACTTGACTTGACAAACAAGTCACTTTTGGGAAGCAGTAAGGATTTTATTTGGGTCCTTGATGAAAAGAGGTTAGTCAAGGTCATTTTTGAGACAATGTCTTAATACATTTAAGGATGCAAAAGGCACAATAAACAATGAACTAACAACTTAATGATTAAAATTTTAGCCAGTAATTTAACTGAATTAATTTAAACAAGTCTGGGTTCGATCCAAGGCAAGGCACGATTCCCGTCTCGGTGTGCATGGAGTTTGCATGTTCTCCTCGTGCTTGGTGGGTTTCCTCCGGGTATTCCAGTTTCCTCCCACAGTCCAAAGACCTGCAGATTAGGCTAATTGGCATTCCCAAATTGTCCGTAGTGTGTGAATGAGTGCGTGTGTGTGTGTGTGTGTGTGTGTGTGTGTGTGTGTGTGTGTGTCTGTGCCCTGCGATGGATTGGCATCCTGTCCAGGGTGTACCCCGCCTCGTGCCCTAAGCCTCCTGGGATAGGCTCGAGGCCCCCCGTGACCCTGAATACAGGATTAATCGGTATAGATGATGAGAAAGTATGTGAGTAATTTAAACAAATGCCTGATCCTGTGTGTAACTGTGTTGTGAGCTTGTGTACTCTACAAGAAAAACAGGCACTTAAAATCTTAGTTAAAACTTATATTCACTTGTCATTTTAAAAAGTGTTATTTAAAAATGTTTGATAAATTTAATTTTTGTATTGGGGTCAATGTGGTAGACTTAGATCAACCCATTCACCTGCCCAACTTCCTCTACCTTGCTACCTACCCAGTAACATACAGGACAATACAACACATCTATGCAGAAAGGGGAAAAAAATAATGAAATATGTGGATACTAGTAATACATTATACATTTAGATGTATAACATAATTGGTAATATGACTCAGTTTGGATTGATTAGATTGGATTGATTATTAGTGGGAACATGTCTTTCACATGTCTCCTTCATAATAAAAACCTCAGATCTGGAGTGAGACAGCAGAAGGCACTTTCTAGGACCTCGGGTATTTAGTGTATGTCACTTGGATCACGCTCCATTCACAGCATGGCTTCCAAATGGTCACAGTGGCACTGGAACCGAAAAGAGATGCTGACTTTTATTTGACATACAGTACAAATATGCTCATAAAGTGTAATAGAAAAATCTATTTTGTTAATATGTGTGGGAGACACTTATACACTAAGTGGCTAAATACAGCAAGTCGCAGCATTCAAACATCCTTTCTTTTCAATGTGAATCTGTATAGAAATCTTGGACCAGTATATATTGTTCATATTTTACACCTTACTCCTAAGTTATGAAATTTTATAACTTCATTAGTAAGCTCTTTAGTCTTCTTTACTCCATTTACTCCAAAAGACATACCTTTGACCTTGACTGTGAGTATTTAATCACTTGTGAAGGAAAGTGCACCGTTCATGGCATGCTGAGGGGGCGGAGCTAGTGCATGTAACATCATAGGGATTTGGAGGGTCACATTAAAGGAACGCTTGAGTAAAGTGTCTGAAAATAAAGGGCTCAGCTGCACACACGCGCGCACACACACACACACACACACACACACACACACACACACACACACACACACATATACACACACCATATCATCATACATACACAACAAGCTCATACATGGATAAACACAAAATCAAACACACACAAACATGTTTAGTTTTGTGTGTGTGTGTGTGTGTGTGTGTGTTTGTGTGCATGTATGTGTACCATATATGCTCCTGGTCCAGGTGTTGTGTGTTTAGGTTCTTTAAATCGATCTTCATTAGAGCCAATGAGAGCAAAGCATTGGCTAGACTTAATGTCTGGACTGTAGTGACCTGGACCTGTAGACACACACACACACACACACACACACACACACACACACACACACACACACACACAAGCAGCATCCTATAGCATGTTTAAACCAGCTGTCTTGGTGAATAACATGTCACAGCTAGGTGTGCCAAGCCATGTGATGTTTAACCTCTGACCTCTCACCTGGGATGTGAGGATCATAGGAGAAGGAAGAGTTTCGGGGGGCAGCGTTTAAAAAGCAGCTCTGTCGTTTTCGTGCTGCTTTTGTGCGAGGTTCACCATGTCGTCCTTGTCCGTATATTTTATCAAATGCTTCCTGTACATTGTAAGAACTCGGAGAAGGTGTGTCCTAAAAACATAATGATAAAGGAAGAAAAGTAAGTACTGATAAATGATAGCACATTATACCAGATGAGGTTTACCTTAGAAACCAGCACTTCAGGAAGTCGCTTAATGGCTGATTTAAAGACTGCTGTAGGCTGTTGCTTGTAGAACTCCTCACTTTCCTTCTCCACCTGCACACAGCAACGTAATGCACCGATGATTCAGTACTATAACCAGCACTCGGCATGAGTGAGGTCAGAACTTTACCTCATCCCTGCATTTAACAATACACTTAGCTGTAAAGGAAATTAAAGTTTTAGGAGGCAATGTTGGCTGTTAGAGATGTAATGCCATGACGGTCTTTTCAGGCAAATTGTTGGTACCCTTCGGTCAATGAAAGAAAAACTCACAATGGACACATAAATAACTTTAATCTGACAAAAGTAATAATTTTTAAAAATTCTATGAATGTTAACCAATGAAAGTCAGACATTGACATTCATGACAAATCAAAGAGACGGATAATCCCAATGGTAACAAAAGAGCCCAGAAAGACTTCTAAAGAGATCCAAGGTCAACTTCATGCTCAAGGAACATCAGTGTCAGATCGCACCATCCGTCGTTGTTTCAGCCAAAGTGGACTACATGGGAGACGACCAAGGAGGACACCATTGTTGAAAACAAATCATAAAAAAGCCAGACTGGAATATGCCAAACTACATGTTGACAAGCCACAAAGCTTCTGGGAGAATGTCCTATGGACAGATGAGACAAAAATTGAACTTTTTGCCAAGGCACATCAGCTCTATGTTCACAGATGGAAAAATGAAGCATATGAAGAAAAGAACACTGTCCCTACTGTGAAACATGGAGGAGGCTCTGTTATGTTCTGGGGCTGCTTTGCTGCATCTGGCACAGGGTGTCTTGAATCTGTGCAGGGTACAATGAAATCTCAAGACTATCAAGGGATTCTAGAGAGAAATGTGCTGGCCAGTGTCAGAAAGCTGGGTCTCAGTCGCAGGTCATGGGTCTTGTAACAGGACAATGACCCAAAACACACAGCTAAAAACACCCAAGAATGGCTAAGAGGAAAACATTGGACTATTCTAAAGTGGCCTTCTATGAGCCCTGACCTCAATCCTATTGAGCATCTTTGGAAGGAGCTGAAACATGCTGTCTGGAAAAGGCACCTTCAAACCGGAAACAACTGGAGCAGCTTGCTCATGAGGAGTGGGCCAAAATACCTGCAGAGAGGCGCAGAAGTCTCATTGACAGTTACAATTAGTTAAGTTATTTATGTGACCATTGTGAGTTTTTCTTTCATTGACTGAAGGGTACCAACAATTTTGTCCAAGTGTGTATATTGTTATATGAAAGATTAGTAAAGATTTTTACCTCTAGGTTGGACTATTGTAACGCCTTACTGTCTGGTTGTTCAACAAGGTGCATAAACAAGCTTAAGTTAGTTCAGAATGAAGTATTGAGAGTCTTCACTAGATACGAGCACATCACCCCTGTCTTATCCACACTGCAATTTTATAATACTACTTATGACCTATAAAGCATTATACCATCAAGTATCCATCAAGCATCAAGTGAATAGGTGCTAAGAGTACTGCCTTTTGTCACATACATTGTGCTCTTATGGTGTGATGCTTGGCTCCTTTAATGTTAGGCCCAAACTGGAATAAATAATAGTGAACACAATATTATGACTTTAATAGTTTATATGGTCCTCACTTTTATTGCTTTACCTTAATGCATCATTTCACATCATAATATTTTATATATTTAAGTATAAAATGCTAGAAAAATTAGGGATAAAAGATAGATAGATAGATATTGTGACCCATATAGTGCGTTCATCATAGTGTGTAGTGTGTACCTGGTAGTGTGATGGTCCTGGTTCTGTGTTTCTATTGACGATGATTGTGGTTCTCTTGGCTGTTGAGCCAAATCCGCCTGTCCTCTTGCCCTCTAAATAAGCTTTCTTAAGACTTTGACTTGCCAGACCATAATCAAACATGTTGTATGCTCCCGGCCCTAACACACACAAAAACATTTGATTTACATTTGTGCTGATAAATGCACATCGTATTTATAGTTTCAGCATACACAATTATTAAATCTGCAAACACACACACACAAATACACACATACCCGGTGTGATGTTTTTTCTGTTTTCAGAAATGAATCGCACTGCAGTAAGGTTGAAAGGACTTTTCTTCACTCCACTAGGTTTCTTCAGACTCTCCAGAGCACAGCGAGGATCATTATAGGAACCAACAGGGGGCGCCACATCTTTCACTGAGCAGAACCGCTATGTGCAAACCCATGCGTGCGCACACACACGCACACACACACACACACACACACACACAGCTACATATGTCTGTTGTTTTTCCAAACACAAGTAATTATTTGTAAGGATGTAGAAAATTGAAGCTCTAAAGATTGTTTCCTATTTTTTGGAAAGGGTGTTGCTGTGTCAGTAAATCCAGAGGAAAGCTGGTTTAGGAGTTAAATAAAGTTGCACAATTCAAACTGCTATTAATTGATATAATTTATTAAAAATGTACTTTGAGCAGCTCGGTGTTTCCAGAGCATAGTGATAGAGTTAAACATAAACACAATTTCCTGTATGGACCATGGTCACTTCCACATAAAATATGAATACAGAAACAGATACAGCAAAAGTTCACATACCGGTGTGTGTGACATAAACGCTGCTCTGGGCACAGTCAGTCCATTTGTCTTCTCAAACTGTCCTTTAACATCATACTGACCAGGGCCAGGAACACACTACACATGCACACACACACACACACACACACACACACACACACACACACACACACACACACACACACACGGACAGTAGTCTTGTAGTAAATAGACATACCTAGTGGGAAAAATACACTTTCATATATTACAAATATACTAATAAAAACTGTAACATTAGTTAATATAAACATTATATATATATATAAAACATATTTAAAAATAATTGATTTATAGTACACTTTCCACATGATATAGAAAAATATACTTTAAGTAAAAGTTCAGTGTAATTTCCAAAGCACCCTTATTTAAACTTTGTTTTTCAATTTATTTTTGGCATATTTTTAAATAATGCTTCAAATAATCATTGTAACAATGTACGGAAAGTATACATTAGAATACGAATTTTAATATACAGTAGTCTGAGTATATTTTCAGGAAAATTTGAATATACTTATTCCTGCTTATATTTAGTGAACTACCCTCTCTCACGTGTGCTCAAACTAGTTTTCGCACACTGAAACTCACTTTTGCACATTTAAGCTCATTTATGTGTTTGAATGTGTGTCTCTTCTGTACGCTCAATATCATAAAGCTACACTTGCTCGAACTGCAGCAGCCATAGAACTATTCCACTATTCGAGCCAACCAGAGACTAGGACTACTCATGTTTTTTGTTAGATAGCTTGAAATGAATAAGAGTTTAAACTAGAATGTATTGTCTAATAGGCGGCACGGTGGTGTAGTGGTTAGCACTGTCGCCTTGCACCGCCAGGGTCCGGGTTCAATCCCCGGCCAGGCTCGATTCTCGTCTCTGTGTGCATGGAGTTTGCATGTTCTCCTCGTGCTTGGTGGGTTTCCTCCGGGTTCTCCGGTTTCCTCCCACAGTCCAATGACATGTAGGTGTGTTTAGTCTAACTGTTCCCAAATTAGTAGTGTGTGAATGAATGAGTGAGTGTATGTGTGTGTCTGTGTGCCCTGCGATGGATTGGCACCCTGTCCAGGGTGTACCCTGCCATGTGCCCCAAGTCTCCTGGGATAGGCTCCAGGCCCCCGTGACCCTGAATACAGGATTAAGCGGTATAGATGATGAGTGAGTGAGTGTATTGTCTAATGTGTTATTGCTAAATTTTATGTACTTCACTTCTAGTATAATGTTCATAAGTTCTCGCCCTGTTTGTAGAGTCTGTAACAGTAAGAATCAACACACCAGGTTCAAAGAAATACAGTATTTTCTAATTTTTTCTAATAATGCCAGTCTTTTTTTTCAAACAACAGTTATTAGGATCCAAGCACTAGGTGCGCAAGACCCTCTTGTTTTTCTAAGGATTTTTTTCCCACCCTTTTGGACTTTTCGGGGTCTTAACATGCTCAAAAACTCATGAAACTTGGCAGACAGGTTGGAATCTGCTGCCATCAGGATGCCTGAGAGTCTCTTGGCTCGGGGCCCCCAGGGACCCTCACAACAGATTTTGCTGCATAGCTACACACTTCAACGTAGGCACACAAAACTCGGTAGACATTTAGAGCTCATTGAGCCGAACAACTTTCGCGCTGCATGTCCTGGGTTAAACTCAACAGGAGGCCGGTTATTTTGGATCATTTGCAAAAATGCACCCGATGGATTTGATATACTCCTCCTAGGGAAATTATACAAACGCTACCAAACCGGGCTGAAGAGATCTAAAGACATTGAGGATGCAAAATTGCGGAGGGATTTTTGATATCTCAAACGGGTCAGACGTGATAATGTCTTAAACTTACGCCAAAAAATGATTAATAACTTTCTGTGTGGCATTATATTGAGTGACATTATATTCAGTGACACTTTCTGTGACATCACATTGAGGAACATCATAGTGTGATGATTTTCTTCCAGCATCTGCGGCCTATTGTACACACATACACTTTACAAATGCTAACACTCACACACAAACACACTCATACATCACAAACATGCACATATACATACACACACATTACAAATGTTAACACACACACTTACACACCTCTCTCACGACACGCACAACCACACATCACACACACACATCACAAATGTTAACACTCACACAGACAAATACATTTCACATACACGCACACACACACACATACTCATATATCACACACATTACAAATGTTAACACTCACATGCACACACACACACACACACCTCTCTCACGATGCAAACACACGCACAAATACACTAATAACACACATTACAAATGTTAACACTCTCACACAAACACACTCATACTCATGTATATCACACATCACAAATTATAACACTCACACACTGACATCTCTGTCTCACCCGCCCACACGCAGAAACACACCCATCCACACACTAACAAGTCACATGTCTCACACAAACTAACACACACATCACTAATGTTAACACACAGACTCACACACCACTCACTCACGCACTCAACAAATATTTAGGGCCCAAACTTACATTAGCCCTGTATAGTGTGTGACGTGCGTGGTGCAACTGGGTGGCGATGGCTTTTTCGGGGTCTTAACACAATCAAATAACACCCAGGTTGTGCGGTGCGCCTGGGTAGCGATGGCACAGGGTGCTTGGGCCCGTCATCGTTGCGTGTAACTACACACATGGACAAAATTGTTGGTACCCTTCGGTCAATGAAAGAAAAACTCACAATGGTCACAGAAATAACTTTAATCTGACAAAAGTAATAATAAATAAGAATTCTATGAATGTTAACCAATAAAAGTCAGACATTGCTTTTCAACCATGCTTCAACAACAGAATTATTTAAAAAAAAAAATGAACTCATGGAACAGGCCTGGACAAAAATGATGGTACCCCTAGAAAATACTGAAAATAATGTGACCAAAGGGACATGTTAATTCAAGGTGTGTCCACTAATTAGCATCACAGGTGTCTACAATCTTGTAATCAGTCAGTGGGCCTATATATAGGGCTCCAGATAGTCACTGTGTTGTTTGGTGACATGGTATGTACCACACTCAACATGGACCAGAGGAAGCGAAGGAAAGAGTTGTCTCAGGAGATTCGAAAGAAAATTATAGACAAGCATGTTAAAGGTAAAGGCTATAAGACCATCTCCAAGCAGCTAGATGTTCCTGTGACTACAGTTGCACATATTATTCAGAAATTTAAGATCCATGGGACTGTAGCCAACCTCCCTGGACGTGGCCGCACGAGGAAAATTCATGACAAATCAAAGAGACGGATAATCCGAATGGTAACAAAAGAGCCCAGAAAGACTTCTAAAAGAGATCCAAGGTGAACTTCATGCTCAAGGAACATCAGTGTCAGATCGCACCATCCGTCGTTGTTTGAGCCAAAGTGGACTACATGGGAGACGACCAAGGAGGACACCATTGTTGAAAACAAATCAGAAAAAGCCAGACTGGAATATGCCAAACTACATGTTGACAAGCCACAAAGCTTCTGGGAGAATGTCCTATGGACAGATGAGACAAAATTGGAACTTTTTGCCAAGGCACATCAGCTCTATGTTCACAGACGGAAAAATGAAGCATATAAAGAAAAGAACACTGTCCCTACTGTGAAACATGGAGGAGGCTCTGTTATGTTCTGGGGCTGCTTTGCTGCATCTGGCACAGGGTGTCTTGAATCTGTGCAGGGTACAATGAAATCCAAGACTATCAAGGAATTCTAGAGAGAAATGTGCTGGCCAGTGTCAGAAAGCTGGGTCTCAGTCGCAGGTCATGGGTCTTGCAACAGGACAATGACCCAAAACACACAGCTAAAAACACCCAAGAATGGCTAAGAGGAAAACATTGGACTATTCTAAAGTGGCCTTCTATGAGCCCTGACCTCAATCCTATTGAGCATCTTTGGAAGGAGCTGAAACATGCTGTCTGGAAAAGGCGCCCTTCAAACCAGAAACAACTGGAGCAGCTTGCTCATGAGGAGTGGGCCAAAATACCTGCAGAGAGGCGCAGAAGTCTCATTGACAGTTACAGGAATCGTTTGATTGCAGTGATTGCCTCAAAAGGTTGTGCAACAAACTATTAAGTTAGGGGTACCATCATTTTTGTCCAGGCTTGTTCCATGAGGCCTGGACAAAATTCCGTTGAAGCATGGTTGAAAAACAATGTCTGACTTTCATTGGTTAACATAGAATTCTTATTTATTTACTTTTGTCAGATTAAAGTTATTTCTGTCACCATTGTGAGTTTTTCTTTCATTGACCGAAGGGTACCAACAATTTTGTCCACGTGTGTGTGTGTGTATATATATATATATATATATATATATATATATAATTTTTTTTTTTTTTACTATGAATATTTTGTAACCTTGGGCAAATTAAATCTAGTAAACTCATGAATAGAATCTGCCTTGTCTTTACTGATGATCCTGTAATCCGAGCACCTGGGTTCGAGCCCTGATGTCAGTGGATGCATGTCCCAAGCCTGGGTAAAAAAAAAATTGGAGGGTTGTGTCAGGAAGGGCATCTTGTGAAAAACCTATGTAAAGTTATGGAGGATTGGATAGTCTGCTGTGATGACACCTTGACCACAAAGTGTACTTTTTGGATTTGGCTAGAAGCATGCTACTGCTGCAATAAGAATATATTCATGGTATATTACTTGTGTATTTGTACACAGTAAAAATTGTGGTAATGCACTCATAATACATTAGCCTTTAGATTTTATCATGTGTAAGTAAAAAAGCTACGCATGTAGGTTTTTTTTGTCATCTTATATTTGTTATATATGAGCACTGTGTGCTCGATTGTTTAGTTTTTGTAGTTTTTGTTTCCCAGAAGGCACCTCGGTCAAGTGATGAGGGAGCTCACCTGAACCGAGGTAGCTCATTAAACCTTTCAATAAATAGCTGTTTGTTCTGGGAAACTGGGTCAACCATTAGATATGTCAAGTGGGCATTTATTTTAGTTTGTATTTGGTTTTGTTTTAGTTTAAGTTAAGTTATGTAAGCTCTGTTTCAAGAAGGCTCTAGTTTTGTTATGCTTATGTTCAGTATGTTCTTACGGTTACTTTGTATTTGGATTCATGGAGCTGTGTTTGGTAAATGTATAGTTAGTTTGTCTCTTGTCTTGTATAAGTACTGTTATGTGTCTTTCCAATGTTGGTCTTCCTCTTGTTTAGTTATGTGTATGTTTAGCCACATCAGTGCTTAGCCACTAGTAGGCGCTAGCCGCTAGGTTCAGCCTCCGGTAGGTTTAGCCTCTAGTTGGATTGGCCTCATGTGCGCTTAGCCTTTAGTGTCTCCGTTCCTATGGTAGGTCAGTTACTAACTCATTTAGATATGAACCCTGTTAGTTACTAACCCGCTTAGACCATTTCTACAATAACCTGACTATCTACTAATCCCACTAACTACTAACTTGTTCAGTCCCCAGTCTTGTCTCTCGTCCCCAGTCTTGTCTCTGGTTAGGTTCAGCTCAATATCTCCATTGTTTAAGGTCTTAGCCTTTTGTTTAAGCTCTTAGACGGTGTGTTGCTTAAAGAGCCGGTGTTAAGCTCTATGCATTTGTTTATAGTTTTGAGTTCTTTAAGTTTCTTTGTTTGTTGTGCGTTGCCTATCAGCCCACGGCAAACACCATTCAGCCTGCATTACCATCCAGTCATGACGACAAATTTTGAATTTGTATTAAATATAGGCGTTTGCTTAAATTTGATGCAAATAAGAAAGTAAACGTTAACACAGTGACCTTCTATATTTTATCATACTTTAGCATTTATCATACTCGCCTCACAGACATGAAAAAAGTATATACTTATAGAAAGCAAAATGTCTCCTTTTATATAAACTAATGGGAAACAAAATGCAGATTATGCAATTCGTATGAAACGTGAATTATTGCCGCATACACTGCTGTGGAGATGACGAGATGACATGATCACCTTCATAGCCCCTTCACTTCACTTTCTTAGCCCCGCCACCATTAAAAAGGGCTCGTCCGTGAGAGGCTATGCATGGTCCACTACACAGCAAAAATATTTTAGTATATTATGACTGCAATAAAGCGGCTCACATCAGAGTGTATTTCGCACAGCGCTTATTTAGCGAGTATGAATTTAATTTGTGATTGTTGTATTTCTGGGGACGAATGGCTTCTTTTCTGGGGACGAATCTGCCTTTTGATCAAAACTCCACAAAGTGGAAGAGGGCACACATGCCGCGGGTTCACGCGAACATTTTACATTCACGAAAAGGCTTATTCACAACCACATTTCAGCCATTTACAGACATGCATTGTGCTGTTGTTGTTTATAATCAGTATATTTTATGAATGAAATGTAACTGCTGTTTTTAGTACACACTTTCACTTTGCACTTTTCATTTCACTGCCGATCTGAGCCGATACGAGCACCTTTGTTTCAGTAATAACATTCTTCTATAAATAGGAGCGACTTTTGCAAAGCAAACAAAATGTTAAATCAGTACCCCAGAAAAAAAACAGAGCACAAATATATACTTGCTGAATAAACACTGCATTTTTTTTAAGTGAAAGCGCGCGCAATGTGTGCAGCTTCATTTCAGCCAATCCATCCATTTATGGTCAAATAATTATTTAATGCTGGACACAAACAGCAAAAAAGCCTGATGGTTATTATTATTATTATTATTATTATGCTTTTTGTTCAGTTTGGCCGCATTTTATAAAGCGGAGGCATAAGCATCCAAACTACAACTCGGCTCACCAAAGGCTCACAAAAGGTTCCTACCCTCCATACTTCACACATTACTACATCCCCCTTTTGGAGTACGAATAAAAATAACAATATTGTAACGATATTCAATAAGTGCAACATGCATCCTTATACACAGTTCAAATGTTCTGTACGGCTGTGGGCTCTCAAAGCATATACTACAGGTTTCCAGTCCATGTCTTTCTGTTGCTGCAGAAGCACAGCTCCCATTCGATAGGAAGATGAATCCACAGAGACGAGCGTTTCAGCATTTGTGTCATACAATACAAGACCAGGAGGTGTTGTCAGTTCTTCCTTGATAAAATTGAAGGCCTGCTGCTGTTCTGGTCACCAAGCCTATTGGACTTTTTTAGAAGATTCCTGAGAGGGCGAGTTTTTTCTGCCAGGTGAGGCAAGAATTTCCCCAGGTGGTTTGTCATCCCCTTGAAGTGCCTCACCTCACTCACATTTTTGGGCTCTGCCATTGCTTTGACAGAGCTCACCTTGTCAGGGTCCGTGCTGACACCTGATGCCTGAATAACTTGTCTCAGGAACTTTATCATGCTCTTTGAAAACTCACATTTATCATTGAGCGTCACTCCCGCCTCTTGTAGTCGAAACAATGCCTTCCGCAGCCTCTCATCATGTTCTCTCTGGGTCGCTCCCCAGATGAGTATGTCATCCATCTGACAAAGGACGCCCTCCAGATCTTCCAGGATGCGAGACATGCATTTTTGGAAGTGCTCAGGTGCTGATGAGATACCAAAACTAAATGTAGTTAGCAGCGAAGATTTTTTTGACCATGTAATCTGCCAAAATCGAGCATTGGCATCCAACTTGGAGAACAACAGTGCTCCAGCAAGTTGTCCTAGGGTGTGTTCAACAGATGGAAGAGGGTGTTTTTCTCTCAATATCGATTTATACAGTTCTGTCAGATCCGTGCATATACAAACTCTACCTGAACGCTTGGGTACTACTACTATAGGTGCACACCAATCTGTGGGCTCTTCCACCTTAGAGATGACCCCTTGCTGTTCCTTATAACAGAGCTCCTCTTTAACTGTTGGTAGAAGCGGTAGAGATATGGGTCTGGGCGTTGAGATAGAGACTGGCTTTGCTCCAGGCTTAAGTACAATGTTGTACTCCTCCATCCTCCCTAATCCGGAAAAAAAGCTTTGGGAACTCACGTTTTTCTGTCTCTTTAGAATCTAGGCTGATACAGTCCAGTCTGGCTATGAGCTTCAGTGCCATGGCATCTAGCCCTCCTAGCAATGGTGTGCGCAGCCCATCCACGACATAAACCTCTTCATTTGTACTTCTGTTATTCTTATTAAGGGTGGTTCTGGACTTTCCTTTTACTTTTAGCAGTGCCCCTCTTGGCCCATACAAAATCTTTGTTTCTTTCTGCAACGTTTGCATACTGCCTCTCTTGCTGGACATTGTTGATAATTATGTCCGCTAATATCTCCACATCTCTTACAATGTGTTTGTTTTCCCTCCAGTGGTTTCTTAACTGGATGCCTGCCTTGCGTCTTGCCACTTCTCTTTGCATGCACACTACTGCGCTGTCCCACTTGCACACTATCAAGCTGAGTGTTGGAGGTATCCATATTAAGCATTTCTATCTGCTTTTCACCTGTTCACTTTGTCGAGCCTTGTTAACATCTTTCTCTAAAGTCAACTCTGCATCTATTTCTAACTGCTCTGATAAGCGTTTGTCTCTCAGTCCCACCACGAGTCTGTCTCACCATCTCTTAATGCAGGGCTCCATAACCACAATGCTCTGATAGGCAATGCAGAGCTGTATGGAAGCTATCCACTGATTCACCCGTTTCTTGTTGCATCTGGTTAAATTTAGCTCTCTCAAAAATTATATTTCTTCAAACTACAAAGTGAGCCTCTAGTTTACTTTTTACTGCGTCATATTTACTTGCTTCCACAGGGCTTAAGTGTAGAGAGACAGGATATCTTCAGCTTCTTGCCCCATTATGTAGATCAGTGCGTTCACTTGATTCTCTTCCACTTGCGTTTCTTATCCAGATGCAATGCAAAATCTTTCAAATCGCTTAATCCACTTGGTCCACTCGTCAGCCTTAAAAGTTAACTTTTCTTGTGGTGAGACTTGAAACTGAGCCATGTTGACAGTGCCACCTCATGCTAGCCGCAGTTCCACTTTACCTGCCGAACTTTGCGTGCTAAACTGCCGCTCATTTCACTGTTTAGTCGCATATTAATGCAAGTTATTATAACTTCTGACACCATGTTCAGTTGGCCGCATTTTATAAAGTGGAAGCATACGCATCCAAATGATTAGAGACGAGCACACATGTCTGTCAACTGGGCTCACCTTTATTTGACCCCCCTCTGTGTAACTGTGTCCCTCACTAAGGTTCCTACCCTCCATACTTCACATATTACTACACTTTTTTGCTGTTTGTGTCCAGCATTGAATGATTATTTGAAACTGAAGCGCTTCATGTGGATTTATGCCACAAGTCATTTTATCATACAAAGATTATTACGTTAGACCACTGAGCTTCTGCGGATTCCAAAATCGACATTGTTAGTGTTTTTTAACCGCTGGAATGGAAGAGATGGAAAGTTTCCTTATCATAACATGCCTTATTGTTTTTAATCGCTCGAGCACTGCCCCTCACGTGACCAGTGTTGTTAGAAATATCCAAAAATACCCCAAATAAAATACCTTCGCTGCTTTTTGTGAGACATCACAGCCAGCAGCAGTTTTCAGAAATTCTTTCCGAGGTGAGGCTGCGTTGGGTGGGGTACATGAGGCATGTACATAGGCTTTGCCAAATCTCTGAAAACGTTGGGGCATTTTTTTCTAAATAAACACTATCTTTAATAACCGATGGGCTTTGGACCATACACACCTGCATTCTCGCCTAAACACACCTGCATAAACTTTGTGACACAATAACAGTAATATTTGTAACATTTTGCAGGCTGTTGGGAGAAAAAAGGAAAATAAAGAATAAAACAGTTGAATAATCTAACCAAGTGTTTACAGAAACAACACAGCATTATTTAGAGTGTGTCACGCTCTCGGCACCCTCGTGCACTTCATTGACATTTCCGTTCCCACGCTGTCAAGCTCCTCATCACGCTGGTTTGTTTTCCCACGCTGTCATGGCATTTCCCACGCCCCCGGACCGCCCCACCTACACACCGGTTCCTCATCCAGCGCTGATTTCCTTGGGTTTTTAGGGAAGCACAGCACACCAGCGCACCATGCTCACAGATTCAACTGCACTCGACCCAGCGCGCACGCCCCTCCTCTTCGGCAGCGAATAGACTCAACGCTCCTCAGCGGACCTGCGCGCACACACCAGTTTACAGCCCGAGCACAGCACCTGCTCAGCCGCCGCCCCTGCATCTGGATCCACCTCAGCAGCTAAGAAAGCCACGTTCTCTGACAGAATAATCTGGCAACTATGGATCCAGCAGGAGTGGACAGGATGAGGCAAGCACTGGAGAATCAAGGCGCTCTCCTAGGAAGACATCAGGAGGAGCTTGTCACCACCAGGCAGACCCTCACGGACGTCACAGCCCAAATGCAGCGCCTTCAGGTTTCTACAGTTCGGTCCGCGTTCGCGGATTCCCCACGAGAGCCACGCCTGCCAGCTCCTCCCACTTATGGTGGAGAACCAGGTACCTGTAGATCCTTTTTATCTCAGTGCTTTCTAATTTTTGAGCTTCAGGCCTCCACCTTCCATTCAGAAAGATCTCGGGTAGCATATGTTATCACTCTCCTCACTGGGAGGGCCCGAGAATGGAGCACCGCACTTTGGGACATTCACGACCCTTGTTGCGACAGTTTTGAGGTTTTTTCTGGGGAGATGAGGAGGGTTTTTGACCAATCCCACATGGGCCGGGAGGCTGGAGCCAAACTTTTACATCTACGCCAGGGATCACGCTCTGCATATGCCTACGCCATCGAGTTTCGGACTTTAGCCGCCTCGAGTGGATGGAATGACAGAGCTCTAATGGACGTCTTCCTGGAAGGACTTTCGGAGACACTCAAGGATGAGCTAGTCTCCAGCGAACTTCCGTCCGATCTCCATGAACTCATGGACCTCGAGGAGACAAACACCTCCCAGGACGTTCCGCCCGTCCTCTCCTCCAACACCAACTAATCAGGAGGAGCCCATGCAGCTGGGCAGAACCCGCATATCGGATGAGGAGAGACGACGACGCCGCCTGGAAAGAGCCTGCTTCTATTGCGGGGGTTCAGATCACATGCTCAAGAATTGCCCGTTAAAAGGAGGCGCCCTCTAGTCAGATTGGGAGCTCTAGAGGGCGCTCCTTCCAACAAGCTCCCAGAACCTCGCCCCCTGCTCTCTGTTACACTAATTGTCGGTTGCCAAGCATATCCCATTCAAGCACTCGTTGACTCCGGCTCTGACTGGAACCTGATCAGCTCAGCCATGATCAGAGCATTGCAAATCCCTTGCATTTCATTGGACCTTCCACTGTTGGTCCGAGCTCTGGACGGAAGCCCTCTACCAGCCATCACTCACAAGACTCGTCCACTCACCTTGAGAACATCGGGGAATCATTCTGAGGAGATTTGCCTTTTCGTGATCAATAAGTCACATGCCGCTTTGGTCCTCTGTCTCCCATGGCTAGCTCTCCATGGTCCCCAGATCGACTGGATCAAGCAGGTTATCACGGGTTGGAGCCCCTCTTGTGCCACGTCGTGCCTTCGCTCTGTGCTCCCTACACTCCCCACTCCCGTCACTCCCGAGGAAACTCCGGATATCTCCAGGGTCCCACCTCATTATCATGATCTCAAGCAGGTTTTCAGCAAGACCCGAGCCACGTCGCTACCACCGCACCGACCCTACGACTGTCCCATCAACCTTCTCCCAGGCACCTCTCCTCCCAAGGGTCGTCTGTACTCTCTGTCCCGCCAAGAGAGGGAGTCAATGAACACATACATCACAGAATCCCTCGCCGCCGGAACCATCCGCCCCTCTTCCTCCCCTGCGGGGGCAGGATTTTTCTTCGTGAAGAAGAAAGACAATTCCCTTCGTCCATGTATCGATTACAGGGGACTAAACGAAATCACCATTCGGAACCGCTACCCGCTTCCACTCATGGTCTCCGCCTTTGAGCTTTTGCAGGGGGCAAATATCTTCACTAAGTTAGACCTACAAAATGCTTACCACCTTGTACGTATCCGTGAGGGTGATGAGTGGAAGACAGCTTTTAACACTCCTACAGGGCACTACGAGTATTTAGTGGTTCCCTTCGGCCTGACCAACGCCCCCGCCGTCTTCCAGTCACTCATTAATGACGTCCTCCGCGACTTTCTTAACATCTTCGTGTTCGTGTATTTAGATGATATTTTGATTTCCTCCCGCGGCCTGGAGGAACACCGGCACCATGTTCGTCAAGTCCTCCAGAGACTCTTGGAGAATAACCTTTACGTCAAGGCAGAGAAGTGCGAGTTCCACACGCCCTCCACTACATTTTTGGGCTTTGTCATTTCCCCGTCCAGGCTAGAGATGGAACCAGCCAAGGTCCAAGCAGTCACTAACTGGCCCACGCCGGCCTCAAGGCGTGACCTTCAAAGATTCCTTGGTTTTGACAATTTTTAGACTTCTCAAGAGAAGATTCACCTCTGCTCCTATCCTCACTATTCCTGACCCTTCTTGCCAGTTTGTAGTTGAGGTTGATGCCTCCAATGTCGGCGTTGGGGGAATTCTCTCCCAAAGGTCCTCCCAGGACAACAAGATGCATCCGTGCGCATTTTACTCCCGGCGCCTGACTCCAGAAATTGGAGACCGAGAGCTCCTGGCCATCAAGCTAGCACTGGAGACATTAGTTAGAGGGAACTGAGCTCCCGTTTTTGGTGTGGACCGACCACAGGAATCTGGAGTACCTGCGCACTGCCAAGAGACTCAATGCTCGTCAGGCTCGGTGGTCATTGTTCTTCTCCAGATTCAACTTTGTCCTGTCCTATCGGACGGGTTCCAAGAATGCTAAACCAGACACCCTCTCATGTCAGTTTTCTCCCTCCCACGACGCCCAACCACACGACACCATCCTCCCGGACCATTGTCTCATCGCAGCCCTGGAGCTTGACATAGAAACCAGGGTTCAACAGGCTCTGGCCCAGGAGCTGGGGCCAAGCAATGTCCCACCGAATCGCCTCTTCGTCCCTCTCCGTGTACGCACGCAGGTCCTGGAGTCAGCCCACGGGTCCAGACTATCTTGTCACCCGGGCACAGCCCGAACCCGCTTCATGCTCCAGCAACGATTCTGGTGGCCCACGCTGAGGAGGGATGTGTCCAGATTCGTGGCGGCCTGCGACATCTGCGCCCGCTGTCTTCTCAGACCCCTACCGGTCCCCCAACGCCCATGGTCTCACATCTCAGTAGACTTTGTCACCGGTCTACCTTTGTCTGAGGGCAACAGCTGTATCAGGACCATCGTTGACCGCTTCTCCAAGTCAGTTCACCTCATTCCACTTCCTAAGCTGCCATCTGCCAAGGAGACTGCTGAGATACTCATCCTTCATGTGTTTCGGCTCCATGGCCTTCCCACGGACGTCGTCTCAGACCGGGGCCCGCAATTCACTTCTCGGTTTTGGGGCTCCTTCTGTAAGCTCATTGGAGCCACCCCCAGCCTATCGTCAGGTTTCCATCCCCAGTCCAATGGACAGACCGAACGGATGAATCAAGCATTAGAGGTTTCCCTTCGTTCATGACGACTCGGGACGCAACCACCTGGAGCCAGCTTCTTCCATGGGTCGAATATGCCCACAACTCCTTACCCTCTGCTTCAATAGGGTTGTCCCCGTTTCAATGTTGCTCAGGCTACCAACCTCCGCTCTTCCCTACCCAAGAATTGGAGGTGGACACTCCCTCAGCCCAGCACTTCGTCCGCCGCTGCAAACAGACGTGGCTACGTGCAAGACGAACCCTGCTACGAACCATATCCTCTTACAAGAGACAGGTGGACCGCCACCGCAGCAAAGCTCGAAGATACCGCATAGGAGACAGAGTCATGCTCGCCACAAGGGACGTCCCATTAAAGACACTGTCACGTAAGCTTTCTCCTCGCTTCATCGGCCCCTTCACGATAATCAAGGTCATCAACCCATCTGCTGTCCGACTCTTACTCCCCTCTTCCATGCGACGTATCCACCCTACCTTCCACGTATCCCAGATAAAACGCATCGTAAATTGCCCACTAAGCGGACCTGTGCGCACACACCAGTTTACAGCCCGAGCACAGCACCTGCTCAGCTGCCGCCCCTGCATCTGGATCCACCTCAGCAGCTAAGAAAGCTGCGTTCTCTGACAGAGTGTATGTTTTGAGTTATTCTAATGTTCTATTCTGAAAGTCTATTTTTCCAATTATTTCTATATTTAAAGTTTGATGTCTTTAAATGCAACATTTTATTAAATAATAATAAACCGATACAAATAAAATTGTTAGCTAGTGAACTTGTCTGTTTAAACAACATTAGTATAAAGTACTCTGATGTGGAAATTACCATCCCTAGTATTTCCTCGATACAGCATATGACTTTTTTATGACTTAAGCTCAAATCTTCCCCTTGACTAACTACTGTACTTATATACGTGCATATGTGTGTATGTGTAAGTTTACCTTCTTGTTTGCCTGCAGTATAAGGAGCTCGTGATACCGAGGAATCTGCAACTCAGCTTGACTTCTCAGCTCTTTCTTCAAATTAACATTCTCATAGTGCACAGAGTGATCTCTGTACACACACACACACACACACAAAAAAAAAAAATTAGTTAAGCTTGGTGTGTGTGTGTGTGTGTGTGTGTGTGTGTGTGTGTGTGTGTGTGTGTGTGTGTGTGTCTTACTCTTCTGGATGGTAGTGTCCTGGTCCAGGTCCTTCCACTACCTTCATCTCTGTCCTTGTCCCTGTCATTTGGCCAAAGTGAACTCCTTTATACATGGATTCTACCTGATATATACACAGAGTTAAAACACAAAACAATCTGAAGCATTAATGTGTACACACACACACACACACACACACACAGACACCTGGGTGGGGTTGTAGTAGGCAGGGCCAAGGCTCTGGTCAGTTGTGGGAGGTTTCTGCTTGCACAGTTCCCCTTGCTTGTTCTCCTCATAACCAAATGCTTGACTGGGAGATGGGATAGAGGGAGCTGAGTTGACCAATGACCTTGCATGCTACACACACACACACACACACACACACACACACACGCCATTAGTGTTGGAATGGCATCACTAACCAGCTACACTACGAGTTAATAGTTTAGACATCCCCACTCCCCTTCTTTCGTAAATGTTTATTTCTCTCTACACTGTAAAACAATACTGAAGGCGTTTATATAAAACACACAATAATCTCCTCTGAACAGTTGATATTGAGATGTATATCTGCTCCTTCTGCTCTGTAAAGCTTCATAACGGCTCTAATCTGAGGTGCTGCTTGAGGTTCATTGGTGATTTCTGAGGCTGGTGACTCTAAATGAACTTCTCCTCTGCAGCAGTAAGTTTTGGTCTCGCTTTCCTGGGAAGGTCTTCATGAGAGACAGTTTCATCATGGAGCTCGATGGGGTTTACAAACACACTCGACACACAATACTGTTCTTACAAGAACTGTTCCAGAACAGGCGACCTTCATGACTGTTAGTGTTGTTCTTGTTGTTACTTAGATAACTAATGCCATATGTGGTATTTCATAGTTTTGAAGAAATAAAAATGGGTTGACTATTGTTCTAGAATGTGAAAACCTTAATCTGCACCTTAATCTCCCTATCTTTGGTGGGGGGTGGGTGGAGCTTCTTCCCCCAGGGCTGGTTGATGTCATAGGTTCCTGGACCTGGAATATTTGACTCCACCTCCTGAAAACGCTGGGAGTGGTTCTGCACAGAATGGCCACCAGGAACAGGAGCCTGCAGAACCGATGACACATAAGAGATCGGAATTGTTCAAGCTATCAAAGTGCGATAGTGTGGTTGAAGATGCAGTAAGAGTCGTGTTAAAGGGTGGGCGGTGCTACAGTACGGGTGCTGTTACATATGGTGCAGTACCCATGTAAGGACTCCATTATAATCAGCTGGCCCAGGAGAAGACAGTGCACTGTCTAACTTGTCGAACACAGATGGCCTGGAAGCAAAGGACAGGAATGGAGCAAAGGAATCTACAATGGCAGAAAGAGAGAGAGAGAGAGAGAGAGACTTTACATCACTTATCACACTTACTGGTTCATGTCACAATTAAAGCACAATCAGAAAACTATTCTTCTTATTCATTGCAGTTTGGCGAAGAGAATCTGACATATTGACGTTAAACACATGAAATTAAAGATGAACAATTTTACATAAAATGACCTTAGGGTTCAGGCCCTTCTCACTATCAATCTAAATCTTCTCACTAAATCAATCTTTTATTTTTTCTCTCTCTCTCTGTTGCACGCTTCTCAGTGACAATATTGGAAGGAAGTCAATGACATTTATTAAAATGAAATGTTTCTTTAAACTCTTGAGTCCATATTTCCTCATATGAAGACTGTTACACATAATACTAAAAGCTAATCGTCCTGTTTTGATTTAGTTCTTAGTTATCAGGTGCTAATTAAGAGAAACAGCGAGGAGTCTGTATTGGGGTGTGTTTAAGACATTTGTGTTGTTCAAGACTTAGAACTTGTGGGTCATGTAACATATCAGTATCTGCATCAAGTGAGGGTGACCTGAGTGCTGAGATGATTTTGCTATGTGTCCATATTTATATCACTCAAGAATGCTCTGCAAAAGCCTTCACGGATCTTACCGTCTTCTTGATTCACTGCCATTTTCAACCATTTTGTGTAGCATCGTTCCTGTATGGATAGCTGCTACGTTGTTGCTTTGAATTTATAAGGTCTTATCTGCACTTTGCTCTTAGCAAAACAGAGTTGCGCTTTTAATTGTTTTTAATAAAGAGACCAAAAGTGGATAACACTCAAACACCTCACAATATTTTTATACACTTGTTTCATTACCACGGCGTGTAATAATAAGGGCCCTTACACAGAGCTTCTACAATAGGAGTTTTAAGAGTTCTTCGACACACACTGGAAAACCTTCTCATTTTGAGATAGCATGTAATTATTAATTGGGGAACTGGAAAGAAAACTGGAAAAAAAATGTGAAAACAAAAAGCTAACAGTGCTCTTCTCGGGACCCGGCAGGGTTTTAGAAACTAAAACTAAAGCTCTCTGAACCTCACTGGATGATTCACCACTTCTAAGGGCTTACATGTGATTTTATATGTGTTTTTACACTTGCACTATTAAACTGAGGTAGGGACGTTCTCTGTTTTAATAACGCTAGAAGACAATAAGTCTTTGCCTTTATCTTTGGTCCCGACATCTTACCCCTTACTGGTGCTACCTAATGATCTCATGAAGTCCACAGGTATCAGGGCCCTGAAATAGACATGCTGCCAGGCGTAGCACATCCAGGACACTCAAGCATGGCACTCAAAGCAACAGCAGAAACATCTATGAGCTTTAAATCAGTCAATATACAGATAGCTGTATATGTTAATCCCTGACTCAGTGGTTCATACTCGGGAACTCATCAAAGAAGTTAGAAGACTAGCTGTTTGCTTACAAAAGATGAACATGACGACATTGTTGTTTTTTCTTTACATTTTACATAAAACACACAGAGGTTGAAAATCATTATTCTGAGCTTCCCACTTTGTAGATACTATTTACAGTATGAGAACACCATGAGATCAACAGGAAGCCAAATGAGAACAGAAGCAAGTATAGTAAAATAAGCAGAGTAGGAGAACCGCAGAGAGAGCAGTCAAAAGTAGGAGCTCAATAAGAGAATGGTTAGAGAATAGAAGCAGAACAGTAGTTCAGAAGGTAAGAGTAGACCAGAAGGAAAAAGAGAGAACAGAAAATAAATGAGTGGTATACAGAGCAATACAAGAGTAAACCAGGACGGGAAAAGAACAACAGGAGAAACAAAAGCGAACAGAAGGATGGGAGAACAGCCTGAGGACAGAAGGAGAACAGCAGGCGAATTGGGGAAAGAACAGCAAAAGAACAGCAGGAAAACAGCAGGAGGTCACAACAGCAGTTAGACTTTACATGCAGATGTTCGGAATGTGACTTGTGGGTTCTCACCAGTTTTCTCTGCGGCAGGTGAATGAATGTTGTAGGAACCCGGACCCACAGTGGAGGTGCTCGCACTTCCAGTGCACAGATCTGTCACCCTGCGCGCGCGGCTGTACATCCCCAGAAAGATTAGTGCTGGTAATAAATGAAAGTTAACTTCTGCTCAGAAAGGTGAAGTGAACCCATGCACGCGTCTCACTGTTGCCTGGATACAAGACACATGTTCAGAGAGAGAGAGAGACACAAATGAAGGGGAGGGGAAGTGCAAGAGAGAGCATGTGTTTCAGACTGTGTGTACTCTGTAACCATGGAGATTGCTAGTCATGCACGCGGCGTTAGTGATGAATGTGACTGTTGTTAATCCGCTGGTCTCACGCTGTCACTCGATCCAAACACTCCAGCAAGTCAGCTTTATAAAACAGAAACACACTCGTCAGAGGGAACAGAGCTCGATTTACCTGGATAACAGGCTGTTTTTTTACTTGTATTCACTGTAAGTTTATTGATAATATATTTAAACATTTTAACCAGAAAAAGAATGTGTGTGTGGTGTGACGTGTAGTTCTACCCAACAATGGCAGTATAATAATCCCCTGTATTAGCACATCACTGACTCTCAGCAGGCTGGCAGTGTTAATCAGACGCTCCAAATTAAACTAATTTAATTGAGTGAATGCAGTTACTGTAGATATCAGAGAAAGCAGCAATTTTATTCCTTCCCTTTCTTGTTGATTGCTGTTTACACACACACTGTCCAGTTTATTAGGTACATCCATGCATTTACCTAATCAGCCAGTCATCTAAAAATTTAAAATAAGGAAATAATAGTTTTCAAATAAAAATCTAAAGTATGAAATAAGCTTTTTTTTTTTTTTTTTTTTTTACAAATATGGGAAACCACTTTTAGCTGTAAAAATGTACATTCTTTACATATAATAAATTAAAAGACAAATGCACTGGCATATAAAAGCCATGTCTAGTCATGAGCAAGGCAATGTGCAGGATAATGTGCAAAGTTATTGCAAGTACAACGGTTAATGCAAATGTCATGGGCTCAGTCTCACCAAAATATGTATAATGTAAATCACTGATAGCTAATATACAAGGGGTGTTCGGGTCAAAGCGGGACTTTTGATAACCGGACCAGTAAAGATTAACAGAACTAAGTTCTGAGAGTAAAAACCCTCTTTATTTCCCTTTATTTCTCTAAATAATCCCCTGATGCACTAATGCACTTATCCCAGTGTTTCACTGGTGCTTGGAGTTTTGTCAGTACATCAATAGTCAGTACCTCCCAGCCGAGTTCCTATAATGTCCAAAATGATGTTGGTGAATGATTGTGTCTACAGTTCCCAAAGACAGAAGTGTCTCTTCCAAGTTGTCCATTGATTTTTAATGATATTCATGGACATATGGCCGCTTTATAACATTTGCACCATGCAAAAGTTTTACTCCAGCTAGGAGTCATCTTCCTTCACTAGAAAATGTTTAGTTTGACCTGAACGCCCCTCATAATAAAACTCACTTACTGTCTCTGCATCCTAACATGTACTTAATAGTTTCTGCTTAATTATTTAATTAAAGGGGAAAATTTACAGTAAATTTTTACATATATAGCTTTTACTTTTCACTTCTACTACTCATATTACCACAATGAATTCTGGAGTCATTTACCTTTTACATTTACCTGTCCTTACATTTGGAGGAATGCACTCAAAATATACTTAATATAATTATGACACATTTCTACACATTTAAATATGTTGTCAAATATCTTTGTCTCAACTCAGTCTGAGGCTTATTATATAATTAGCAGCACATGTGATGTCCATGAGCTGTACTTATGAATTTTACTACTACGGTACTTATATAAAGCTATGATGAGTTTTATATTGGATCATATTTCTCCTTCATTTAATACAAAAAGTCAAAACATCACAGATGAAAAAGTAAGTGTTTCTTTTGCAAATTTTCCTTTGTTTGTTGTTTTTTTCCAGCAGGGAGGATTTTGTTCTCATTGCCTTTGTAAAAAAAAAAAAGACATAAATGTAAAAAGTTTGGTTCTTGCTTTTTTTTTTTTTTTTTGTGCTTTGATTTTGGCTCTTCAGGTTAACTCTAAGAACATATTTTTGTAATTTTCATAGTTTGTTCAACATAATTACTAAAATATGAGAAATGTGTTTCAAGAATAATTTTGCTCACTCCTTTACATAGTAATTAAATAGGAATTGTCTTAAAAAAACATCCTTTGCATTACATGATTTCATGGAGTATTGTTAGTGGTTTGGGTCTAAAATCAAAAGCAGCATCAAAGAAGAAAAACACACTAAATAAAAGTGACTATAGGTCAAATCATTTAAAAAGAACTGTCTATGTGTGTAAATGTGTAGTACTTTAAGCGTGTTTTATATAACGAAACTTTTCCATAACGCAGTTGACAAAATAATGTAATGATGCAGATCAAATGAATCAAATATTTATTTTCAATAAAATATTTGAAAATTCACTAGAGTTTAAGCTTGGCAATTAATGATTTTAGCACATTGGGGGGGGGGGGGTAAATTAAATTAAATATTAGATCTCTCGCATCTAAAGCAGTTATTGTTAATGAAACTATCACAGATCAGGAGCTTGACATATTATGTTTAACAGAAACCTGGATTAAACAGGACGAGTATGTGGCTCTAAATGAAGCGAGTCCTCCTGGATACAGCTACATACACCAGCCTCGGCTAACTGGTAGAGGAGGAGGAGTCGCAGTTATTTATAACCATAATCTGTCTCTCGTACAAAAACACAGTTTTAAATCTAATGCATTTGAAGTTCTCTATAGTAACATAAAGTCAGCTCAGTCAATCCCGCTAATCATCATTTACAGACCCCCTGGGCCGTACTCGGAGTTTCTCTGTGAATTTGCAGATTTCCTTTCAAACCTTGTTGTTTCTGTAGATAAAGCGTTAATTGCTGGAGACTTTAATATTCATTTTGAGAATCCAGAAGCCCCTCTGAGAACAGCATTCTTGTCCATACTGCACTCAGTAGGAGTAAATCAGTGTGTAGTAGGACCCACTCATAAAGCAGCTCACAGCTCTCAGATCACTACCTTGTCTCGATTAAAGCGTGTTATAGTAATAATGTACGCACAGCACCGCGCTTCCACCTTAAACGTACATTCACATCAAATACCGCACAGAGCTTTATCAATAATCTTCCAGAATTATCTACTTTGATTAGATCGCCACCTGACTCCACTAAACTGGATCAGGCAACTGAATATTTAGAGTCAACATTTTGTTATATTTTAGATAATGTAGACCCCTATCACTAGTTCGAATCCCGGGTGATGCTGTAACCTCTCGCAGTCGGAGGTCTAGAGAGAGCTGATTGGCCGAGCTCTCTCAGAGGGGAGGGATGAGAGGTACATAGTGCTCCCACATTAATCACGGCTCTACAGCCAGTCAGGGGCGTCTGTGAGCTCGCGCAGCGGAGGGAGCGGATAGCGCTGTCCTCCCAGTGTGTGACTCCGCCCCCAACGGTGCGCGAGCGAGCAGTTCGAAAAGATGCGGTCGGCTGGCGTCACGTGGTTCGGAGGAAACATGTGATGGTCTTCGGCCCTCCCGGCTGAGTGGTAGTAGTAGCCTTAATGTGGGAGCCCCCTAGTGACGGGGAGGAATTGGACACGACTAAATTAGGGAGAAAATCGGGGAAAAATCAAAAAAAAAAAAAAAGATAATGTAGACCCCTCTGCCCTCTGGAGCCGTCTAACCCGTCCTGGAGTCCTGCTTCTGGTTGGAGATCTCCTCGCATGGATGCTCCGTGTGGTCTGCCTGGGATGTGTGTGGTAGCTGGGGATGGTTTCCATGAAGACTGTCCTGTCCTCGACTGATGCAGACAGCTGTTCTCTGGGGACCTGTGACTTCAGTCGTTCGATAGCTCAGGACTGGAATTTCCTACAGTCTACCTGAGCCTCCAGGAACAAACTGGACTCCATTTAATTTAAACACATCTCCTGTTACACTGAACTTCCAGTCTTACACAGTATTATGCTGATCATTCTCTGCTATCTGTTATCACCCAGATGAGGATGGGTTCCCTGTTGAGTCTGGTTCCTCTCAAGGTTTCTTCCTATTACCATCTCAGGGAGTTTTTCCTTGCCACCGTCGCCCTCGGCTTGCTCATCAGGGACAATCTGATCATTTTGATTCACACACATTCACATTTCATACAAACTTAATTCTTTTGATTGTGTAAAGCTGCTTTGTGACAATGTGTTAAAACAAAGTTGTTAAAAGTGCTATACAAATAAAATTGAATTGAGTTGAATTGAATTGAAGTTTATGGATTAGTGAGGAAGAACATGCAGAAGGTTGGAGTGACATAACAAAAATGAGAGACAGAGCTGCTAGAAGGAAACAAATGGTCTGCTGTGGCAATCTCTAATGCTAGCAGTTGAAAGCCACTACAGCCACCTCTTAAGTTGTTTAAGAGGCCGGCCCCCACCCCACTCAAGGAGCCATGAGTACATTCTGGTCATGGTAGACTACTCCACCTGATACACCAAGGCAGTCCCTCTAAGCAAAGCAACCTCAAAAACTTCACCAGGAAGCTGGTGCTTCACTTCAGCTGCATGGGCCTGCCCATGGAGATCCTAACTAATCAAGCTATTTATGTCTCGTTTTATAAAGGATCTGTGTTGGCTGTTGCAGGGTACGCATTTTTTCAATTCATGGTACCATCCCCAAACATGGAGCATTTTAATCAAACACTGAAGAGGATGATCTACCAAGTCTCAGACAAAAGTGTGCAAATCTAGGAACAGCTACTACCACATGTCCTCCGTGAATGGTAAACACCTTACCATTCACACCATTTGATCTCCTGTTTAAGAGAAGTCTGTGAGGGCTGCTTGGTGTGCTGAAATGTGTATGGGAAGAGCAGCTGTCTCTGCTCTGCTTTTGATAGAACCACTGCCAGCCATTTCAGTTCTTGCCTCTCTTTCTTCTGATGCATAGGGTCGTGATCTGGTCAAACATGGAGAAGAGCTTTCTCAATCCAGGCACCAAGAGCTAAATAAGCTGGTCGATCAGAGGTGTGCTCCACCAAACAAAATATCATGCCATCAATACTGAGGTCACTGTCACGGGTGTGCAATGGAGAACATCTAATCCTGTATGTGAGCTAGAAACTCATGCCAGCAAAGCAAAAATATGCTGCCATCAAGTGAGAGACTCTTGTGATCAAATGGGCCAAAGAGGAGCTGACGTATTACCTGCCAGATTGGCACTTCACTCAAATGACCACTCAGGCTTTTAGTGGTTGACAAGAGCTCGTTCTTGATCCTGCATGGGGCTGGAGCATGACATGGCAATGCAAGATGTCACATGCTCTTCAGCACCATGGCCAGCATAGCGGCTTGCTAAGGAAGGGCCAGGCGCCTTAACTTGCAAGCGTCACTCCCTGCCTATAAAATGCCAGTTGCACATCGGTATGGTGAGTAGCAGGTCGTGAGTGTGTAACTCATGACTGTTCAGTTTCTCACACTTCTAGAGTGCGACCAAACTAGAAACTCTCGGTGCATGGTGCACAGAGGAAGGGTCAACGAGGAAGGGTCAATTCCAGAATCCATCTGCCTCCTCTTGTCCCTCTTCAGTTCCCATCAGCAGTGACTATGCCCCCGTTTGTGACACTGCCACCTTCATAAGCCAAGGAATTGTACTCTCTAGATCTTCCTCCCTGACTCTCCCCAGCCTCTTTCCCTCTTCATCATTCAGATTAATTGACAATGAGAGTTTTTTTTTTCATGAATCACAGGAGACAGAATTCTGTTTCTCTGTTTTATGTTCTACATTGATTTCAAGTACATTATACGATAATTTATTGAAGTTAATATTTTCTTTATATATTGAAGATCTCCCCAATCTTGAAAACGATAAATTTAACAGGGAAACATAGTTTTAAACATATTATTGCAAGGACAGGGTGTCCCCTGGTGCACACGAAAGCAGTTAAATCATTAATATAATTATAGGGCTTTATACAGCATTGTTTCAGTGCAGCTTTAAAGTCCTCATCAGCTTTAGAATCAAGTGAATGAAATGAAAAACACATTGGCATTCCAGCAGATGGAGTTCAGGGGGAAGCTGGAGAGACTCTGTAGGGGGAAAAATGCTATACATTTTGCGCTTACATTTTACTTCTCGCACTATTAACTCTACTTCATTAGAAAAACAATGTTAGGTATGCTTATCAAGAAGAAAGTAATAAAAATGTCTACATGTGAATTATACAAGATTACTGCAAGTATGTAACAATGTAACCAGATAAATGAAAACACTAAAATTTCCTTAGTGATGAACTAAAATAAAAACTATCTGAATTAGTTTTTCCTTTGACCTTAAGTAGTGAAGTGTATCTTATTAGTTTTCACAGAGACTGGGGGTGGAAAACAAATTAGAAATTGTACATTACTACTAAAGTATTATTCAGTGTAATTATCATTTTCCTGTGGAATTATTCATTGCCTAAAACATTGAAATTAATTTAATTTACACATTTAAAACTAATAAAATACTTATTTTCCATTTGAGGCATAGAATAAGAATTTAGGGTTGTTTCTCCTTGTGAAACACCTTTCCATCTGAACGTGCTCTCCACGACACTGTAATGTTCTGTGCCATCGCATTATCACTGAGCTCCTTGATCTGTAAAACAGGATTTTCTTTACTCAGTGATAATAAATGATAGAGACACTATGTAAAAGATGTAAAAATGCAGAAAGTAAGTTTCAAAGCTTGCTGAAATCTCAGATACTGGCTGCAGTAATGACCAAGATGAAGTGCATTATAAGTGGAAGATCAGCCTCACCTTTGCCAAGATGGCCGTCATTACTGCAGGATCGTTTACATCTTGAGTGGACTGAACTTTCACCCTGAGGATTTGTTGTTCTCCCGTGACTCCTGAATGTTGAAATGCAAAAGCCACATATAAATAGAAATATAAAGACACCAATTGTCATTTAAAAGCTGATAACATTTATCTAAAGATTGACTAAAACTTTAACTTACCTGAATAACAGAAGAAGGGCATCATGTCTGAGCACAATGCATCAACAGCCTGACCATTATTTAAATAACCACAATTTTCATGCCACAGGGCATTATCAGGTTTTCCAGACGCCCAACTGATGGTAGAGAAGGTGGTTTTGTCTATCCACTTCCAGCCATCTCTGTACAGACCAATCCAGGTCCAGCCAGAAGTCATCCCAATAACGATTGAGTTTTCTTTTGCATCATTAATACTCACCAGGTCCGTATAATATTTTCTGCAGTATGCCTGAGCTGCAAGCCATGTAACGCTGGAAGGGCCACGAACGTATCCAGGGTTTCCAGTTGTATTGTCTATGAAAAAAAGATCATTACCGCTTGTTTAACGATAATTTAAAAAAGAATTTACAAGATGGCTTTACAAGATTGCAGCAGAACCAAGTATTCTACTGAATAAGAGTGGCAAATATTCAGAGAAAAACAAATAAATAATGAGAGGGTAAACAATTAGTAATAGACAGCCAGCTATTTTTTTTCCACTATCTGATCTGGACTTTACAATTAATCTTAATTTCAGTAAGGAAAAAAAAACAGAATAAATATTTAAGTATTTACAATGTCTTAATTACAGAGAGATTTATTTTTCTTTTCTCCCCACAAGTTCCTGTGTGCCTACAGAACCTCTATTGATTAGCAGCGCTAAAATCATGAAGCGCTCTACAGTATCTGCTAAATGTTTCAAATGTAAAAGTTTATTTCTTTGAGATGTCAGCAGTGTTTGTATGAGTACAATCTTCTCTAATAATAAAAATGCTGTTCCTTACCAAAGCATACAAAGGGGCTTGATTTTGTACATTGGTTGTCGTACCACCCATATGGATTCAGAACCACAACACACTGTCTACCTCCACCACCATTGTTAGGCAATCCTGAATACCATCCTGTGAAACCCACTGGCACATTTCCCATAGACCAGCGCCAGCTGTTGATGTCATTGTACAGTCCGATCCAAGCGCCGGAGCTGAAATTTTGTATCTGTGCTTCATTCTGAAGTCGGACCATCTCGTCATTGCTCTTGACGATAGCCAGGTCGGTGTATCTAGCTTGGCAGTAAGTCTGGGCATCACTCCAATTCTTCCCCTGCAGGACCAGGTGGTACTTAGAATAGACAGAGTGGACGAGGGGAATTCCTACAGTGGAAGTGTTAAACATGTTAGGGTTTGTTAGCTCTGTGTCAAAAATTTTAATCCTAATTTATTTAACATTTTCAAGACAATTTTTTTTTCTTTTTTGAGTGCAAAACAATAAATACATTTTATGTTTATAAACTCATAAACTTAAATATCTGCAACTATCTAAAGTACTCTCCTGCTGTATCGCCCAAAAATATTGAAATTCCTGTTAGTAGAGGCATATTATATCAGACATTAGGGCTACCAGATTAGAAGAATGCGGGCTACCAAACAAGTAACATCTCACATATGCAAACACACACTTTTCTCACCTGTGAAAAACAGGAGTAGAAACAGATGCTGCTTCATCACTACTGATGTGTTGAGATTGACTAAGAAATAAGAAATGTAAAGAGACAGTGAAAATAATAAAAGATTATTAAAAGATTATTATTCTCCAAGAAGTGCCCTGTGGAACAGAATTCACGGTCAGGGGCAGCAGCAGGCAAGAGCAGCAGCATGACACATTATTAACTGAGATAGAACGGGGGCTCAAGGACAAGAATAAATGATTCATTAGAAACAATTTAGCTTACACTGATGACCAGCAAAATTAGAATTTTAGATAGATAGATAGATAGATAGATAGATAGATAGATAGACAGATAGATAGATAGACAGATAGATAGATAGATGGATAGATAGACAGACACATAGATAGATAGATAGATAGATAGATAGATAGATAGATAGATAGATAGATAGATAGATAGATAGATAGATAGATAGATAGATAGATAGATAGATTAGATAGATAGAAAGATAGATTAGATAGATAGATTAGATAGATAGATAGATAGATAGATAGAGAGATAGATAGATATATTAGATAGATAGATAGATTAGATAGATAGATTAGATAGATAGATAGATAGATAGATATATTAGATAGATAGATAGATAGATAGATAGATAGATAGATAGATAGATAGATAGATTAGATAGATAGATTAGATAGATAGATTAGATAGATAGATAGATAGATAGATAGATAGATAGATTAGATAGATAGATAGATTAGATAGATAGATAGATAGATAGATAGATTAGATAGATAGATAGATAGATTAGATAGATTAGATAGATAGATTAGATAGATAGATAGATAGATTAGATAGATTAGATAGATAGATAGATAGATAGATTAGATAGATAGATAGATAGATAGATAGATTAGATAGATAGATAGATTAGATAGATAGATAGATAGATAGATAGATAGATAGATAGATAGATAAGAAAGATAGATTAGATAGATAGATTAGATAGATAGATAGATAGATAGATAGATAGATAGATAGATAGATAGATAGATTAGATAGATAGATAGATAGATAGATAGATTAGATAGATAGATTACATAGATAGATAGATTAGATAGATAGATAGATAGATAGATAGATAGATAGATAGATAGATAGATAGATAGATAGATAGATTAGATAGATAGATAGATAGATAGATAGATAGATAGACAGATAGATAGATTAGATAGATAGATAGATAGATTAGATAGATAGATAGATAGATAGATAGATAGATAGATAGATAGATAGATAGATTAGATAGATAGATAGATAGATAGATAGATAGATAGATAGATAGATAGATAGATAGATAGATAGATAGATAGATAGATAGATAGATAGATAGATAGATAGATAGATAGATAGATAGATAGATAGATAGATAGATAGATAGATAGACAGATAGATAGACAGATAGACAGACAGATAGATAGATAGACAGACAGATAGATAGATAGATAGACAGGGGTTGGACAGACCAAGAAAAGGGCAGAGCAACAAGTAAAAACTTAATAAAAACATTTAAGTAAACACTACACTGTATCCTGTGTTTATTAGTCAATTTTTCAAATAAATATTGACCAAGAAGGCGGTGCGTACACACCGTAAGGCTCTGCGTCTCTCCAGATTTGCCGTGTTTGTGCTTATTTACACATTACTCCCCTGCATGCTTGTGCGATTCAGCTGTGTGAGTATAAAGTCAGTCACTTTTGGACATCAATAACATCTGCACAAACTCTGTTTCAGACTTTGTTTTCACCTTTGACCAGAATCCATCAGCGCTTGTAAGGAAGCATAGCTAGCAAGCCCTTTATCCCAGCCGGAAGTGACCAGCGCTTCCTAGCATTGATAGCTGGATAAGCTCAGCATCTGGACTCTAACTCAGACACTGGTTACAGACTGTGATAACATGGTTTTTTTCAGAGACTTGGCTCAACATCAGCATCCCAAACAGCGTGCTGGAGCTCATGGGGTGCACCATTTTCAGGGCTAATATAGGAGCAGCATGCAGAGGTGGGGACTTATGCATTTATGTAAACAAACATGGTGCACTGTCTGTCACTGTTTCTTCTTACTGGATCATGTTTACACAAGTGTCGCTGATGCTTACAGAGTCACATCCCTCCCCCACCTTGGACAATCTGACCATCTCTCATTGTTTCTGCTGCCCAAGTACACTCTAGTCATCAAACGTGTGAAACCAACTATCAGGACTGTTAGTCTGCTGAATAGGGCTGACGCTTCTCTCCAGCAATAGTTCTCACACACAGACTAGAATGAATTTGCTGCTCGGAAAGAACGTGGTGTGGTGAGTGGTGTGATTAGAGCTGAGAGGTAAGTGGGTGCTGGGCCATTTTTAGCTTTGCAGACAAGTATCATGGTTTTGAATTTGATGCAGGCAGCCAGGGGCGAACTGGGACCAAAAAGTGGCCCTGGATTTCCTGGCCCAAAGCAGCCCACCACATCCCACGTCATATTACTTTGGCTCGTTAATGTAGAGATACATTTTTAATATCAGTTACTAGTATAAAATATAACACAATACAGAAATCATGCTATTTAAACATATTATTTAAAGTATCACTGAACATACATTGGGTCATATTTGTAAAACAAAGAAACAAAGGAAAGAACATCAAGACAAACAACATATAAAACTATAAAGACAATATTTTAAAAGGAATGGCAATCAAACTGAACAGGTAAGCTGAAATAAAATAAGTAGCAGCATTAGCTCACGCTAGTAAACTAGTTACTCATTTTAAACATTATGATAGTCAATACTAATTTCAAATAATGCAGAAAAACATTATTTTGAATTAATATAGACTACTATAATAATTACTAGCACAAGTTAATGCTGCTACTTATTTTATTCCATCTTTCCGGTTCAGTTTGATTGCCATTCTTTTCACTTGGGGAAGGGGAGAGGTGTTGGTCATCAGCAGGCACTGGTTCATCACTGACCCTTCTGCACTTGCAGCTTACATGATGAGTGGTTTATCTTACACTGCATCAAGATGATACCACCTGCGAAATGTTCATGATATCTCACAAACAAAAAGGCCAATTTGTCTTTTCCTCATAAAGTATTTTGGTGAAATTCTACCCATACAAGTGTGGCAAATATGCAAAGAAAAAAATCAGGAGGGGGCAAATACTTTTTCATGGCACTGCACATGTAGTCAGATTGTTCCACTGGGATGAAACTGTGGCAGGTGGAGTTATAGCACTTTCAAAATCATACTAACTTTACATTGATATGAATAAAACATTTTGATGTAAAATTTTGGCATTTGTGCTTTTTAACACCGTTGTGACTCAATAAGAGACAATGCACAGAATATTTTCTAACCGCCTGTAGATGATACATTTTGGCAGTATTGGCAGTATTGTCTTGCATCTTTTAAAATAAATACAGTGGAACCTCAGATTGCGAGTAACGCAGTTTACGAGTGTTCCACAAGACAAGCAAAGATTTTTAATAAATTTTGATTTGAAAAACAAGCATGTCTTGGTTTACGAGTGCTGAGTATCATGCCTCACGCATGCACCTCTTATTTTGACACCAAGCGTCACTCTTGCGCTGTGGAATTGCATGTAATCGTCTCCCCTGCTGGGTCTTAGTGCTCGTCTCTTACTTGTATAATCAACATCTCCCTCTCTGTTTCAGCGTCTCCTATGTGTGTGCGTGTGTGTAATTTTACACCGACACACACACTCTCTCACCTTTTCAATCAACCACCCCCCCCCACACCCCTCCCCGACTACACAAACACAGAAACTCTGTTCTGTTGCGATTCTTTTGCTGGTTCATTTTTCTTTTTTTTTTTTTTTCTACTTTACTGCAGTGATTCCGTTAGTATGCTCACGCCAATGTCAGAGAGATTAATTTTTTTCCCCGGTAAAACAGTGTTTCCGTTGTGTTTATGTGTGTGTGTTTGTTGTGAAACTTAAAAAGTGATTCAGTTAGTATGCGCTCATGCCAGTGTCAGAGAGATTTCTTTTTTTTTTTTCATTAAAATTGTGTTTCCGTTGTGTGTGTTTCTTGCAGTGCAGGTTAATTTGTTTTATTTTCACTTTATAGATTGTATTAATTATTTTATGTATTTATTTGTATTTATTATACAAATAATAATTATTTATGAGTTTTCATTATTTCTTATGGGAAAATGATGATTTGGTTTACAAATGTTTTGAAACACAATCCCACTTCCGGAACGAATTATGCTCGTAATCCAAGGTTCCATTGTAAATAAATAAATAAATAATCACAATACTGACAAAATGTCTCATTTTGTTGTCAAACTGTTTATAAACCTCCTGGGTCTCTGTGAGACTGGTGCTTCTGGTCACTGAAAATATTGTCTTTATACGTAGTTTCATATGTTGTTTGTCTTGATGTTCTTTCCTTTGTTTCTTTGTTTTACAAATATGACCCAATGTATGTTCAGTGATACTTTTACGTTTTTGTATTATGTTTTTATATGAGTAAGTGCTTTTAAAAATTAATCTCTATGTTTAATCTGCGTCTGTGCGATCGACGCACTCACCCATATATGTGTAGAAAAGAAATGCAATATTATGGTTTCCGTCATTTTTTATATATTTGCATACCCACATTGGCCAGCGGCACACCGGGAAAACTCCTGGTGCTCCAGATGGCCAGTCCGCCACTGCGGGCAGCTACAAGAAGCCAGTGCAGGGAGCGGAGAAGTAAAGTGGAGTGGGAGAACATGGGAGGGTTGAAAACAAGACATGCAGCTGCATTCTGGATCAGGTGCAGAGGACGAATGGTGGACAGAGGCAGACCTGCATCTGAGTAGCTTGTGAAGAATGAAATTGACAAGAGTAAGTAAGTTTAGCAATAGACAAATTACACAAACTGTTCTGGATCACTGTCACGGCGTGTGCCTGTGATGGGTGTGCGCCCAAATCTAATATCACTCCTCACTAGTTAGGCGGCCTCCCCTTCTGCAGGTGTGTGAAGGAGTGGGGCCGCGGAATGAGGCACAGCTGGTGAGCTATCGCCGTTAATGATCCCGGGCTTCTCCCTCACACAATAAAATACAGAGGGGATTGTAGCTCGGGTTCAGTTGGGATATGGAAACACTAAGTGATTTTGTACATAATTAAGCAGACATTATAAACATATAGAACAAAATTGGTACAGCATATAATATGGTGCCTAAGACTTTTGCACAGTATTGTATATATACAGTATACTGTACACACACACACACACACACACACACACACACACACACACACACTTTCAAAGGTAAAGTGCAGGTTAATTTGTTTTATTTTTACTTTACAGCCGTTAGTGTGTGCGCACTCGAATGCCATTAGAGATGTTACTTGTTAGAGATGTTTTCAGATAACAGTGTTTCCATTGTGTCTGAGTTTTTATCATTTCTTTGTTTTGTTGTATTGATATACAAGCAAATGTCCGTTACCAACTATGCTCACAATCCAAGGTTCCGCCATATATGGATGCTAACTGCATTTCATCGGCTCTGTACGTGTACTCTGCACACTGACAAAGTTAAATCTAATCTAATCTGATTGTTCACAACTGATTAATTTATAACAGTGTGTTGCTTCAGCATGGGACTGAAGGACAGAAAATAACAGAAAAGAAAAGAGAAAACTGAAAAAAGAGATGTTAAATGAAAAAGAAAACAGAAATCAGAAAATAAATAAAAGTGAAAAGATAAAGAAAAAGTGGGAGCAAATTTGAAGTCTGTCTCGGAGGAGATGCTGTCTTCAAACAAGAAAGCTTCCTTCCGCTCTGCATCGGGCAGCTATAAAGCCACCCAGCCGGATAACACCATGCGCTATCCCTCCACATCGTAACACTTCATTGGTTATTTAATGTGTTTTAATTTGACCTTTTAAACTCAAATTAAAATGTGCTATATAAATAAAGATAATCACACAAGATTAGACCTTTTTATATAAATTACTCAGTGGAATCTGATTCCTGTGCTGTATATTGAGTTTGTAAAACTTAGTCATTGAGTCGCTTCAGAACTATCATCTTCTGAAAGTCTTAAGATCTTGTCCTGTTTTATCAGAACAATAACAATATATATTCCATATGAAGTATTAGAAAAGAACTTACCTGAAGCAGTATGCCTTAAATTTGTAGGTTTTGTGTTGTAGTTCATGTTTTAGACTTGCTGACTTCTTGACTAAATTCAAATCACCTCCGCCTCCCTCTTTTTTACTTCTTGTTCTGAAAACAGATTGGAGGAAACTCTGGGATAGGGCATGAGTCAGTTCATTTTTTATGATTAAGCTTATAGAACAGAATTAAAAGATTCACCATACTGAACTGGGATCCAACCTTACCAGCACAGGTTTGGGAATCTGCAACAATGCTTACAGTTACAACAACAACAATCTAATACACTGTAGAGTTTAAGGCTCTATACCATGAATCTACTCTAATTATCCCAGAAGAATGAAGTTGAGGGATGAACAAATGTTGTTTGCAATATTTATATTTGTAGGAAAAAATCATATATTTTAATTGAGTAATCATTTATTCCCTTTAATGTAATGTCAGACATCCAAAACTAAAAAGAAACCATGTTATTCTGACAGATTAACTGTGTTTGAAATAAATAAATGTTCCTTGTATTTGCCTGCAAAAACAGAGCTTTTAATTGTATAATAACTTTAGTGTTTAATGTGTTTCCACAATGACGATGCAAAGATTTATGGGGCTGGAAAAGATTTTACAAACTGGTTAGACTCCCCTGTATAAGATTCCAGCCTTAATGCAGCAATGGTTTTGGAAGTATTGGGAATAAATGTTGTGACAGTGCATAAGGTTTTTAAAACAATGCTACAGTAAATGCAGGTGGTAATCAAAGCTTTTTTTTTTCTTTGGCCAGGGACTGTATTTGTATGCTTTGGTTTAAACTGAGGAAGCCATTCTTTTCCATGACTGCAAACATGATTATTATTTGTAATTAATTAATTGTACCAAATCATTGCATATTATTGACAGCATTTGAGGTAAAGACATTGTTGTGGTTTTTAATTGTGATTTTAATTATATCAACTGAAAGTAATTCTGTGAATTTTTTTTAATGTCTGAACAATAAATTATAGATTTTGTTTGTTATATCTGTGTGCTGTGAGGCTAAAAGTTCAGTGGAACTGTAAGGTTGTTTAAGTTAATATAAAGTCCTCTCTTGTTGTTGGAAACTCGGGTATAAAACTGTTCATGATGATTGCAGTTCTAAATCTATTGAGCTAATGCACTCACAAACCATATCAGAAAAAATGCCTGCATCTGCATGCCGGTCACCGCACACATCGTAAGCAGACCCCATGGCGCCATCCTCAGAATGTGATGAGAAGCAGGGCACCAGGATTAATCAGGATGTGTTTCATACATGTTTCTGTACTTATTCCTAGTTAATTTCACTACAGTTTTAAACAAGAATCTTCTATAAGAGTGGAGAGATACGCTAATCTAGCAGCGCCAAGAGCATTTTTTTAGTTCAGGACACTCTCCTTCCATGCTGTTTGAAATACTAACAATTTAGATTTGTGCCATTCTCGTTTCCGAGTGGTCGGTTTTAAGGTGTGTCTGTGATTCTTATACTGGGGAGCTTTTTTTGTTTCCTCTATATTTTTCTTTTAACTGGGGCTACATTATCTAAGGTATAAGTATATAAGTTTTGTGGGGTCAGGCGGTGATCCAATTATAGCTGCTAACTCAGGGAGGTTACTGATAAAGCTCTGTGCTGTAGTTGATGATTGCTGATGTACGGACTGTGGAAATGTCACTGTATTTTTTATATTCTATCCAAATCTATAGTATGACCAGCTTCATGAATTGATACATAAATATAAAACATATTTAAAACAGTCAATGTTAATACAAACAATGCATCAGATTAATATTTGACGAGAAAATCTTAATCTTATTGAGCATTAATACCTCATGTGTTGGAGTAGTGTATTAGCAAAGAGTGTCATGTTTTTCATTTTGTTATGTGCCTTTTTTTTTTTTTTTTATAAACTCAACTGCTTATGCATTCTCCTTCAGGAAAAGCAGTTTATGCAAACCACCCTGTCCCTTTTGTTCTCCTTTAAACCAAATTACAGTGCCTGCCACAGACTGAGCTGAGTAAAAGTGTTTGCGCACCATAAGGCATACACTGGCATGCCTTTACTACATTAAAATATATTTAAAATGTGACCAGACAATTAAATGGGAAAACTTAATAACATAATTTTTTCACTTAAGACATTTTTAGACTTGCACTCCTATCCATAACTTTTACTGTAAGCAATCATTGTTATACATGTTTGTCTCTATCTGTCCGACCCATTAAAATCTTTAGAGAAAGAAAGAGAATCATCTGCCATCATCTAACTTTATCCTCTGCATTCTCTTCTCTCACACCACCAATCTCATGTCCTCTCTCACTGCATCCATAAATCTCCTGTTTAGTCTTCCGTTAGACCTCCTGTCTGGTAGTTCCAACCTCAGCATCCTTTTACAGATATATGCACAATCTCTCCTCTAAACATGCCCAAACCACCTCAATCTAGCCTCTCTGACTTTATCTCTTCAGATATCTCTTTTCTTCATTGCCACGGTCTCTAAACTGGTCTCACCACTGTCTTTAGCAGGTAATCTTAGGGCCTTAGGACAGCATAGGTTCTCTAAGATAATGGTACAAGCTGGAGCTAACTATATACCCCTTCGTTAGTCAGAGTAAGAGTAACTTTACAGAGGTGTTTAAACTAGCGAAGGTGATGTCTGATGAAGTAGTTTGCTCTGGTCCCATCACAATGAGACGTGGCGACATAGCTTACAGCAGGTTATGGTTGCTGAACCACTGGATGTCCAGGTGGTGCTCCGAAAACAACGTGGGTTTCATAGACAACTGGAAGACCTTTGAGGGCAAAACTGGCCTGTTAGGGCGGGACGGTGTCCATCCCACTCGGGAAGGTGCTGCTCTCATTTCTTGTAGTATAGCACATAGTCTCAGAAGAGGCCGAGTTAATCGGTGACAATCCAGAGCCAAGGCCAGGGAGCAGACAGACAGGCTAAACCAACCGTCTGCTAGCTGCATAGAGTCGTCACTCAGGGTTCATCATACTGAGACTGTGTCTGTTCCCCGAGATAAACATAAACATACATTTAGAAAGACTCAGAAAGTCTGTTTTAGTCATTTAATTAACATAGACACCACAAACTCAGACCACACTGAATGTGCAGCCGCACCTCTGATCTGAAGCTAGGACTGTTAAATATTAGATCTCTCGCATCTAAAGCAGTTATTGTTAATGAAACTATCACAGATCAGGAGTTTGATATATTATGTTTAACAGAAACCTGGATTAAACAGGACGAGTATGTGGCTCTAAATGAAGCTAGTCCTCCTGGATACAGCTACATACACCAGCCTCGGCTAACTGGTAGAGGAGGAGGAGTCGCAGTTATTTATAACCATAATCTGTCTCTCGTACAAAAACACAGTTTTAAATCTAATGCATTTGAAGTTCTCTATAGTAACATAAAGTCAGCTCAGTCGATCCCGCTAATCATCATTTACAGACCCCCTGGGCCGTACTCGGAGTTTCTCTGCGAATTTGCAGATTTCCTTTCAAACCTTGTTGTTTCTGTAGATAAAGCGTTAATTGCTGGAGACTTTAATATTCATTTTGAGAATCCAGAAGACCCTCTGAGAACAGCATTTTTGTCCATACTGGACTCAGTAGGAGTAAATTAGTGTGTAGTAGGACCCACTCATGAAGCAGGTCACACTTTGGATTTAATATTAAGTATAGGAAATGTAACCACAATTCCACAGTCTGAAGTTGTCTCAGATCACTATCTTGTCTCAATTAATGTTTGCCATAGTAATAATGTACACACAGAACCATGCTACCACCTTAAACATACATTCACAACGAATACCACACAGAGCTTATCAACTTTGATTGGAACACCATCTGACTCCACAGAATACTTTACTCCCCTTGAATGAATTAATTTCACTCATCTCTTCATTTCATCAACTTCTATATTAGATCCCATACCAAGAGATTTTCTCAAACAGAAATAACAGAACCCATGTGGAAAATAATTAATTCTTCAATCAGCATTGGGTATGTTCCAAAATCTTTTAAATTAGCAGTTATTAAACTGATAATTACTTCATAAAAGTCTGACCCCTCGGTCAGCTGTCCAATTACAGGCCGATATCAAACCTCCCCTTTATCTCTAAGATTCTGGAAAAGATAGTTGCGGAGCAGCTATGCTCATATCTACATAGAAATAACATAAATGAACTGTATCAGTCAGGATTTAGGCCTCATCACAGCACAGAGACAGCACTTGTTAAAGTAGTAAATTACCTTCTATTGGCCTCTGATCAGGGCTGCGTAACTATGCTTGTGTTACTTGACCTCAGTGCAGCTTTTGACACCATTAATCATAGCATTCCCCTTCACAGATTAGAAAATGTAGTAGGAATTAAGGGAACAGCCCTCTTGTGGCTCAGATCCTATTTGATTGATCGTTATCAGTATGTCGATTTAAATGGTAATTATTCTGCGTGTTCACTAGTGGAGTTTGGTGTCCCACAGGGTTCGGTTTTAGGCCCACTACTTTTTTTCCTTTACATGCTTCCTTTGGGCAACATATTCCTTAAGCATGATATTAATTTTCACTGTTATGCTGATGACACACAGTTATACATATCAGCCAAACCAGATGAGAGAAACCAGCTTGTTAAAGTTGAGCAATGTGTAAAGGATATAAGAGGCTGGATGCTAACTAACTTCTTTCTGCTTAATCCAGATAGGACAGAAGTTCTAGTCATAGGACCGCATGCAGCTAGAAGCAAGATTTTAGATCACACTGTAATTTTAAATTAGATAGAACCTTTCTGTTCTATCTAGTGCAACAGTAAAAGACCTCAGTGTGATTCTAGATTCTGGTCTTTCATTTGAAGCTCATGTAGACAATATCACCAGGATAGCATTCTTTCACCTCAGAAATATTACCAAGATAAGGAATATATTGTCACTAAATGATGCAGAAAAACTAGTTCATGCTTTTATCACGTCAAGGTTGGACTATTGTAACGCTTTACTGTCTGGTTGTTCAACTAGGTGCAGAAACAAGCTTCAATTAGTACAGAATGCAGCAGTCTCACTAGAACCAGATGATATGAGCACGTCACCCCTAAATTATCTTCACTGCATTGGCTCCCTGTGAAATTTCGCATTGATTTTAAAATACTACTTTTGACATATAAAGCATTAAATGGTCTTGCACCACAATATCTGAGTGAACTGGTAGTGTCCACCACAACTACTTCGATCAAAGGATGCAGGCTGCTTGTCAGTACCGCTTTTTATAAAAACTACAGCAGGCGGCAGAACTTTTTCTAACAAGCCCCAAAGTTATGGAATAGTCTTCCTATTAATGTTCGGGACTTAGACACAGTCTCACTGTTATTTAGCCAAGCATTTTTGTAAATAAATTAGCCTTAGGTAAAGGAGCAGATCTGGGGGACTCATGGACGTAGAGTATTCTGGTGAACTGCTATGTTTAGATGCTGTCCTCCCCACTCTCATTGATCACTCAGGTTTGTTGACGGTGAGGTGAGGTGCATTGTTTGACTGTAACCATACCTAACTGACATCTCTCCTTCTCTTCTGCTCTCTCCTCTCTCTCTCTCTCTCTCTCTCCTTTTCCCTCTCCCTGTCTCTCTGTCGAGCTATACATGTCACTCCTGAGCTGCCAGTGATCCCCCCCTGCCCTCTGGACCTGTCTAACTCGTCCTGGAGTCCTGCTTCTGGTTGTATGGATGCCCTGTGTGGTCTGCCTGGGATGTGTGTGGTGGCTGGGGATGGTTCCACTTTTCCATGAAAACAGTCCTGTCCTTGACTGATGCAGACAGCTGTTCTCTGGGGATCTGTGACTTCAGTTGCTCGATAGTTCAGGACTGGAATTTCCTACAGTCTACCTGAGCCTCGAGGAACAAACTAGACTCCATTTAATTTAAACACATCTCCTGTTATACTGAACTTCCAGTCTTACACAGTATTATGCTGATCAATCCCTGCCAGACATACTTGGCAGTAGGTTCCATGCTGCCAGTTTCTTTGAAAGGGGAAGTTTTGACACTTTCTCTGGGGGGGTGTTAGATGTTCGGCATCCTGAAAAGTGGCAGGACGGAACCGAACACCTAACATTTTGCTGGAGACAGCTGGTCCCTGTAACACCAGTAGTGGTGAAGATTGAACAACGGCCTCCTGAGGGTCCCAGGAAGGAGTCTTTCTTCTCTGTTGGAATTTTTATGCACCCCTCCCTGGGGAAGAGGGGTACATAAATTTTTCTCGTCTGGTTTTGCTGTGACGTATAATTATCTGTCATCAGCGTAACACTTAAAACTAATACCATGCTTACGAATTATGTTGCCCAAAGGAAGCATGTAAAGGGGAGAAACCAGTGGACCTAAAACTGAACTCTGTGGAACAACAAACTCCACTTAAGAACACGAAGAATGGTCACCATCTAATACACAAACTGATAACAATCAGTCAAATAGGATCTGAGCCACAAGAGGGCCGTTCCCTGAATTCCTACTACCTTTTCTAATCTATAAAGGAGTATACTATAATCAATAGTGGTAAAAGCTGCACTGAGGTCGAGTAACACAAGTATAGTGACGCAACCCTGATCAGAGGCCAATAGGACATTTACTACTTTAACAAGTGCTGTCTCTGTGCTGTGATGAGGCCTAAATCCTGACTGATACAGTTCATTTATGCTATTTCTGTGTAGATGTGAACATACCTGCTGTGATACTATTTTTTCCAGAATCTTAGGGATAAAGGGAAGGTTTGATGTCGGCCTGTAATTAGAAAGCTGACAGGGGTCAAGGTCAGGTTTCTTAATTAGCAGTTTAATAACTCATCAGGAGACACATCAAGACCCTGCTGCCCCCGTCACTGGACCTACTGCAGTTTGCGTATCGTTCAAACCGTTCGACGGACAATGCCATCTCCACCACACTCCACCTGTCACTGACACATCTTGACAAGAATTACACTTACGTCAGAATGCTGTACATAGATTTCAGTTCAGCATTCAATATAATCATCCCGCAACACCTGATTGGGAACTTGTGCTTGTTGGGCATGAACACCTCCCTATATAACTAGATCCTGGACTTTCTGACTGAAAGACCTCAGGCTGTGTGGATCAGGAACTATATCGATGCTAAATTGAGCACCAACACACTGAGTACTGGGGCCCCCCAGGGCTGCATGCTCAGTCCCCTGCTGTTCACACTGCTGACTCATAATTGTGTGGCAACACACAGCTCCAACCATATCATCAAGTTTGCTGATGACACGACCATGGTGGGACTCATCAGCAAGACAGACAAGTCAGCGTACAGAGAAGTGCAGAGGCTAACAGACTGGTGTAAAGCCAACAACCTGTCTCTGAATGTCGATCAGACAAAAGAGATGGTTGTTGACTTCACAAGGACACGGAGCAATCACTCTCCGCTCAGCATCGACAGCTCTTCTGTGGAGATCGTCAAGAGGTGTCCACCTGGAGGAGAACCTCACCTGGTTCCTCAAGACCAGCTCTCTGCATAAGAAGCCCAACAACATCTTTTCTTCCTGAGAAGGCTGAGAAAGACCCAGCTTCCACCACCAATCCTCACCACCTTCTATAGAGGAACTATTGATAGCATCCTGAGCAGCTGCATCACTGTCTGCTTTAGGAATTGTACCATATCAGACCGCAAGACCCTACAGCGAATAGTGAGGACAGCTGAGAAGATCATCGGGGTCTCTCTCCCCTCTTTCGAAGACATCTACACCACACGCTCCATCCACAAAGCCACCAGCATTGTGGCTGAACGGACACATCCCTCACACTCACTCTTCACCCTCCTGCCATCTGGAAAAAGGTACCAAAGCATTCGGGCCTCACATCCAGACTGTGTAACAGTTTTTACCCACAAGCCATCTGTCTCCTCAACACAAACGGACTGGACTGATAAACGCACACACACACAAACACACACACACACACACACACACACACACACACACACACATTCAGTTCATTCAGATGAACTAAATAACATCCGGACTGAACTGATAAACAGACACATGCACAATCACACTGATCTACAACCATCTTAATTTGTTCATACCCACCTGAACTGCTCTTTGCAATATTTGCACAATATTTATTTCACTTTGCTATTTGCACACAATATTTTTGGTATACTGTATATGGTTGAAATGACAATAAAAGCCTACTTGACTACTTGACTTGACTAATATTTAACAATCCTGCAAGGGTCAGGTAATGAAAAATCAGCTCCACCACATAGTTGTAGCCTAGTGAGCTCAGCCATTGGCACTGTTAGATGCTGGAGAAACACCTGCTACTGGAGCACATGGAAGACAGAGATTGAGGGGGAAAAAAGGTGCTCGTTTATTAACAAAACTAGGAATAAGGGAGATGGGTTCAAATAAAAGGGAGGCGAGAGTTGGGAGGACGGTGGCCACTGGAAGTGGCAGTGGTCTGTTCAGCTGGTGGTGATGCTAAACCAATTTTGCAGCCTCATTTTCCTGGCCAATTGAGGAGCATGAACTTGGTAAGAGGTGCTGACTATAGGCCCCCTAAGTTAAAACAGGTATTTAAAATATCAAGAAAAAGAAGGTAAATTTGTCAGTAACCTGCTTCAACAAACAAGCAAAACATTAAAAAAAAAAAAAAAAAAACATTACACACACACAAAAAAAACATCAACATAACGGGGCATTATAACAATTACATATAATGCAATTTGAAATAAAAGCATGTATAACCATGTATAACTCTTACTTGGTTTAAAAACAGTTTGACCTTGGCATTTACCTTAGCTGACAAAAGCTCTAATTGCAGAATTTATTTGTTGATCTATTTAAAAATCACTGTCCAGTAAAACATACAGGTAAGGAAGATGCAGAGTTAAAACCCTAACATAAAAACATCTGTCTGTGGGGAATGAGCTGAACTAGTCCAGGGCAGTACCAGTAATCCCCACACTGTTAAAGACGGTTAATAAGGATGATCTACAGTCTCAAATACAGATGTAAGATCTAAAACCAAAGGATTTGAGATTTAGAAGTTTCTGACCCACTGGTCCAATAGTATTAAAATACAAATTAAATTATCAAGGAGGGTGAATATCAGTTGGACAGGATGAAAAATTAAAATGTCAAATAATAAATAATATCCACACAAAAAAATAAAATTCATTCACATTTTTCAGGCGATACATCCAGACATGGAGGTTGCCGGAGACTTAGAACAGCATCAACTGTGCTGTAAATACCAAGTATTGCCTCAGACATCAAGGAGAATTCTCAGAAACAACTAGAGGACACACTATTCAAAACAGGTGTAGGTACAGAGGAATAGTAAACATGACTTGCATATTTTTTTTCATCACTCAAGTCAGTGTAAGCTTACGCAAACCATTCTGCAACTTTGTTTTATTTTACCTAAACCCTTGAGTCAACCTAGAGCTAGATTGATGGTGTGGGTGACTTGGGGGGGGGGGGGGGTAAGCAAAAAAAAAACATAATGTACAAATACACCAATCCAAACTTAAAATCTTTGCAAATTTCTCTGGGTTTTCTATTGATTTACTTTCTACAATCTACAACAATACTGAGCATTTATAAAACCCTTCAAGGTCCCATCTCTCATGAAGACCTTCCCAAGAAAGCAAGACTAAAACTTACTGCTGCAGAGGAGAAGTTCGTTTAGAGTAACCAGCCTCAGAAATCACCAATTAACCTCAAGTAGCAGCTCAGATTAGAGGCGTTATGAAGCTTTACAGAGCAGAAGGAGCAGATGTACATCTCAATATCAACTGTTCAGAGGAGATAATTGTGTGTTCTGGATAAAATGCCTTCAGCATTTTTTACAATGTAGAAAGAAATGAACATCAGGAATGACCATTGGGTTAAAGAGTGATCCCAAACTTTTAAATAGTAGTGTAAGTGCAGAGAAATATTTTTAAAATCTATAATCACAAAGAAAAAAATGTCCAGAGAGCGAGGGATATTAACAGAATCCCAAACATAAAAGGAGACAAAGGCACAAATCAGGCAAAACAGTGTACAGCCAGTGTACGGCCTAAGGTTTTAAGAACAACACAAATATTATTCTTTACAAAGTCTGCTGCTTCTGTGTTTTTAGATCTTTGTGTCAGATGTTACTTAAGTATACTGAAGTATAATTACAAGCACTTCAAAAGTGCCAAATATTTTATTGATAATTACATGAAGTTTATGTAAAGAGTCAGTATCTGCAGTGTTGATCCTTTTTTTTTCTCAAAATCTCTGCAATCCGCCCTGATATGCTGTCAATCAACTTCTGGGCCACACGCTGACTGATGGCAGTCCATGCTTACATAATCAATGCTTGGAGTTTGTCAGAATTTGTGGGGTTTTGTTTGTCCACCCACCTTAATGTAAGAACACCCTTATGTCCCTGTAACGCTTCATCTCCAAACAAGAAGACGGGGCCGCCTATGCGGGCCGGCTGGCAGTGATTTAACGTTAATAGGATCTCGGGCTTGTTCCGCATTATAAAAGCAGGGCGTGGAGTTTAGTCCGGGGTCCAAGAAGAGTGTAACGCGGTGGAGCTCGAGAGTGGCATGGGAGTGGGGAAATGGAACGTGCCCCAGAGACTTAAAAAGGACAATGGACTTACGCCCCTTTGATCTCCACGCTGAGGACAGCGCGGGAAAGAGCTGCACGAGCTCCCACTGAATCCTTCGTTCCCGCGTCGAGCCCGCCTTTGCGTCCTCGCCGCCGAAAAGGAAAAGGCCGCGAGGAGGATAGCGTTAAGGTCGCCGATCCCAGCCGGGAAAGCCGCTCAGCCGATGGACGTCCGAGCGAGACTCCCGCCTGAGGCCGCGCCCACAGAGAGCTGGGAGGGGCCAGGCCGGCCATCGACAGCGGGGAGGAACCGAGAGGGAGCGTGAAGGAGCGCTGCCTCGCGTGCTCCGTTCGGCCACTCCGCCCACCGCCACCAGCCGCGTGCCCGCATGCCAGCTGGGCACTGCCTCGGACCCTGCACGTGCACACTTCATTCCTTCCCTTTCTCTCCGTCCTCCCTCCTTTTACCCTTTCCTTCCCCTATTTAGTCTAAATAAATTACCCTTTTCCTCTAAGATCTCGCCTTGTGTCTGTGTTTCATGGTGCCGCCCGTGCAAGGGTCAACAGTTTCCACCAACTGACCATTAATCAATATTGAGCCATGAGGAGTGGAAGGTTTATGCCGAGTGTCAAAGATAAGCTCCTTTGTTTTGTTCACATTAAGAAGAAGATGATTGTCTGTGCACCATTGAGTAAAATAAGAGACAGACTGCTGATATGCAGTGACTGAGTCCTCATCCCTAAGAAGGGCAAGTATGACTGTGTCATCAGAGTATTTATAATATCTCGTAGTCTGAGAAGGACTGAGACAGTCATTGGTGTAAAGTGTATAAAGAAAAGGACTAAGGACACAACCTTGAGGAACTCCGGTGTTAACATCGATAGGTGTAGATGTAGTATTGCCCATCCTTACTGTCTGTGTCCTGTCACTTAAAAAACTGTAAATCCAGCGGACGAGTAAAGGTGGCACACGAAGAGTTTTTTAATGATAATATGACGCTGGATGGTATTAAAAGTAGAACTAAAGTCTATGAATAAAATCGTGCATAATTTCCAGAATTGTCTAAATGCTGAAGAAGAGTGTGGAGGAGGCATGCAACAGCGTCTTCTGTTCCTCTTTTAGCCTTATATGCAAACTGGTGAGGATCCAGTTGTGGGCTGACGACTGGAAGAATTATGTTCAGTAATAGTTTCTCAAAACATTTTGCTATAATCGAGGTCAGTGCTACTGGTCTATAGTGGTTTAATTCAGAAGGACGTGGACTCTTAGGAACGGGGATAATAGTTTCTGTCTTCCAAGACTAGGAACAGTTGCTGTCAGCATTGACTACTTAAAGACTTAGCACCTTCTGTCGCTTATCCTTCTTGTTGAGGATTTTGATGATGGTCTTCTGGATTCTTGGAAGTCAGCAGTCATCCCCATGTGTGTACTGAACTACACAGAGTTACATAGATATTCTCATATTTTAAGATACTGGATTTTTGTTTTTCCTTTCCTGATGGCACAGACTCGGATTGTGAAAGAGAGGTTCTGGGAGCATGATGAATCATCATATATGAACTGGAGACCAAATTGTGTGCTGTAATTAAAGCTAAATGTGATTGAAAGAAATCATAGAGTGGGTGACTTTGTTTTGGATATCGTGCATGTGTATGATGTGTATCTGTTATCACTCCTCTCCTCTCTTCTCCTTTTTTCTCCCCCCTCTTCCACTTCCTATAGAGGTAAGAAGAAAAATTCGAGCAGCAGCATTCTGAAGCATTACAATAGTCCGACCTAGAGCTAATGAATGCATGTATTATCTTTTTCAAGTATAACAAGGTTGGGAAAAGCTTTAGCAAACAATCTGATTATTTTAGTACAGCCTGAGCAGTTTGTAGTAAAATAATTAAATGATAAAATAATACAACAAAGAAAAGGCATTGATATGACAGCCTTCACATTCTGCAGCCAATGCCACGGAGGAAACAAATGTTTTATTGTGTGATTTAAAGGCCTGAAGATTTTGTGCCTATCTGATATAAAGATACCAACTGAGATGGTACAATCGTCCCAACCCTACATCACACATCTCTACATGTAAGATCTGTGAGTAATGACTGATCACCAGAATTCACAGAGAACAGATTATTAAAGGCTTAGAGGCCATTATCAAGTTCAGTGGTTAAGCCATTGGACTACGGTTCGGAAGGTCCCAGGTTCAAGTCCCACTCCCACCAAATTGTCCCTGTTGGGCCCTTGAGCAAGGCCCTTAACGCCAACTGCTCAGATGTATAATGAGATAAAAATGTAAGTCGCTCTGGATAAAAGGGCGTCTGCCAAATGCCTAGATGTAGATGCCACAACAGGAGTTACAAGTTTCTGTTCACATGCTCCTGTTAAAAAACGAGCAGGAGCACATTGAACCAACTGTAACTGGGTGAGAGAGGCCCGGCCAACATCAACATGAAGGGCATTAAAACAGTCAAGCCGACTTGAAATGAAATAAAAACAAGTATAACCTTCAAAATATTTGTTTGTTAAAAATCAGCTTGACTTGGAAAAAAAAAATTTGAGATTTGAGATTTTCTTACCCACTGGTTACATAGTATCAAAAATCTCTTTAAATAATTGATGAAGGTCAACATTGTTGGATAGGATGAATGGGAACTGGTGGAGCTGGGGCTCGAACCACCATATAATTTTCAATATATTTGTAAAATTAATATCTTTCAGTTAATACATCCAGAAATCCAGACATGCAGGTTTTTGGGGAACAGCATCAATAGTGCTGTAAATACCTACTATTGCCGAAGAAGTCAAGAAGAACTTTCAGGTACAACTAAAGAACAAACTATTCAAAACAGGCCTAGGTACAGAGGAATAGTAAACATGACTTAGCTGCATATTTGTTTTCAACAAGGAAATCAGAGTGTGCTTATGCAAACGATTCAGAAAATTTGTTTTATTTTACACAAACCCTTGAATCAACCAAATCAGCATTAGGGTGAATGTGTACAAAGAAACAAAGAAATGTATACTAATGCTTTGAAATTTTAAGATTTGAGATTATTTAAAAAATTGCAATAAAAACTTAATGAAGTACTTTTAAATAGGGTGTTTTAATTTAAATATCAGACATAGTATTCCTTCTGTCATGAATGATTAGCCTGGATATAAGCACAGGCAAATATTTTTTACATGCATAATCACAACAAAAAAAAATCAATGGCGATGGCCAAAAGCTACAGTAAGAATAATAGCAGAAAAATAAAAGGAAACTGAGGCCCTTGCAAACACCACCATAATCGTTATAACACAGAAATAATGTCAGACACAGGAGGGTAAAAGTGGGAGGCTTATGTAAAGCTACTATCGGAAACATAACAAAAAATAACAAAAACAGCTGGAAACAATAAGATATTTAACTTTATTAAACTCATAAACAAACATACTTGGAATGGAAATCAAAATTCTTTTCAAATAAAATAAAAAAATCAATTGGGATTACAGCACCTTCCAGGGAACAATCATCACAGAACCTAACTCTAACGTACTTTTTCAGGACCAGCCTTTAGCACATTTTCTAATCTGTGAAGGAGAATACTATGAGCAATGGTGTCAAAAGCTGCACTGAGGTCCAGTAACACAAGTATAGTGACGCAACCCTGATCAGAGGCCCATAGGAGGTCGGTTACTACTTTAACAAGTGCTGTCTCTGTGCTGTGATGAGGCCGAAATCCTGACTGATACTTCTTTATGTTACTATAGAGAACTTCAAATGCATTAAATAAAAACTGTCTTTAGCACCAGAGGGCCTTCAGATGCTGTCATTCTCTGCACCACAAAGCAGGACACAAATTAAGCAAAACAGTGGATAATTAAGGGATTCTTCAGACATTGCATGGTTTTGATTTGGGCACTGCATAGCATGAATCTGACTGGTCTCCCTGTCAATCTCCTCCAGAAGCTGGCAAAGTTGGATGCAAGCAGAAACTCTTAACTCCAGATTGCCTGTACTCCTCTGTGTGTTGTGTAGGGATTAGATGTCGCCATGGTGATGCATTCTGCACTTTTGGCCGATTGTGCTATTGGTATTTGTAACTGCAGTCACTCGATAGTTCAGGACTGGAATTTACAAAGACATAAATTGGCACAATATATGTCTTTCTTTAACTGGAAAAAAATCAATTCAGGTAAATGAGCATTCTTTCTAAAATTTCCTAAAATTTAATTACTTCCTCTATTTTTACCTTAATACTTCTTTCATACTTACAAAATCATCAGCTCTATTATTTGGGTTGAGAAGTCCTTATTATAGAAATGTAGACTCAGTGGTGGACTCAGGATGCACATGAGCTCATTTGAGCCACCTTGGTGTTCAATAACACCTTGAGTTATTGGCTTGTAGGTCATCCCCAATATCTGCACTACTTTAAACTTTCTTTCCAATTAAAACCTTTTAATTTACTGATAACCCAGTGGTGCGCAACACACATAACCCTGACCCTAGCTGGTATCAGTTTAGACGTCACTTTAAACTTGGAATTGGTTAAGCCCTGGGTCGTTTGCATAAACAATAATTTGTTTCCCCCAGCATGTCTAGATTCAGCATTTTCATTTTGACATACACTGTAAAAAATAAAATGTTGACTTAACTCAAAATTTCAACTTGCTGCACAGCTTTTTTTGAGTTAACTCTACTTTTGTTGACTTAACTTTACTGAGTAAGATCACATGTCTCCCAACTTATATTCTTTTATTAAGTTTAAAATGTTTTGATAGTTTAAAAGACGTATTAATTTAATAAATGTAAACTTGTCACGTTTTTACATCCTGGGTTTAAAATATGTATTTAAATTTACTGAAACAGGTTTTTTTTATTAACATTTAACACAATGTAATGAAAAAAGCTGTAACTGCATGCTTGAAAGTTTCTTATAAATGTAATTTTAAATCAAAAGTAATAATAATAATAATAAATAAATAAATAAATAAGTAAATAAAAAAACGCAGTTTCTCAGAACCAGGAAATCATGCAAAGTGAATTGTAAGATTACCTGCTATGACTTTGCTTTTGTGCAGCTCATAGCAGAAGTTAAGTCTTAAGGAACTGTACCCTTGCAGAGCAGCGAGTCCCAGTTCCATGAACACCTTAAAAGTGTACTTCAGATTTTTTTGGTCCTGAAAATCCAAGGCAAACAGGTCAAAGGCCAAACTGTTAAGCAAAAGCAGATTGCAGATCTGGAGGTCTAGAGACTAAGTCAGAGTGTAAATTAATTATCTGCAAAGGCATAGATAAAAATCATCCACCAAAGCCTTTAACTATTACCTCTGAACTTTGGCAAAACATCTTGAAGAATCTTAATAGGCTGTCTCTGTTCAGGGTCAGAAGACAGACATACAAAACCATCCATTAAGAATGAGGTTGAACCTGCTAACTCACCATTCTTGCATTCCCCTTTCTCAGATGGAACATTTGCACCACCAATCAAACAAATTCTCTTTCTGCTTTGCAAATTCAACATAAGTATGATGAGAAAGTTTGACACTGTAACAAACACACTACTATTATTGGAAATAATAACTTGCCGTTAGCAGAATCAGGGTTGGGTAAGGACCACCAGAAATCAATATTTGTGAAATCAAAAGTGTATATACATTTATTTACAATGTCACACCATTTCACTCCCCGTGTCTTCTCACTCACACTCACACAGAATCCATGAGCTCTTCTCTCCCACTCCCGCACAAGTCCATAAACAAGATAAATAGGCTCAGACAATGTCCCGCTCCGTGCCTGATGTCCTCCGTGAGCGACGTCTCCTATAATGGTGACTCGGTGGTCACCGATGAACCGGTCCCGCACGCACACTGATGGACCCCTATCAGAAACCAGGTAGGCTGGTGTACCCCACCGTGTGAAAATCTCCCTCGTTAAAATGTTGGCTATGTTGTAAGCCTTTGCTGTTCTTAAAGGAAACATCTCGACCCACTTGCTGCAGTAATCAACGACCACCAGCAGATGTTCGGAGAGCCGGGATGAACGGGGAAACGGACCCATGAGATCTACCCCCGAACATAAAACCAGGTTCCACTACAGGTGTGCTTTGCAGCAAACCCACCAGCTTACTAATACGAGGTTTGTACTTTTGACAAGTGACGCAGTTCTTACAATACTCCCAGACATCTCGGCGTATCTCCGGCCAATAGGCGACGTCCAGCAGCCTCCGCAGGGTCTTCATCCACCCAAGATGACCGCTGAGAGGGTTGTCATGGGCGTACTGTAGATATTGCGGTCGCAGAGATGGAGGAGACTACACCCGTCCTGTTTGGGGATCTACCGATAGAGAAATTTATTTATTATGCAGTAATGTATTTTTTTTACGTCAGAATCTAACCTTGCCTCTTTCCACAGTGTATGAAGCATCTCATCTGCCTTCTGGGCCTTCTTCAGCTCCTCCCAGTTACAGGGCAAACCCCACTGCAGATCGTTGCCTCGGTGTACTGCCAGATGGGCATTCGTGGTTTCTCACTCCCAGCGCCGGGACAGGGAATCAGGAACGATGTTGCATTGCCCCTTACAGTACTGAACTATGAACTCAAACGCCTGCAGTCTGAGTACCCAGCAGGTTAGACGTGAGGAGGGGTTCGGCTGATTAAAAACCCAGGTTAAAGCAGCATGGTCTGTGATGATGGTAAAAGCTTTGCCTTCCAGATACTGACGCCATCCTCCACAGCCCACACCACAGCCAGACATTCTTTCTCTGATACTGAATACCTGCTTTCCGCACCATGTAGCAGCCGGGAGGCATAGGCGATCACGTGTTCCCCATCTTCGTGATCTTGGGTGAGTACTGCACCCAGGCCGATGTTGCTGGCGTCTGTCTGCACCTTGAAGGGGCGGCTGAAGTCTGGAGCTGTTAAAACCAGTGTGTCTTGAAGAGCTGTTCTCAGATCCTCAAAGGCTGACTGGCATTCAGAAGTCCATACCCACTTGGCTCCTTTCTTCTTCAAAGCGTGTAAAGGAGCGGCATGCTCTGGGAAGTGCGGGATGAAATGGTGGTACCAACCTGCCAGACCTAGGAAGCGCTGTAGCTCCTTCAGTGTCCCAGAAAGGAGAGGGATGTCTGACAGAGGTTGCATTTTTTCAGGTTGACTGTGAGAACAGCAGCTTCAAGAAGGGCAAATATCTGTTGGAGATGGTTAAGGTGAGAAGTGGTGTCCTTTGAATAAACAACAATGTCATTTTTGGGATGCTATCTGGATGCATTGCCACCTGCCAATATCCGCTACGCAGATCTAATGAGCTGAACACAGTAGCCCCGTAGAGAGCCTCCAAGATTTCATGGACCTGGGGCATAGGGAAGCCATCTAGTGTCATTTTGCTGTTCAGGGCCCTAAAGTCTACACAAAAACGGGTCCCACCATCTTTTTTTCTCACCAGTATGACCAGGGCGGCCCACGACGAGGTGGACGGTCTAATGATACCGGCTTCCAGCATCTTGGTGACCTCTTCCTCCACAATTTGCTGTTTGTGGACAGGGACAGGGTAAGCCTTTTTCCTGACTGGTCTTTCGTCGGTGGTGTAAATGTGGTGGGTTATTGCCTTAGTGTGGCCAATTCGGTCAGTGCACACTTTCGGCCACTCTAACAACAGCTCCTGCAACTGATGCTTGTGTTCCTCTGACAGGGAGGCGCTGCTTACCAGGTTGGAGATGGCGGAGGCATCAGACACTGGGGGTAACGGATTGGCCACATACAGGGAGACTTGCTTTACAGGTGGTTTGATAGTAGGAGGCTGTGAGCAGCTACTGGGAGAGGGAGGATGAGGAGTGGTGGTAGCGACCGGTTGTGCACTCATCATGGCTTTTAACTGTGAGTCTCGCCTCTTCATGCACTCCACTACGTAGCGGCCTACATTGTTCAATTGCTCCTCACACTGCCTTTTTACTGTCTGACACAGTTGTTGCATCTCCTCCTGAGCATTCTCCAGTTTACATTGGTAGGTTAATACCTCGGGTTAATACCCACTTGATTTGACAGCTCATCCATTCGCCGGTTGAGATTTTCTTTCAGCGCCTGCAGAGCTGTTTCTAGCTGGCTGAGGCGGGCTGCTAGCACCATGGAAATGAGGCTTGGGTTGTCTTCAGCATCGACGGGAGGAGGAGGTGGAGGCAGCGGTTCATCAGTGAGCGGTGGCTCTACCCCATCATCACCTTGTGGGCCTTCGTATTGCATGAGCTCATGATGCATCCCGCGAGGGGGCCTGCAGTGAAGACGTGTGCTCCCATCCCTTCCTCAGCTCATGCATCGGACTCGGCCATAACTTGCCCCCAGTTTACCTTTAATAAACAGAGTGATTAACCAAACCTTTGAGTGTGTGTTTTGCGGAGTGTAAGATGGTATAAGAGAATGGCTGGGCTAGGTAACAGCTAACACGATCTATGTAGCAATGTATAATACATACAATACACAAAAAAGAAAACTCTGATGGTCCCACGTTGGGCGCCACTGTAATAAACATGTTACTATTATTGAAAATAATAACTTGCCGTTAGCAGAATCAGGGTTGGATAAGGACCACCAGAAATCAATGTTTGTGAAATCAAAAGTGTATATACATTTATTTACAGCGTCACACCATTTCACTTCCCGTGTCTTCTCACTCACACTCACACACACACACACACACACACAGAGTCCATGAGCTCTTCTCTCCCACTCCCACACAAGTCCATAAACAAGATAAATAGGCTCAGACAACGTCTCGCTCTGCGCCTGATGTCCTCCGCGAGCGACGTCTCCTTTAATGGCGACGCGGTGGTCACCGATGAACCGGTCCCACGCGCACACTGCCGCTGGTGTAGTGATCCCCGGAGGAACAGCTGTCACACACCAACTCACGGGGAATACACACACAAAACACAAAACAAAAAACCCTCCTGCATAGCAGGAGGAATAGCCGTGAATGCGCAGTAGGCTATATAATGTGCTATAAATGCTCGGCGGGCTTCACACACCTAAACATATAAAATCAACACATTTACATGCACTTTTGGACATACTAGGTCCCGCACTCGGGTTTTCACATAGTGGCTTTAGCTTTTAGCTTTAGCTTCGGCTGGGGTAATGGCTGCTGTTACCTAACCCCACCTTTCTTCTTCTTTTATTGATTTAATATAACTGGCTCCCACAGCGCCCCCGCTGGTCGGGAGCCCGTAACTAGGCAACCGCCTGTTACAACACAACTTCTAAAGCACTGGCGGTAAGCTTCAGGATCTAGCTCATATGCTTTCAATATGGCTGCTTTAACCTCATCATAATCAGCGCTCTTCTCAAGGCTTAGAGTAGAATAAGCTTCCTGAGCCTTACCTACCAATACATTTTGTAACAGCAAAGTTCACACATTTTTGGGCCATTTAGATGTAGTTGCAACACGTTCAAAGTGAGGAAAATAAATCAAAGCCTTGGGGTGAATTCCAAGCTGCGGTGTGATCCGGGAAAGCTACACTGGAATTTGGAAGCACAGATTGCCGGCAAGAGTGCGTTGAGGAGCGGCAGTGTGTATGACGTCAGCCTTGCAGGAATGACATTATGGTGTCAGAGCGTGGCTTAAATAGGCATGCAAAGTAATCAGTGATACAGAGAACATGTGTGGAGAGCGGGAAATGAGGTGGTGAGATGAAAGAAGTGGTTGGGAGCATGGAGCGGGCATGTTCAGGTGGTCATGACGAGGCTGTGGCTTGATGTGACATGACACTAACTTAATGTGACTACCAACATCAAACAAAATCAGGACTTTTTGGAGTTGGTCTTTGAGAAGCTGCTTTCAATGCAAACTCTTTCAGAAATCGTTCATGTTCCATACACATTTGTTTCTCTTTAAGTTGTCTGCACTTTTCCCTAGTTTCTAATAGTTTCTCCTGCAAAGCCAACTCTTTTATTATTATGCCAACTGAATTGCAGCTTCAGACAAGGTAGCAGTTACCGATGGGAGAGAAGTTAACTCAACTTTCAAAAGTCCTTTTTCAATCAACTCACTAATAAATTCTTTCACATTATCTTTTAACCGCTTCTCACTACTTGTAACAATAATTCCATAATGAGAATCCAATTGCAGAAGTTGATCCTTTGTAAAAAGGTCTAGCAACTCTTCTGAAGGTTCTTTTAGAAAGTTATTTAAAGAAGGCATTATAAAACTTAACTTTAACTAAAGTGCCAAAAACAAAACACAAATTAAATCCTTCCCTAGAACTTTCTATACAGCCAACACTGCAAGTCCACAGTAGCATGAAACTACAAAAATAACAAAGCAGCAACCTCACTCTCTTCACAAACAAGGCTTGTAAAGCTTTGAATCTTCAAAAGTAGAACTAAATAATCCTGTAAACTACAAAAAGACCACACCCCAAACAAGCAAAAGCTCTCTAATGCCACTTGTCAGCAATCCCAACTATACATTAGTCTACACTAAAGATCACAAAGGAACACACAAAAGTTGCTAGCACACTAAAGTTAGGATCATAGACCTGATAAACCAAGTGTGGTCAAACTTTTAACTCACCTAACTTAAATAATGCTCTCTTACTCTTTCTAAACAGGGAGTATGGCTGCTGAGCCCAAACAAACTAACAAAAATACATGAGTAACACCCTGACCTACCTAAAATTTTCTAAGCCCTATCTATCTTCTGAGGTGTACCGTGCTCGAGGCGATTTTAAAAGCAAAAAAAAATCACAGTTGCAACATGCCCCAGACAGAGAATAAGTCTCCACCCACAATAACCTCAAAAATAAAAAAGGCAAAATAACAAAAGAGTGAACCGAAGGAAGGTCTGAATATTCAAACCAACTGGATCACTCACCTTATCTAATGTAAGGGACCTCCACTAGAGGGCACTGCTTGCTGTTTTGTAGTTTTTGTAGGTTTTGTCACTCCACTATGCTGGGAACTGGAGACGAGGGTTCGCCAAGCACAAGCCGCAGAGAACGAACCGGCAGGTGTGCCACCTGGACAACTCTATGTCCCCAAGAACACCCGGACTGAAGTCATCCAATGGGGACATTCCACCCCTCTATCGGGGTACCCAGGCACACAGCGCACCCTACAATACGTGCAGCGTACCTTCTGGTGGCCATCTATGGCCAAGGACATCAACGAGTTTGTTCAAAAGTGCCCAGTGTGTGCCAGATCCAAGGACACCAATCAACCAACACCCGGGGAACTCCAACCGCTTCCTGTTCCCCGTCGGCCCTGGACACACATTGCCATCGACTTCATCACGGGCCTGTCGGTCTCCGAGGGAAAAAATGGCATCTTGACCATCGTGGATCGGTTCTCTAAGGCTGTGCACCTGGTGGCCCTCGCTGGACTCCCGTCAGCTAAAAGGACAGCCGAGCTGATTTTAGAGTACATACACATGTGGACAAAATTGTTGGTACCCTTCGGTCAATGAAAGAAAAACTCACAATGCTCACATAAATAACTTTAATCTGACAAAAGTAATAATTTAAAAAAATTCTATGAATGTTAACCAATGAAAGTCAGACATTGCTTTTCAACCATGCTTCAACAGAATTATTTAAAAAAAATAAACTCATGGAACAGGCCTGGACAAAAATGATGGTACCCCTAGAAAATACTGAAAATAATGTGACCAAAGGGACATGTGAATTCAAGGTGTGTCCACTAATTTGCATCACAGGTCTCTACAATCTTGTAATCAGTCAGTGGGCCTATATATAGGGCTCCAGGTCGTCACTGTGTTGTTTGGTGACATGGTATGTACCACACTCAACATGGACCAGAGGAAGCAAAGGAAAGAGTTGTCTCAGGAGATTCGAAAGAAAACTATAGACAAGCATGTTAAAGGTAAAGGCTATAAGACCATTTCCAAGCAGCTAGATGTTCCTGTGACTACAGTTGCACATATTATTCAGAAATTTAAGATCCATGGGACTGTAGCCAACCTCCCTGGACGTGGCCGCACGAGGAAAATTCATGACAAATCAAAGAGACGGATAATCCCAATGGTAACAAAAGAGCCCAGAAAGACTTCTAAAGAGATCCAAGGTGAACTTCATGCTCAAGGAACATCAGTGTCAGATCGCACCATCCGTCGTTGTTTGAGCCAAAGTGGACTACATTGGAGACGACCAAGGAGGACACCATTGTTGAAAACAAATCATAAAAAAGCCACACTGGAATATGCCAAACTGCATGTTGACAAGCCACAAAATGTCCTATGGACAGATGAGACAAAAATGGAACTTTTTGCCAAGGCACATCAGCTCTATGTTCACAGACGGAAAAATGAAGCATATGAAGAAAAGAACACTGTCCCTACTGTGAGACATGGAGGAGGCTCTGTTATGTTCTGGGGCTGCGTTGCTGCATCTGCCACAGGGTGTCTTGAATCTGTGCAGGGTACAATGAAATCTCAAGACTATTAAGGGATTCTAGAGGGAAATGTGCTGGCCAGTGTCAGAAAGCTGGGTCTCAGTCGCAGGTCATGGGTCTTGCAACAGGACAATGACCCAAAACACACAGCTAAAAACACCCAAGAATGGCTAAGAGGAAAACATTGGACTATTCTAAAGTGGCCTTCTATGAGCCCTGACCTCAATCCTATTGAGCATCTTCGGAAGGAGCTGAAACATGCTGTCTGGAAAAGGCACCCTTCAAACCGGAAACAACTGGAGCAGCTTGCTCATGAGGAGTGGGCCGAAATACCTGCAGAGAGGTGCAGAAGTCTCACTGACAGTTACAGGAATCGTTTGATTGCAGTGATTGCCTCAAAAGGTTGTGCAACAAACTATTACGTTAGGGGTACCATCATTGTTGTCCAGGCCTGTTCCATGAGTTAATTTTTTTAAATAATTCCGTTGAAGCATGGTTGAAAAGCAATGTCTGACTTTCATTGGTTAACGTTCATAGAATTCTTATTTATTATTACTTTTGTCAGATTAAAGTTATTGCTGTGTCCATTGTGAGTTTTTCTTTCATTGACCGAAGGGTACCAACAATTTTGTCCATGTGTGTAGTCCGCCTGCATGAGTTCCCCAAAGACATCGTCTCAGACAGGGGGCTCCAGTTCACTGTACGGTTCTGGAAGGCCTTCTGCCGTCTGATCAATTCCACCTGCAGTCTCTCATCAGGTTACCATCCTCAGACTAATGGTCAGACGGAACGGACCAACCAACAACTGGAGCGCCTGCGGACCAACTGTTGGGCCGCGGGTATCTCAACCTCCGGTTCTTGATGTTCGAGCATCAGAGGTTGCAAACCCTGGCATACCTCAAAGGGACTTAACTTGGTAGCAGAGGAAACATGGAGGTTATGGGAAAGTTCAGCCCAGATGAGGTAGCGGGCCCAGGAGTGCTGACGGTTGGCGACGAAGCAGGTCGTGGGTCCTAGCCAAGGAAGCAATCCAACGTGCCAAAACTCGTTACACCACACAACATTGCCGTCGACACCCTCCAGGACGATTGTACCTCGTAGGTGACAAAATGTGGCTGTCCACAAATAACCTACACCTCCATAGAGAATCAAAGAAATTTTCACCAAGGTTCATTGGCCCCTACCACGTCACCCTCTGCATCAACCCTGTCACCTACCAGCTCCAGCTGCCTGTGCCACTCCATCCGGTATTCCATACCTCATAACTCAAACCCTTCATGACGTCACGCATATTCGTGCTGCTTCCGCATTTGGGTTTACCATCCACGCTACACGGGCTAACTGCTAAGGCTTTTCTGTTTATCATTCGGTTGCTTGTGACACTTGTATGTAAAGCCATTTAAAGATAACACTACACAGTCCATGTATTTACATCACACACTATTTTCAGTACTAACTATTAAAAAACAAGATAATGAGCTAAAATGGTAACCAATTTTAACTACCAAAACTTTGCTGGTGGCCCAGCATATAAATCATGCTGGTCTATGCTGGATTTTTCAGCAGGGCAAAGAAAGCAATATATACAATATAAATAATGTGAGTGTGTGTAGGTGTGTGTGTATATGTATGAATGTCCACAGTTCGTGTTGTTATTGTTTGAGTGTGTGATGGTGGCTGGGAGAGATGGCTCTGCCTCACCGGTAAAAGATGTTCAGTCCGGGAGCACGAGAAACGGAATGAGAGGGTATTGAATGTGTCCAGCAAGATTAATCCACAAGGGAAATGTAATCCTTTTGCTGCAGCAAACAATCTCACTTTCTCATAAACAGCGCTGTAGTCCTCATCTATTAAATTTTTGAGGACAACAGTTTTATCCGCCCAAATATAATCAATAATGTTTCATTGTTCTTTTTTTTATGTTGTTAATTAAACAGTAATAGCTAAATTGTTAAAATAAATAGTTAAAATATTAAGATGGGGAATGTTTGATGTCATGTGGGCTTTATAAGATTTGTATTGAAAATTTTGAACTAAAAAGTGCAGCTGGCACGCCTAAAATAGATACAGAATCCTCAAAATTTTAATAGTGTAAATAAAAATGCTTTTCTAAACGTGGGCTATTGTTGTTTATTTCCTCCTCTTTAATTTCCTACCCAGTCTAATCAGCACTCAACCGCACGCATAAAGATTTCCAGAGCGCGGAGGAATTTTGTTGTACTAAATAATATTTATGCAGTATAATCAGGGCCTCTTATTCCTATTTATCCTGGGTTGTTGTTGTTTTAGTGTTACTGTGTCTCCTTTACAATGTCAGACAACATTCAAATGCAGGTGTGAGCCAGCGGTTCTCACCTACACATTCAGAGAAACTAAAACGCACCCCTCCCCACTTTAAGACCCTCTTGGATCTGAGGCTCTTCTGAAGACCTGCAGTGCTTCAGGCCTCTTTTTAATCTTCATCTTCTGCATTCCAGATTCTAAAATTGACATTGTTACCGTTTTTAATCCCTGGAATGGAAGAAACTGAGATTTTCCTTATCATAACATGAATTGTATTGTTTAATCACTCTACACACAATAAGTTTCTTTGGTATTTTTATAAAATATTTAAAATTTTATATTTTATAAAAAAAATGAAAATAAAAATCAAATCACTATTTTTTCATGATACTATTAAGTATCATATAAATTTATATATCAATATATACATTTGTATTTAATTTGTATTTTCATTTGTAATAAAATAGCATTAAAAATCCCGGGTTGTGTACAGAGTGATTAAAAACAATGCAAGGCATGTTATGATGAGGAAACTTCCCATCTCTTCCATTCCAGCAATTAAAAACAGTAACAATGTCATTTTTAGAATCCGCAGTAGTCAGTGGTCCGAGCACAACCGCTCTCTTCTTGAATACGCTGTGTTCGGGGGGCGGGGCTAAGAAACACGCATCTCAGTTTATTAATCCACACGTTCGGTTTAGGTTTAGTATTCAGTGCGCACCGCTTGTTAGGTTTGCGTATCTGTTATGTTACAGCTATATTATAACACTCAGAAAGAACTTGAGGTACTTGAGTTACTTTTACTTGAGGTAAAGTGACTGATGTGCCTAACTTTTGTCAGCAGAGCCTCTGTTTCACTGAATAATTCATGACTTTTCATGAATATGTAAGACTTATTGACAGCTCTCAGGTGACGCCCCCCTAACCCCCCCCCCCCCCCCCCCCCACCACACACACACACACCAAAACACACAGAAAGCAGACCAAACATCATCAGCACGTCCCTCCCCCAAACAGCGCAGCAATGAACGATTACTTACATCTGAACTGAGTCGTTTACATAAATCACTGATCAGTTGCTCATCATATCAGTTTATTCATACAGATGTTCCTGTTTAACATGGACATTTACATTTCTTTAGTTTCGGCTGTGATGAAGGTGATCATGTCATCTCCGTGGATGCGTCTATAATTCACTTTTCATATGAATTACATCTACGTCTAAAGTTTTTTTCCATTAGTTTATATAAAAGCAGACATTTAGCTTTGTATAAGTATATATTTTTCACGTCTGTGAGGCGAGTATACACGGAGTTCCGTGTATTTTTCCAGCGTTGGTACAGCGCTTAAATTATTTCTTAAAGAAGCTTATGATGATGATAACAGCCTACTGCATTTCATTCTCATAATACCGCAAGAACACAAGTGGGGCTGAATGACAATGACGCAGTAGCACGTTCTGACAATGTTTTAATTTTATTGTCATTTAGTTTCATTTATTTCAGTTAATAAATCTACTACAAATTTAAAAAACACAAGATATAAGATGACACAAAAACCTACACGCATAGCTTTTCTAATTACACATGATAAAATCTAAAGGCTCACTGTGTCAACATTTACTTTGCTTAAATTCAATCCTAATAAGATTTCATTTAAATGATAAAATTGTACTGTAATTTTATGAATTTGTTTAAGTACAATGTTACACTTGATTTTATCCATTACTACGTGCAGCTCTAAATGAGCTGCGGCTCATTAATCCTAATATAAACTAAGGCCTGATACCTCTGTCTCACCTATGCGGAGTTATCGCGGTTTTGCGCGGTGGTTGTAAGTACGGTTCATCACGATTTTTTTTTCCGAGTTTTGGCGTAGTCATAACGTTTCCATCATGATGGTACCACAGTCTCGTATGGTTTCATGCAGAAGTGGTCGCAAAAGAAGAGAAATTGGGGTATTTGGGGAGGAGCCATCACGGTGTCCTCTGTGTCACTACGTATAGATCCGATGTCATTGCGGTTAACTGCTGTGTTTTTTGCGGTTAATTTTTGGTTTCATTTCAGAAGCACTACGGCGCTGGCGGAAGTCTCACAAAAAGATCACGGCGCATACGGGAGCAATACGTTTAGTACGTAAACGATGCTGTACATACGTTCTTATTACGGTTCCGGAGTGCGGAAATCACGGACTGGTCCACCGCGCACTTCACCGCGTGAAAATGTACAATATAAAAGGTCGCTCCTCTGCATCTTTTCATTCATTTAGTACACTCCTATAGACAAGCTGCTTTTCCTCGAGGAACAAACACTACTTGCCTCATCGTGTATTATGAAGCTGCTGGGTCTGGCTGCAGAAGTTTTCCTCATCAGAAGAGGAAGAAGAAAAGAGTTGGAAAGACAACAATTTGCTGCAGAAAAAAGGAGAATGAGAAGACAGAAGAGATATTGGGTGAGACAGTGGCTGCAGAGATGGACAATGTATGGACAGTATGATAAACTGATGGCTAAACTCACTACAGAGGATCAATCAAGCTTCAGAAACTTTCTCAGGATGGAGCCAGATATCTCTAAAGAACTCACACAACATGTGGGCCGCAGGATCCAAAAGCAAGACACTTTCTTCAGGAAATCCTTGGAACCAGGACTGAAGCTTGCAGTGACACTAAGATATTTGGCTACTGGCAATAGTTACATGTCCCTTCAATACTCCTTCAGAGTTGCAGCCAATTAAATTTGTAATTTCATACCTGAGGTTTGACAAGCCATCATTGATGAATACTCAGCCGAGGTCATGACGTACCACATCACACCTGCAGCCTGGAAAGAAGTTGCTGAAGTTTTCAACCCAAGGTGGAACTTCCCTCACACCACCTGATCCCCTACCAAATGACGATGAGCCCACTAGTTACTTCTTTGTTGGTGACGATGCTTTTGCACTGAAGACCTGGCTGATGAAGCCACTGCCCTTCAGGAACATGACCATCGAGCAAAGAATATTCAATTACAGACTTTCCAGAGCCAGGAGGGTTGTTGAGAACACCTTTGGCATTTTGGCTTCACGATTCAGATGTCCCCTGACTACAATGCCACAGCAACCAGAAATGGTTAGCACCATTGCCTTGGCTTGTTGTGTCCTGCACAATTTGCTTAGATTGCGGAATCCTCATGGAGAACTTCCAGTGGACCAGGAAAATCCAGAAACACATGATGTCATACAAAGAAATTGGAGAGAGACTGTAAATCTTCCTGACATGGCAGAAGTCTACAGAGGAAACACCAACAGGGCAACAAAGATGCAAAGACAATACGTCATAAAGTATGTGAACTCAGAAGCCGGAAGTATTCCTTTGGCAGCAAGATAAAATTTAATCTCTCCTCCATCTCAGAGAACTTAAGCTCTTTTAAGATGAGCTCACCACATTTTCCAAAAAGAGCAAACCAATGTTGGTAGTCACAAAAAAATTTAAGCTGGTTGTATTGTATTCCAAATGTCATTAAATAAACTAAACTAACTACACTGGTACTCTTAATTTAAAATCTTGCCATATATCCTCCTTCATTGCACTCAGTGTATATAACCCGTTTGTATATAACCCTTTCTGTTTACAGTTACATATGCATACAGTATATAAATGTAACCTACTGTATTGATTATAAGTATATAATATGCACTCTGTACATAACTCTTCCTCTGTATATAATACCTTTCCTATTGCACTATAATTAATTTGCTCATTTGCACTCATATATTACATCCTCACTGTATGATGTTCACATATGCAAACTTCTTTAGCATGGTATACAATACCTCCCTTACTGTACCACCTGTAATCATTTTGCTCATTTGCACCTATTGTAACTGATCTACCCCTCTATATACTTTTTATGTGCAAACTATTCTGCACTGTGAAATGCACTTCTGGTTGGCGAGGAGGTTTTTATGAATGAGATGCAAACACCGTACACCGTAATAACCGCAGAACAACATGGACTCCGTAATTCATACGTGGGCACCATAACTACAACGCAGACAATCCGCCATTGTTCCGTCAGCAACGTAGTGATTGCATAAAGCAACTGTAATGAGATCGTGAAGCCGCCATCATCTTCTGTTTTCCTGACAGAAGGCTGCGTTGTCACTTATGTCTCATTACGGTGAGTGAGGTGCTGAAAGAATGTTTCCAATCGTTCCGTGTGAAAAATTAAACGTGTAGTTTTTTTGCGGTCCTCACGGAAGCTCGCGGACCCTGCAGAACCCCGCGGAACTTTGGGCAGTCACTCGCGATGGCGCGTGGTGCCCAACACCGCATCTCACCACGAGTCACACTGCATAGGTGAGGTAGGGGTATGAGGCGTCGGTCTATAGTTATATAGCGCCTGTCATGGTACACCAGGTCACACCCACACCTCAAGCCAAGCGATGATCACCTGGGACGCCGTTCCACACTCCAGTCCACTGATTTCATTTTGCCGCCTCATTCACTGGCTCAGCACACCTGTTCTTCATTTCACCATTACTCTGCTCTGTATAACAAACCACCACCACCTCTCGCCAGATTATTGTGTGCCCTCATGCCCAATTTTCCAGCGGTTTTCTCTGCCTTGACTTTTGGATCTTGACCCACGCTCTGTTTCATGGACCTTGCTCTCGTTTCACGTTTTGGATTATTGCTGTTTCGACTTCTGGATATCGACCCTCGCTCACGTTTCATGACCACGATTCAGGATCACGGACTATATTTGAATTCTCGGCTTTGAACCACGCATGCTCTCGATCACAATTATTCCCCACTGACCAGACCGGCTCTTCACTCCTGGACGCTCTGCTCGAGGTTTGGGCCACACCTCCTTTCATTCACAAAACTATCAGCACGTTGTTCACCACTGGATAACCGGCGCTGTTTTCCATACGCGCTCTGCGCTTGGATCCACTTCAGATCGTGACAGCGCCACTCAGCGGTAAAAGACAGCAAAGTTGTTGAACTTGTTTTATTTCATTGGAAATTCTGCCCTTACAATTGGATGAATGTCAGATTAGAATTATAAAGGCAGGTGTCAATCTTTTACTTAAAAAAATTACAGCCAGCTTTCTCATCATTCAGATTAATTACCAATGAGGTTAATACATTCTTCATGAACCACAGGACACAGACTTCTGTCTGTTTATTTCACCTTTTTACTTAAATTGTCTTCATGAAAATACATTGTAGAATCAGACACTGAAATTAATATCTCTCAAACTTGAAAACAGTGAAATTAAGGTGTGAAGGTTCGGTAAAGGCAAGAAATCTGTCAGAGGTATTAAAATTTTAAATTACTAGTGTAGCTAATAAACAGGGAAACACAGATTTATTATTTGGTGAGCAATGTGATGTTATTGTAAAGCACCTGCTTATTATCTACATTAATAAGGATGTGAATTAATTAGAATTATTATTGAGCTTTTCACATTAGATATTGTTTCAGTGCCGTTTTGCAGGCAGAATAAAATCATTTAATCATTCTTTTTTTTTTTTAAACATCATATTTTGACAGTTTTAAATAAGTGATGCAATTCTTTTTACATGAAACAATGACATGAATGTAATTTCCTGTGTTATAATGGAATAGATTTCAAAGTACAACTGTTTTGCTTTTGTTCTACATTTTTTGGCCTGTGTATTTCCACATTATTTGAGTAAACTATCGACACTACCTAAACTTTCGTTTAAGTAAAACTTCTGAATGCCTTGACCAGCTTGAACATAAAGTATCTATTGACCTTTTAAGACATGATAGAAAAGTTAGGGTTGTTTCTCCTTGTGAAACACCTTTCCATCTGCTTGTGCTCTCCATGCCACTGTAATGTTCTGTGCCATCCCATTATCACGGAGTTCCTGCTTGATCTGAAAAACAGGATTTTCATTACTGAATGCTAAGAAATAATAGAGCAACTAAACACAACAGTTAACCTGATGATTGCAATGATGTGCAAAGGCTAGATCTTCATGGAAGCTCAGATCCTGGCTGCAGTAATGAGCAGGAGAAAGTATGATCTACTGTAAGTGGAAGATTAGATTCACCTTTGCCAAGATGGCCACCATTATTGCAGCATCATTCATATCCTGATTGGACTGAACTTTCACCCTGAGGATTTGTTGTTTCCCCCTGACCCCTGAATGTTGAAATGCAAAAGCCACATACAGTAGAAATAGAGATATGAAGACACCAATTGTCCTTTAAAGGCTGATAACATTTATCTAAATATGAGATTGAGTAAGTTACCTGCATAACAGAAGAAGGGCATCATGTCTGAGCACAGTGCAGTGCCGGCCTGACCTTTTTTTAAAATAACCACATTTTTCATTGAGCAGGGCATTAGTAGGATATCCAGACGCCCAACTGATGGTAGAGAAGGTGGTTTTGTCTATCCACTTCCAGCCATCTCTGAACAGACCAATCCAGGTCCAGCCAGAAGTCATCCCAAGAACGATTGAGTTTTCTTTTGCATCATTCATACTCACCAGGTCCGTGTAATATTTTCTGCAGTATGCCTGAGCTGCAAGCCATGTAACGCTGGAAGGGCCACGGACATATGCAGGGTTCCCAGTTGTATTGTCTATGAAAAAAAATGACAACTAATACTTGTTTAAATTGTGATGGACACAAAGTGGCTTGTAATCAAGATGAGCTTTGTAACAAGCCTCTTGTGCAAAATGCCTAAAATGGTGAGTTTGATCAAAGTCATTGATTTGTGCTTAATCTGGGCTTAAACCAGTTTTCCAAGATTGCGCTTACAAATGTTCTGGCACACTGATCCACCAGGCAACACTAACAGACAGTATGGCGTGAATACCAGAAAGGTCTAGAGATAAGAACATAACAGAATAAGCAGGGAATGAAGCGCTCCATAGAAGAGTTTCTACTGAGTAAGAGTGGCAAATATTCACATAAATAATGAGAGGAAATACAATGAGTAATAGACAGCCAGCTACGTTATTTATCAACTGATTTCAATTAAAAAAAAAAAAAACAAATCTAACTTAGCGGGAGAAAAAGGTTGGTTGCAGGATTTTCAGCTTCTTTAATGAGAAAATAATGATGTGACAAAATCTTCTGTTTTATATACAGATGTACCTAATAAATTAGAATATCAAGTTGATTTATTACAGAACTTCGATTCAAAAAGTGAAACTCACATAAATTTATTACCCAGACTGATATATTTCAAGTGTTTATTTCTTTTAGTTTTGATGATTATTACTTAAACCTAATCAAACCCCAAAATTCAGTATCTCATAAAATTAGAATATTAATTAAGATCAATAAAAAAATATGTTTAACACAGAAATGTTGGATTCCTGAAAAAATTGAAAATGAAATGTGTAGCACAAGAGGGTTGGGAACCTGTGTGCTACGCCTTTGCCAGAAGGAGGTCTGTGCCTCGCTTCATCAGTCAACACAGATGTTACAAGAACACACTTAATACAATAAATGTACTTGATAAAATGTCTCATAATAAAAGTAATATGTCATAGGAAGTGAACAGGTAACTGACTAACTCTAAGACTAGGATCATTTATACACTATTAAAATTCATAAAGGTTTTCATTAATGTGGCAAATGTTCTTTACTGTTGTTTTAAGATGTTCACAGTGTTTTTTATAAGTACAATGCCGTTCCTTACCAAAGCACAGAAAGGGAAATGCTTTTGGACATTGTGTGTCGTACCAACCATATGGACTTAGAATCACAGCACACTGTCCATCAGCATTGTTGGGCTCCCCTATATACCATGATGTGAAACTTCCCACTGGCACATTTCCCATAGACCAGCGCCAGCTGTTGATGTCATTGTACAGTCCGATCCAAGCGCCGGAGCTGAAATTTTGTACCTGTGCTTCATTCTGAAGTCGGACCATCTCGTCATTGCTCTTGACGATAGCCAGGTCGGTGTATCTAGCTTGGCAGTAAGTCTGGGCATCACTCCAATTCTTCCCCTGCAGGACCAGGTGGTACTTAGAATAGACAGAGTGGACGAGGGGAATTCCTACAGTGGTTGTGGAATTAAACATTTAAAGAGTTGTTAGCTCATTTTAAATCCTAATTTATTTAACATTTTTCAAGATAATTTTTTCCCATGTAAAAAAAAAAAAAGACGTTTTATTATGTTTGAATATTTGCAATTCATCTACTGCTGCGTCTCGTATTACTATTTCAATTCGTGTTGGTAGAGTCGTTCAATATCAGACAGTAGGGCTACCAGATTAGAAGAATGCAGATTAACAATCATGTAACATCATCTCACACACACACACACACACACACACACACACTTCTCTCACCTGTGAAAAACAGGAGTAACAGATGCTGTTCCATAACTACTGATATGTTGTAAATCACTAATAAAGAAGAAATTTGATTTAAAAAGTGCCTCGCTACATGTCAATACATATGATTCTGGTACAGTGTTATTAAAATATTACTGTTTCCCAGGTGGTGCTGCCAGGTGAGGAGTTACACAGGGCTCAGCACCCCTAAGTAAATTCAAGTGAATCAGAAGTTAATACTACCCTGTGTTTCATAGTCTGCGGACACACAGGCAATAATTTATCATTTCAATTATTAAAACAATTGAACTTACAGTTCAGTGAGTAAAAAAGTTTTTTTTTCATCAGGTGTAAACTACGTGAATGTGTTCCACTAAACAATAACAATAAAGTAAACATGTCTTAGAGACCTGGTGAATTTAATAACATTCATTTGTGATTTAATGTGCTTTATCATAAATTGTCTTGTCTGTTTTAGCCTTTTAATGTTGCTCTACGTAAACCACTTGTAAACTTAAATTGAAATGTGCTATATAAATAAAGATATCACACAACATTAGACCTTAAATAAATAACAAATTGTAATTAATCAGTGGGTCTGATTCCTGTGCTTTAGGCTGGGTTTGTAAAATGCATGTCAATGTCACAAATATACTAAAACATTATCTCACCTGTCAAGATGTATAAAGCATTTTCTATATGAAGTAGTAGAAAGTAACTAAAACATACATGAAATTTGAAAGAGGTAAACTACTGTTTGTCAAAGATGTTCTGCGTCAGCTGACGGGAATACATTTTACACATTTTAGACTTGTTCACTTTTTGACTAAATTCAAAGTACCTCCGCCTCTTTCCTTTTTTTACTTTACAAAACAGATTGGATGAAAATTTGGGATGGATAGGACATGACTGAAAGAAAAAACGGGACCTGGTGATTGTATGACTTTTTGTCTTTAGTGTTTAATCTGAGATATTAATATGGATATTCAATTCAGTTTTATGATTAAACTTATGCACCAGAAATAAAGGTTCACCACCGAACTGGGAACATTCATCCGAGCTCATCAGGACAGGTTTGGGAATCTGCATCGCTGCTGATTGAGTTTTATTTACAACAAAAATGTCCGGGCTGAGGCAAAGCTAATACACGGTAGGGTTTGGGGGAGAAAATAAACATAGTTTCAATTTTATTTACTAAAAAATACATTCAATTTATGATTAAATAACCATTCACTTTCTTCAGTGTAAAGCCACACATTTGGAACAGAAAAGAAGTCGTGTTGTTCTGACAAGTTAACTATATTAGAACTATAATTTCTCCCAAGACAAACATATATTGTTTAATAGTTCATTTTAAAATAGGCTTTTTAGGCAATTAATAGGCGAGGAAAAATATTTATAAGTGCAAAAACAAGAGAGAAAAAAATAAAGAAAAAGTTGCTGTTTGCAGTTAAATTAGCAAATATTTTTCTTTACACCCTCCGATACAGCAGTTGACAGGATGCACCCATTTGTTTTGTGAGACGAAATTAACCATAAGAGAAGAAGAGAACAAGGTAACTTTTACGCTATGTCTAACATCATTGATATTTCTGGGAAAAAATGTGAAGTGTCACTCTTCCATGCCTTCCTATTGTATTTGAGCTATGGCTGTGTAGGTCAGAGAATGAGACTGGCATGTTCTACTTCCTTGTTCAGATACGATTGGCTTCAATATCTGATTTGATCCGTGTCTGAGAAGCCCGTACAAAGCCCGTGACAACCTCTTCAACAGTTCCTGAGTGGATAAAAATTGTGTTGTCACTGATCAAAACGAACCAGACTTTGGGGTCAAGTGTTTTGGGAAAAGATCCTGGGCCCCAGAGTTAGGTCCCTTCACACTAAAGGGACTTCACACTATCCGGAAACAAGTCCCTTAAGTCCCTGTAACTTTGTCTTTAAACAACAAGTCTTTGTAATTCTTTGTAAGTTTCCATAAGCCTTGTTAAATGAACAAACAACTTATTAATTCATCTCAATTCTCGTCTTACTTGATCTTCGTGCTGCAATCAACACTATAGATCATAATATTCTCATAGATCGCTTACAATATCTATGAGGTATTCATGGACAGGCATTACAATTTTTAACTCCTACCTGTCTAATCAAGTCCATCTTGTAGATCTGAATGGAGAACAGTCTGGTGTAATGCCAGTGAAATATGGGGTGCCACAAGGGTCAGTTTTAGGACCTCTGCTGTTCTCAATATACATGCTTCCCTTGGGTAACATCATCAGAAGACATGGGATTAGTTTCCATTGTTATGCTGATGATACCCAATTATAATTTTCCACAAAACCAGATGAAATACCCAAATTGTCTAGACTAACTGAGTGTATTCAAGATATAAAAGACTGGATGACCGATAATTTTCTTTTACTAAATTCAGATAAGACAGAGATGTTACTTATTGGCCCAAAAACCAGTACACACCAGCTCTCACAATTCAGCCTGCGTTTAGAAGGATGTACTGTTACCACCAGCTCGACAGTGAAAGACCTGGGTGTGATATTAGACAGTAACTTATCCTTTGAAAATCATATCTCCAACATCACAAAAACAGCCTTTTTCCATCTTAGAAATATTGCCAAGCTTAGGAACATTTTATCTGATGCAGAAAAGCTGGTTGATGCATTCATGACCTCCAGACTGGACGACTGTAATGCATTACTGGGTGGCTGTCCTGCGTCCTCAATTAACAAGCTACAGTTAGTCCAAAATGCAGCGCCAGGGTTCTCACTAGATCCAGAACATATCATCATATAACCACAATATTATCATCCCTGCACTGGCTACCTGTTCAGTTTAGAATGAATTACAGAATAGCATTACTTACGTACAAGGCTCTAAACGGTCGAGCTCCCACATACCTAACCAGTCTTCTGATACGTTACAATCCAGGACGCTCCTTAAGATCAGAAAACTCCGGACTACTGGTAGTTCCCAGAATATCAAAATCTACAAAAGGAGGTAGGGCCTTTTCATATTTAGCTCCAAAGCTTTGGAATAGCCTTCCTGACAGTGTTCGGGGCTCAGACACAGTCTATCAGTTTAAAAGTAGACTCAAGACGCATTTCTTTCGCCTAGCATACACATAATTCATTACTACTCCACATCATCTAGTGCTGCTAATATAATATCTGGCAGCTACGCTAATTCATCCACGCTTATTTTTATTATTAATTATTATTAAATGCACTATATAAATAACATTTAATTGAACTGAAACTATAAACACTTAGAAAGACAATGAAAATAACGACATACAAGGAGTTATTGTTTGAAGACTCATAATTTTCAGTTGAAAGATTTCTGTGACTTTAACCATGGTCAGGATGTTGGTGGCAGTTGAGCTCTTGGAGTATTTCAGAAGTTGCTGATCTCCTGCTGGGATTCAATAAAAGCACCATATGACTGAAACACACTGTTGATGAGTGAGATCAGATAAGAACTAACAGATTGCTACAGAAAGTCTACAGTAACTCAAATAAATCTAAATAGCCACCAGTAACCATCCCACGTATTATTAAAACTACTGTGTTAAGATGGGAGAGAACTGGCTAGTGTGTGGACAAATGACCGAACTGGGAGAAAACATGTCCATCTTATAAATAAATATATAAATAAACAAACAGTCCTGGGGAACACTGAATGGTGTTTATTGTGACTCTGTTACTAAGTTATGACTAACATTGTTTATGCTACACCAGAATGTCTAAATGCAGATGATTGTGATTTGTGTTTATTGTGATGTTCACAGCATGTTGGATATGTGACGTTTCCACGACATCACCTGGGCACAATACAGTTCATTTTCTGGTGATACACTCCTCAAAACTATTGCCTTAGTTTGTCATCTACTTTAGAAAAGTTATCTACAGAGAAGCTGCAGTGTGTGTGTGTGTGTGTGTGTGTGTGTGTGTGTGTGTGTGTGTGTGTGTGTGTGGAGAGTTAGTGTTCCTGGAGATCTGTCCTCTTCCTCAGCGATCCTGATGAGGTTCCTGCGGTTCCTGTTCTGTCCTTCTTATCACAGTGATGTGTGTGTGTGCGTGTGTGTGTGTGTGTGTGTGTGTGTGTGAGATGAGCTCAGTGAATGTGTATGAGCGTCACCTTGAAGGTCCGTAGTGTTGAGCTGTTATCAGAGAAGATGAAATCGTACGGTTACGAGGGTACGCTAATCACACACCCCCCCCCTCACTGAGCCGGAATAACACCTGCCTGTAATCACACACATTTCACCACCTTCATGTTTATATTTACACACTCTGTGCCGAGGCGTCTCTCTCTCTCTCTCTCTCTCTCTCACCACAGAGTGTTTCAGGTTCAACACCGAGTCACACCGAGGAGAGAAACGAACACAAGTCTGTTTTCAATCAGCACTAAGGAGATCAGACTGAATCAAAGGTCAATCATGGGACTGAAGGTCATTTGAGTGGTGGGGTTGTTAAACCTAAGTTAAAGGTCACTCAGAGGTCAGTCAGGTTTCAGGTGAGCTGAGCGTTTGGGGTCGGAGGTCAGTCGAGCGGTTGAGGATCAGCTATAGGCATGGTGTGCAGAACCTCGTCCAGCAGCTGCAGCGCTCGGTGCAGGTGGATCTCGATCCAGCACGGCGTTTCCTTGATGCTCTGACGAGGATAATCAGGACCCCAGCCTTTCACAAAGCTCATGCGCAGAATACACAACCGCCGCAGATCATCCACCCCGATACCTGCAGCTGCAGACAGACCTGACACACACACACACAATACAAAGTGTTTCATCACCATTAATGTAGAACACGCTAGAGTATGACAGTATTCTGTGTGTGTGTGTGTGTGTGTGTGTGCGCGCTCACTGATGGCCGGTGCGATCCCTCCCACTGATCCGGGTCCCGGTATGTTTCCTGCGACTGCTGCTGCCTGAGCTGCGGCTGCTGCCTGAGCCGTGGCTGCCTGCTGCTGCATCTGCCGGTGGCACTGCCTCAGATCAAACACCTACACACACACACACACACACACACAAACAACAGAGCAGTAGTTAGAGGTGAAGTGATGGGTCGTGTGTGTTATGGGATGGTGAAGGGTGTGAATCTGTGAAGGGTTGGAGCGATGAGGATTGTGGATCAGAGAACAGACAGCGTGCACTGGGGTTTATAAAGCAGGAAGTGTGTTTCTGTAGTCTGTGTGTTTCGAATTCGGAACCTGAGGAAATGTATTTATAGTGTTTGGGGTTTTTGGAGAGGGTGCTGGAGTCACCTTGATGTAAGCGCTGGGGTAGATTTTGTGGACAGCGTCACCCGGTGCACGCCCGGCTTCCCGATCCAGATAGTAACTCTGGACGAACACGGCATGGTCGCTAAGGCAACGCACCCAAACATCACCCTCACCCTTACACTCCAACTGTACCCCTTTACCAATGTGCAGCCTGGAGAGAGAGATCGAGATCAGTGAGAGCATCCAGAGCTTCACACTAAACATTTAACTGGAGATATAAACTGTTTTACATAAATACTTATCAATCGTCATCTAAGATATCTTTGCCATGAAAATGCTTTGTAATTAAAATGTGAAGATGAGCAGTGTGGAGATGTGATTAGTCGTGCCGCGTGCACTCTGGGATAGATTAGCATGCCTGGCTCTCTCTATAGCCTCGGTGCGGTGAACGTTGCTGAGCTGGCCCAGGCAGAACCGATCTCCTCCTGATGGATCCACATAACCGTCCACCGTCACCACCGGGCACGAAGACGGCACCTTAAACGTCTCTCCCACCTGAACATCCATCTCAAAATACGCTATGGAGCACCAGTAATCTGGAGCTGGGGGGGGGGCAGAGAGAGAGAGAGAAGGCAGTCTGGATGATCTTAACACTTAGAAACATTAGCTACTATGAATGGAGTCTACATTAGTGTGTGTGTGTGTGTGTGTGTGTTATACCTGGGTGTGTGGAAATCGGGGGCTGGAAGATCAGTTCATTGTGTACAGGCCCTGAGAGGGAGAATGAGATGAAAACATAAACATCAGATAAATCTGACTGTAACAGTAACGAATCACTGAGGTAACGTTACGACACCGACACTGTGATAGTGAAGTGATAACGGTATTCCCTACTATAACCCTAATCATGCCAGCAAAAAATGAACAGAAATGACGTCCATGAAGCCACATTATGACAGAAATGAGGTAAAGCTATGAGGCAAATAAAGTGATGTCATGAAGGAAATGGGTAGAGTTATAGCGGCCCAGACCAACATCCTGAGGGACACGAGACCATCTGATGACGGCACATGAGGCAGCAGGTGATGAAAATGGTATTATTATGGAAATGAGGCAGCAAGATAACGAGGATAATGTTATTACGGAATTGAGAAACCTGACAGCAAGGAAATAATATTATAAAGGAAATGAGGTAATGATATAACAGCAATAGGAACTGTTAGGGCAAAAACGAGGCAACATTACAGCGGCAATGAGGCAATATAACGGAAATGAGAAAGTTGTGATGAGGTAATATTATGGAAATGAGGTAATTTAATGAAGGAAATTAAGTAAGACTATAACAAACGTGGAAACATTACAAAAGAAACGAGGCAACTTTATGATGGGGTAAAGATATTATGGAAATCAGATTACATCATAACAACAATGAGGTAACTACAAAAGAAACGAGGTGACATTATAAAATGAGGTATAGTTAAGGCAGCAATACGGAGACTTTAAGACGGCACCTGAGGTAATGTTATGAATGACGCTGGGTAATGTTTAAAACAACAATAAGGAAACCTCAACAAAAAAAAAATGAGGTAAAGTTTGGTGCTGTGACTCACAGTACTGAGGTGGGTGGTGCTGCAACGCTCCGCTCGGATTGGCCAGGTTAGCTGGAAAGCCACTCCCTCTTGGCCATGAGCCACCACCTGCTACGGTGGAAAAGAAGAATCTGGTTGAATCAATCCATCAGTGCACAAATCACATCATCTTCCTGTGTCCTACGCCCTCTGCTGGTGGAGAGTGCACACTACACAGGTAGCGGAGTGAGTGAAGAGAAAATATTAACAACAGATGTACAGTCGTGGCCGAAAGTTTTGAGTATGACACAAATATTAGTTTTCACAAAGTTTGCTGCTAAACTGCTTATGCAAAGAGTCAGTATTTGCAGTGTTGGCGCTTCTTTTTCAGGACCTCTGCAATTCGACTGGGCTGCTCTCAATCAACTTCTGGGCCAAATCCTGACTGATAGCAACCCATTCTTTCATAATCACTTCTTGGAGTTTGTCAGAATTACTGGGTTTTTGTTTGTCCACCCGCCTCTTGAGGATTGACCACAAGTTCTCAATGGGATTAAGATCTGGAGAGTTTCCAGGCCATGGACCCAAAATTTCAACGTTTTGGTCCCCGAGTCATTAGTTCTGACTTTTGCCTTATGGCTCGGTGCCCCATCGTGCTGGAAAATGCATTGTTCTTCACCAAACTGTTGTTGGATTGTTGGAAGAAGTTGCTGTTGGAGGGGGTTTTGGTACCATTCTTTATTCACGGCTGTGTTTTGGGGCAGAATTGTGAGTGAGCCCACTCCCTTGGATGAGGAGCAACCCCACACATGAATGGTCTCAGGATGCTTTACTGTTGGCATGACACAGGACTGATGGTAGCGTCACCTCTTCTTCTCCGGACGAGCCTTTTTCCAGATGCCCCAAACAATCGGAAAGAGGCTTCATCTGAGAATATGACTTTGCCCCAGTCCTCAGCTGTCCATTCAACATACTTTTTGCAGAAGATCAATCTGTCCCTGATGTTTTTTTTGGAGAGAAGTGGCTTCTTCGCTGCCCTTCTTGACACCAGGCCATCTTCCAAAAGTCTTGGCCTCCCTGTGCGTGCAGATGCGCTCACACCTGCCTGCTGCCATTCCTGAGCAGCTCTGCACTGGTGGCACTCCGATCCCGCAGCTGAATCCTCTTTAGGAGACGATCCTGGCACTTGCTGGACTTTCTTGGACGCCCTGAAGCCTTCTTAACAAGAACTGAACCTCTTTCCTTGAAGTTCTTGATGATCCTATAAATTGTTGATTTAGGTGCAATCTTAGTAGCCACAATATTCTTGCCTGTGAAGCCATTTTTATACAACGCAATGATGCTGCAGGCGTTTCTTTGCAGGTCACCAGGTTACCAATGAAAGAACAATGATTTCAAGCATCATCCTCCTTTTAACATGTCAAGTCTGCCATTCTAACCCAATCAGCCTGACATAATGATCTCCAGCCTTGTGCTCGTCAACATTCTCACCTGAGTTAACAAGCCGATTACTGAAATGATCTCAGCAGCTCCTTATGACAGCAATGAAATGCAGTGGAAGGTTTATTAAAGTTAATTTTCATGTCAAAGAAGGACTATGCAATTCATCTGATCATCTTCAGAACATTCTGGAGTTTATGCAAATTGCTATTATAAAAACTTAAGCTGCAACTTTTCCAATTTCCAATATTTATGTCATTCTCATAACTTTTGGCCACGACTGTAGTTTCTTCATGTGAGTCGTTCCCAAGACACACACTATATTCATCCCACTATAGGAGTAATCTAAACCCCACAGTGCATTATGGGTAATCTGATCATTCAGACACTATTGTATATACTGTACATATTCTGTATGAAGAAATAATTCTTTTGATTGTGTAAAGCTGCTTTGTGACAATGACAATTGTTAAAAGCACTATACAAATATAATTGAATTGAATATATGTGAGGAGCGTTCAGGTCAACCTGGGACTTTTACCAGAAATCTTGTTTATGTTCAGCATGTTTACTAAAGTGCACACTTTTTAACAGGACTAGAGTAGTGCACTCTGTAGGGAACAGGGTGTGTGTGTAGACACACAGGACCAGGCCTTACAAGCTGGGGGAGGAGCCATGCTGGAGAAAGCCGGGCTGGGGGCGGTGCTTGCTGTCTCAGGTGGCGGCATAAGGGCGGGGCTGTTAAACGTCTCAGGAAGGGGGGGTTGTGTGGCGGTGGGCGGAGCCACGTGAGACGGGACGGGCTGATGCTGGATGGTCTGAATACTGTGAGACGCATCAGAGCTGGAGTGAGATGGCTGGGGGTCAAACTCCTCCTTCACCAAGAGACCTGCGCTGAGACCTGCGCTGGGGCCTGCACACACACACACACACACACACACACACACACACACGTCCCCATACACGTATACAGTCAGTCCACTGAATCGTTCTAATAAAACTGTATTAATATCATTACAATAAAAAAAAGTCTATAACATGATGCTCACCTGTCCCGCCTATGTTCAGTCCAGACAGATCTGAGAGAGTGAGACAGAGAGACAGTGAGAGAGACAGAGACAGACAGAGGTCAGTATGTTGACTGTGTAGTAATTGATTGAGAAAATTTTCCAGCACTAATCTGATGTACATTAATCATCACTATGACTGTTGGATGAATATCACACACTCCTGCCATGTGTGTGTGTGTGTGTGTCGTACCGATGCCAGGTGACGCCACCCTCTCGTAGTGGTAGGGGTTCACACACACACTGTCACACTTCAGGTCGAAGGCGTACTGGCAGTACTTCACATGTTTCAGCTCGTTCTTATGGAGATCAGGCCACCGCCACAACCGCGCGTAGATCACATGGGGGAAACCCTTACGGCCCGCGACCTGCACACACACACACGCACGCACACGCGCACACGCACACACACACACACAGAGAGTGTTCTTTTAAAATCCTATAACAGCTTCACTGATTCTATTGTTGAGATGTTTGAGATGATGAGATCAGACGTTCAGCTTTCATCTCCGGACAGTAACCTGGACCATAAATATTGGAACATGTTATTGACCGGTGTTCCCCAGGTGTGTGTGTGTGCGCGCACCTGCAGCCTCCCGTCGAGCGTGCGCTGGATGGTCACACACTTGCTGGGATGCGCCCCGTTGGTGGTGACGGCGGTGATCAGAGAGTCGAGCTCGTCCTTCTTCTCCTTCAGCTTCTTCACCAGACTCTCGATGGCTCTCTTACTGAAGCTCTCGCTCTCGCCGCCCTGCCGGTGGCACATCAGACTGTGCACGATGCTGAGACACGCGTCACTGCTCGACACAGACATGCTGCACTCGCGCGCGCGCACACACACACACACACTCTAATGCTCAGCTACAGTGAGACACACAGCAGTGCTGCAGGGACACACTCCCTCATAATGAACCGGTGTGTGTGTGTGTGTGGTCACTGTATCACACACACACACACACACAGTCAGACACGCTCCGACTCCACTGGATCAATCCTGTAAAACACACACACACACACACACACACAGTCTGTTGGATTTATTAATAAACCTTATAAAGCTGTTATTACTGTTATAGATCACTGTGTGTCTCATGATGAGGGGATGGATGGAGGGTTAAACTCATCTCACACACACACACACACACTCTCACACACACTCCACGCTGACGCACACAAAGAGCAGGTCGCGTGCAGCTCACTGACACTGAAGTAACCGCTGTGAATAAACACACACACACACACACACACACTGCTCTGTGTGTGTGTGTGTTCGCTGCTGATCTGATTATGATGATGATGATGATTATTATTAGTGTACTGCTCTGATGAGTGACGCTCCTGCAGTTAGCATTAGCCTCGCTCGTGCTCTCAGTGCTGTTAGCCTCCTCGCGCTCATCCCTCAGTCAGGTGATTAAACCGCGTCACGTTTATAAATGTACGAAAATGTAAAATCAGCACTTACACAGTCACATGAGAGCTGTACGGTCCCGCCGCGCGCGCGCGTGTGTGTGTGTGTGTGTGTGTCTACACCATCATTCATAACAATAACACAGTGGGGAAACGCGGGCTGCTCGTGCGCATGCGCACAACTGCAACCGTCCTCACGGCCCGGGACACAGCAGCCTGTCAGGAGCGCCCTCTGGTGGACCAACAATAAAACAGGAGCGCCAATAATAGAACAGGAGCGCCCTCTAGTGGACCAACAATAAAACAGGAGCGCCAATAATAGAACAGGAGCGCCCTCTAGTGGACCAACAATAAAACAGGAGCGCCCTCTGGTGGACCAACAATAAAACAGGAGCGCCAATAATAGAACAGGAGCGCCCTCTGGTGGACCAACAATAAAACAGGAGCGCCAATAATAGAACAGGAGCGCCCTCTGGTGGACCAACAATAAAACAGGAGCGCCAATAATAGAACAGGAGCGCCCTCTGGTGGACCAACAATAAAACAGGCGCGCCCTCTGGTGGACAAACAGTAACACGGCAGGAAAAAGATCATTCTGCTCATCCACTGAGGGGGGTGGGGGAGGGGGAAGCTTTGTTTGTCCTATATACACCGATCAGCCATAACATTATGACCACCCGCCTAATATTGAGAAGGTCTGCATTTCACCACCATGACAGCATTAACCTTTTCCTCAATCTCAAATTCACATCAAATTCAAATTTTATTCGTCACATACACAGCCATACACATGTATGATATGAAGTGAAATGCTTATACGACTGCTACTGACCTACAATATTACAACAAAAAAGAAACAAAATAGAAATAAAAAAGAAATAAGAGATTTAAAATAAAGAAACACTTATTTATTTACATCTCATCTACAGTATTAGGGTCATTAGTGACCCCTGACCCCCAGGACTCTGTGGCCAGTTCACCAGGTTTCCTTCCTTGGATCACTTTAGGTCTGTCCTGACCACTGCAAACCGAGAACATCTCACAAGTGAAGGCTGGTCCGTGTAGTCTGATCCAATAGAAGTGCCACTAAAGCTTAATCCTAATTCCAGTAGAAAGGTGTTGGGACACACACGGCATCACTGTCACGGTGGTCATAATGTTATGGCTGATCAGTGTACACCACAGCACAGTGATGAGAAGCTCAGACTGTAGAAGTGATGATCTGTACAGTGGTGTAAACCCGTCGCTCATGTTATTATACCTGCGCTGTTTCATGAAAACACACCGTCGTCCAATCAGATTGATTATACTGGGCCCTGATTGGTCAGACGTGTAGCGCAGTAATACAGCAGCAGACCACAGGTTTATATTCATTATGACTGTGACTCAGTACGTTGTTAAATACACACACAGTCAATATTATATCATGTGCATTTATTCATACAGTACATACTTTTAATCACCTTCTAACTAAAATAGAATAAAACAGCGTACAGCAAAATATCAAAGCTCTTACTAACAATAATAATAATAATCTTGTTCATTGCTCGATCACTCATAGAACTCTTTGCACAAGTCAGGGAAACCATTATTCACACACACACACACACACACACACACTATCACAGTGCTGGTACACAACAGGAGTAAATCTCACAAGCTCATACGCTGCAACAGAAGTGTGTAAGAGCTCGTTACTCAGGTGTCCTATTCAAAACGCAGACTAATATTAACTAAAATAACCGCAGGAGTGGGCGGAGTTATCATTCCTTCAGGAGTGGGTGGAGTTATAATTCTTCCAGGAGTGGGTGGAGTTATCATTCCTTCAGGAGTGGGCGGAGTTATAATTCCTCCAGGAGTGGGTGGAGTTATAATTCCTTCAGTAGTGGGCGGAGTTATAATTCCTCCAGGAGTGGGTGGAGTTATCATTCCTTTAGGAGTGGGTGGAGTTATAATTCCTTCAGGAGTGGGCGGAGTGGTGGTGACAGTTTGGAGTGGGGCAGGAGGAGTAACAGCAGCAGGTATCATCACCTCCTTACAGCCTCAGGTTCTCTCCTGATCTCAGTCCGTGAGGAGCTTCACATCTTCTCCCCATGTCCATGTGGGTTCCTCAGAGTTCTCTGCTCTCCTCACACAAACACAGCTGCTTGTTTGTTTCCACAAACGCAGGAACATGTGACTCCTGTAGGCGTATACGGGACTGAGGGGAGGATTGGGATTAGCACCACAGGCTCGAGGTGTTCTAGTGTTGTGAGTGATCACAGATGAAACTTACTGGCAGATCTTGTGCGGTTCAATAAAACTGAGTGAGTTGTTGTGTGGATCAGGAGTGAGTGTGTGTGCGTGTGTGTGTGCGCATGCAGTGTGTGTGTGTGAGCAGTGTGTGCGTGTCCACCAGTGGTCCTCAGTCCTCTGCTCCATCACTCGCACGCACACTCACACACACACACACACACACACACACACACACACACACACACACACACACACACACACTTCATTAGGACTGTAATGACCTGATTATTTGAATCATGTGTGCTGTGAACAGAGAGAACACTACAGTGTGGAGCAGGTGGACCTCTGGGACAGGGGTGGAGACCCACTGTTATTATTATTATTATTATTATTATTATATTTATCGTCTGTATTTAAACTGTATTTGTAGGACATTCTGGACATCGGTGGCTCAGTGGCAGGTTTCCTCCTGACATGCTGAGGGTCCAGGTTCGATTCCCACCCGAGGCCACTGGATGCAGTGCCGGTACCAAGCACAGATAAAATGGAAGGTGGAGTCAGGAAGGGCGTCCGGCGTAAAACCTGCGCCAAGTTGTGTGTGGACCGAACGGTCCTCTGTGGAGACCCTTTAATGGATGCAGTCGAAAGATCAACAACAGCTGTATGTGTAGTACACGCCCACACGTGTGTCCCTCCCCTAACAAGGGTCCACATTCTGATTATTAGGAGTGTTACTGAGGTACAGCGAATTAACACGAGTGTGAGGACCGGGCATGGGGGAGGGGCTTAGTGAGACACTGGGCGGAGTGTGGGGGAGGGGCTTAGTCGAGTATGGGGGTGTGGGAGACCCCAGGCCATTCGTAGGTGTCGGGGAGGAAGGAGTCGTACTGCGTGTTCCACACCACTGATCTCACATACGCCTCCTTATCCACCGGCTCCGGGTATCTGAACGCCATACCCTTACTGTAGAGATACTCCACCACCTAAACACACACACACAC
>QNUK01001139.1:0-92500 GCA_013621035.1 Clarias magur
TTTTTTCAAGAAAGAAATTCTGTTTAGAATTCTGCTTAAAGTAAGATATGATTGTAGGGATTATAGATTCATGATATGAATCAGGGAGATACTCAGCTCCCGTCGTCCTGGTGAGTAAACCTTCAGTTCAGGTACAGAATAAAGTCTAAAAGCGTCCCGATCGGGGCTGTTATTTTCAGACGACCTCGGTGTCCCAGACACGTCCTCTGTTTGAGAGCTAAAATATCAGAACTGCTTTAAAATAAGATTTTAGGGTGTATCTAGAGTCCACGGTGCGGAGGTGTGCGAGACGAACCGAGACTGAACTCCACACAATTCTACACAGATAGCGCCGGACAGTGAATTCCTCAAAACAAAATAAAAATCTCTTGATGACATCGTTTCATCCACGTTTAACCAGAATTAGTGATGCAAATGAACAACTCGACCAGGGTTAACTACAATATAAAACAGATGTTATGTCCACGTGTATGTGCTGTACAGTAGGGTGTGTACACTCGTGGTACTCCCATCTTGTATGTGTGTGTGTGTGTGTGTGTGTGTGTGTGTGTTGGTCTGGGGAAACCTTTCACATGGCCAATTCTGACTTTTTCAATGAAAAATGAAAAAGAAACGCGACAATTTAAATGTTTTACATTCAGACACATCAACTAACTCTAAACACTTCTACACTTTATCTACTGATGGAAACGTCTCACCAGGTCACGGCGGTCCATCATCGAGCCTCATCGCTGCCTGTTCACACCAACATCACTCACACACACTCACGTCTGTTGTGCTGCATCAGTTATTAATACCATATTAAACTCAAGTTGTTTAAACTTGTGAAAACCTGTACAGAGTGGAAACGCTGTTCTGTGTTTTGATGATGATGATGAGGATGAGGAGGAGGATGAGGAGTATGAAAGACATTATAACTGTCACTTTCAGACTGCAAGCTGAATCTGTTTTGATACAGAATCAAACAAAGAATCAGACCTCGCTGTGGAATTTATTAAACTAGGAAAACTTAGAAAGCTGAATTAATGAAATGATCTCGACCAGGTTTAGCAAAAAAAAAAAAAAAATACCCATCACCGATTACAGGGTCTACTTGAGGCCTTATCAGGTAGTGTTTTTTATTCAACTAAATCCAACAGAAATGGCATGTATTGAAATTACAAGAAGAGGAAGATCATGAATTGACAACTGTGTTTACTGGCAAACAACATGTGCAACACGTCAACATAAAACATAGCAGCCTGTGCTTGGGTAGTAATTGGGGAAAAGCTTAGCGCTTGACAAATACAACTTTCCTGTAGATTGTATAAAATAAAATAAAATAAAATAAAATAACAGACGAGTCGCCGGAAAGTTCTGCAAGCATCCACGAGGACCGCAAAAAAGTAAACATGTTTAGTGTAAATTAATGTTTAGTTTAATTAAACATTATGTTTAGTTGAAGTTTATGTTGAAGTTTAATGAAGCATTCCATGCGAAAAATGGAAACGTAATCACCAAAACTCGCGGTGAACCATGAGGAACTGTCCTTACGGCCACCGAGTGAAACCGCGCAGGCGCGAGAGTGGCGGCACGTGAGTGGCAGCGCGCGAGTTACTGAACTCTCCCGCTCTTTTAGCGCGAGCCAACTGCTCGTGTTCATTCACGTGACTGACCTTCAACTGTCTGATGAGGTTCGTGGAGTTAAAATGCTTTGGCTGCTTCCCGCCCGGTGGGATTGTCTTGTTACACAGGCTGCAGCTTGCTGATGTTTTGTCTTTTTCACACAACACGTAGAATCGCCAGACCGGTGAAGACATTTTAGCTGCGCGCAAAGAAATAAATGTCCGTCAGCTTTTCAATATCGGCCGTTATAGAGACTGCAGATCAATCGTCCCGAAGCGATTATCGGCCGATTATGATCACCCCTAAAAATATACAGCTTGCAGAATTCAGGACCTAAAGAACCTCCCTGACGTCACTCCGTCCCTCCTCCGTCTCCTCCGTCCTCATGTCCGGTCCTTCATCTCTCTCTCTAACCTCTCAGAAGCTCTCGACCACATCATGGCCCCTCTCTCACACTGTGTACCAGCCTCGGGATCTTTCCACTCACACACACACACACACACACACACAGGGGTCTCTATTGAGACGTTTGTTAACGGAGACCGGTCTGCGCAGTGTGATGTTACAAAGCTCTTTTCTGATCACATGGACACTCCGAGTTTATTTTAATTATAATTATATATTAATGTAAAATTAATATAATTATAATTTCCTCAAACTTTTAGAACTTACATAGAATTTATTTCCAGAATTCTTTGATTCTGTAAAGCTAATCTGTGACAAAGACCATTGTGAAAAGTGTTATATAGATAAATTGAATACATTTTTTATCTCTCACCATCATCATCGTGTGTGTGTGTGTGTGTGTGTGTGTGTGTGTGTGTGTGTGTGTGTGTGTGTGTGTGATTTAGGGTGTTGATGGAGAGCTTTTCGAATGACAGCCGGGACAGTGGTCATCACAGGCGGGATTCTAGCTACAGTAATCTTACTGTGCATCATCGCAGTACTGTGTTACTGTAGACTGCAGGTGAGTCTGTGCTCCACACGCTGCTCTCCTCCATCCTGTCCTCTCTCCCTCTCTCTCTGTCTCCCTCTCTCTCTCTCTCTGTCTCTCTCTGTCTCTCTGTGTGTGTCCCTCTCTCTGTCTCTCTGTCTCTCTCTCTGTCTCTCTCTCTCTCTCTGTCTCCCTCTCTCTCTCTCTCTGTCTCTCTCTCTCTCTCTGTCTCTCTGTGTGTCTCCCTCTCTCTGTCTCTCTCTGTCTCTCTCTCTGTCTCTCTCTCATTCCCCTCTCTCTCTCTCTGTCTCCCCTCTCTGTCTCTGTGTGTGTGTCTCTCTCTCTGTCTCTGTGCCTGTGTCTCTCTCTGTCTCTGTGCGTGTGTCTCTCTCTGTCTCTGTGCGTGTGTCTCTCTCTGTCTCTGTGCGTGTGTCTCTCTCTGTCTCTGTGCGTGTCTCTCTCTCATTGTCTCTGTGTGTGTGTCTCTCTCTGTCTCTGTGTGTGTGTCTCTCTCTGTCTCTGTGTGTGTGTCTCTCTCTGTCTCTGTGTGTCTCTCTCTGTCTCTGTGTGTCTCTCTCTGTCTCTGTGTGTGTGTGTGTCTCTCTGTCTCTGTGTTTCTCTGTCTCTGTCTCTCTCTGTCTCTGTGTGTGTGTGTCTCTGTCTCTGTGTGTGTCTCTCTCTGTCTCCCCCCTCTCTCTCTCTGTCTCTCTCTCTCTCTGTCTCCCCCCCCCTCTCTCTCTGTCTCTCTCTCTCTCTGTCTCTCGCTCTCTCTCCCTCTCTGTCTCTCTCTCTCTCTCGCTCTTCCTCTCTTCCTCCCTCGCATTCTCGCTCTCTCTCTCTCTCTCTCTCTCTCTCTCTCTGTCTCCCCCCCCTCTCTCTCTGTCTCTCTCTCTCTCTCGCTCTTCCTCTCTCGCCTTGTCTCCTCTCTGTCTCCCCTCTCTCTCTCTTTGTCTCCCTCTCTTCTCTGTCTCCCCAGTGTGCCCCCTCTCTCTGCTCCCTCTCTCTGGCCTCCCCTCTGTGTCTCTCTGTCTCATCTCTGTCTCTCTCTCCCCAGTTCCCCCTGTCTCTCTATCTCTCTCTCTCTCTGTCTCCCCTTTCTCTCTGTCTCCCCCTCTGTCTCTGTGTGCTCCCCTCTCTTCTCTCTCTATCTCCTCCTCTGTCTCCCCTCTCTGTCTCTCTGTGTAGCCCTCTCTGTCTCTCTATCTCTCTGTCTCCCTCTCTCTCTCTGTCTCTCTGTGTGTCTCTCTCTCTCTCTGTCTCTCTCTCTGTCTCTCTCTCTCTGTGTCTCTCTCTTTCTGTGTCTCTCTCTGTCTCTCTGTCTCTCTGTCTCTCTCTCTCTCTCTCTCTCTGTCTCCCTCTCTCTCTCTGTCTCTCTGTGTGTCTCCCTCTCTCTCTCTCTCTCTCTCTCTCTCTCTCTCTGTCTCTCTGTGTGTGTCTCTCTCTCTGTCTCTCTCTCTATCTCTCTGTCTCTCTCTCTCTCTGTCTCTCTCTGTCTCTCTCTCTCTATCTCTCTGTCTCTCTCTGTCTCTGTCTCTCTCTGTCTCTCTCTCTCTGTCTCTCTCTCTCTCTGTCTCTCTGTACTGCAGGAACATCATCTGCATCTCATCGTAATAAACATGCAGTGCTGTATTTCACTGCTGCCGTTCGATAAATTCGTCCTACCCATCAGTCTCTCCTACGCACACTCATGTTTTGCTGCTTTAGCGCCCCGCCCATAAATCCATGCTACCACTCCCAGTGACTTGACTGATTGGGTTCATGTTTAGTGTTTTTATCAGTTTGTCTTTTACTGTAGATTTTCATTAGCGTGGTAAATGTAACAGTCGACTTGTGGAATGAGAGATGACATTAAATCCACACATCAGAAAGTGCTACCGGCGTTAAAGTGATCAGGGTTACACTCTGACAACGTTAGAAACAACACGTCACAAAGTGTGCTGTCAGTATGTCAGAAACGTTACGCGAGATGAATCTGTACTGTATCTCCTGCAGCGCTGCGGCCGTTCAAAACTAGCGGGAGAAACTAGTGCGGCCTGATGGAGCTGGCTTCCTGTTTCCTACAGCGTATCCATTCCTCTCTCTCTCACATGCACACACACACACACACACACACACACTCACTTCACACTGATTTCGAGGCCTTTTTCTCATTAACACCCTTTAAACTCAAACTAATTCGAGATCTGATGATTTAAATTAAGGGGAGCAAACGACAGCTTTCATTATTCACTACACACGCGGCCGTGACCTTTTTTATTTCTGTCTCGTGGATTCGTCGTTAGTTTCATTACATGTCCTTTAATCCGCCCCATTAGCATCCCGAGTCTGGTTACTTCACACGACCAGCAGCATTTCAGGGTTTAATATCGTTTTTTTTTTTTTGTAAGTGTGATTGCAAAGTGAAAACACAAGCTGAGACTAAACAGTTATTTATATCCGTCGTCATGGTAACATTCTAAAGCGGTTAAAGGCGCATTCATTTAGAAACGATCCACCTCAGAGGTGTCTCAGTGTAAAAAGAGAAATTCTACAAATAAAACCTAAAATAAGGGAAAACATTCCTGTGAAAATGGCTTTCTGTAATTCAGTAAAGCAAACATGTTTTCAGAAGAACTGAAATGAAACATTTCTACACATAAAATCTGATTATAAACAGCAGGAAACAGTATTACAGCAGAGCAGGCGTGACTGGGACGCTTCCTGCGGCGCTCTTTGTGTTTCTGTGAGATTAAACTAAATCAAATATTCAGCACTTTTTTCCTTTTTCACCCAGTTAAAACCATTTATCATTTATGCTAAAAAAACAAAACAAAACAAAAAACATTTATTCTAAAGCGATGCTGTGGGAGGAAGCGGCGCAGTCTGAGATGCGGGGACACAGGGACAGAGGGACGCACGGCTGGGCCAATCTAATCACACAGCCACATCATGATTAACCACATCACCATAATCACAAAACACTGAGATATTTTATACTGAGAAAAGAAAGGTGTCACAATCAGCTGTTTTTTTTTTTCATTTCTATTTATATATATATATATATTATATCTCTCTCTCTCTATATATATATATATATATATATATATATATATATATATATTTATATATTTATATATATAAAAATATTTTAATATTAGAATTGTTGCATTTATAATTCAGTTACAGTGAAACCTTGGATTACGAGCATAATTCATTCCGGAAGCGGGCTCGTATTCCAAAATACTCGTAAACCAAATTTAATTTTGCCATAAGAAATAATGAAAACTCAAATTATTCGTTCTACAGCCCAAAACAATAAATACATAAAAATTATTACAACATATAAAGTAAAAATAAAACAAATTAACCTGCAAAAAAGTAAAAATAAATCCAGACAGTTAAGTGTTTCCTTTGTGCGCGCAGGCCTTGTGTATTTGTGTGTGTGTGTGTGTGTGTGTGTGGAATTAGCCCCTCCTCTTGGCTTAAACAGTAAAACTCCTTCTCCCTCCCACACCTCGCTTTTTAAGTTTCACAACTAACATACACAATGCAAACACTGTTTTAGCGGGGAAAAAAATAAATCTCTCTAATGATACTCATGTGAGCAGACTAACGGAATCACTGCTGTAAAGTAAAAAATAAAAAATAACCAATGAACCAGAATCTTACCTTTGAAAAGAATCGCGACAGAGCTGAGTTTTCTGTGTAAATAAATCACCGGGGAGATCTGTGTGTGTGTGTGTATGTGTGTGTGTGTGTGTGTCGGTGTCAAATTACGCGCGCGCGCACACGCACATCCACATGCACACGAAAAGTAGGTGAGTGTGTGTGTAAAAAGTGTGTGTGTGTGTGTGTGTGTGTCAGTGCACGCACACAGAAGAGAGAGGGAGATGTCGATTATAAGAGATGAGCACTAAGACGCAGCAGGGGACTCTTATTTTTACACCGGGGATGCAGCAGGGGAGACGATTACCCATAATTCCCGCAGCGCAAGAGAGAAAAATCATAGGCTCAGTTGTGATCACTTGAAAATAAGAGTCGCTTGCATGATACATGATACTCGGCGCTCGTAAACTAATACTTGCTCAGTTTCCGAATAAAAAATTATTAAAAATCTTTGCTTGGTTTGTGGAACACTCGTAAACCACGTTACTCGTGATCCGAGGTTCCACTGTAATTGATTTTGGAGACAAAACTGTTTTGTTTTTTTAAGGACACCTGTTATGCAAAAAAAATGTAAAAAAAATTCAGTTATGTTTAGACATTCAGTTTAGACATAGCCTCCTAATGTGACTTCTTGTCAGAGTCTGGCTAACTCGTCATGAGTCTGGCTAACTCGTGACACTTCTATAAGTAGAGCCCCTCCCCCGGCTTGTTTCTCAGCTCTGCTGCTTCGTGTTACACAGGACAGTACATGATGTGTTTGACTGATGGTACTTTCTTAGTAAGGATCTGTACAATGACAGAAACGTAGGCACTTTAGTAAGTCACTCTGGATAAGAGCTTCTGCCGAATGGTTAAATGTAATGTACAGTGTATGAGGAGTAAATAAATAAATGATCTGAGGGGTATTTCAGCTGGGGCTTTAGAACACACACACACACACACACACACACACTGGTGCAGCTCTGAGGCCAGCATTCACTTATTAAAGAAATTAAGAATTAGTCAAATATCTCTAAGTACGTTAGAAATGTACAGTATCCATCATGACACATGTTTATATGATATGATGTTTGTTGCCGTGACGATTCATCACATGATGATGATGATGATGAAGATGTGAGTAACAGCTCTAGCTTTGCGCTGTTGGTTAAAAACACAGTCCTCCTTTTTCACAGTACTTTTTTCCCCCTCTAACATTGCAAATTTTTTATTGTTATCTCATGCGTATAATTTTCTGCATCACTCAGAAATACGAGATCTAATCTGGTCTGAGTTTAGGATCGAGTCAAATCATCACCAATCCCGTCCCGCTTTCCCAGTAATCCGCGTATGAGGAACGTCGTGCAGAAGATGTCGGGTCAGATCTGCACGTCCTCTCGAGCGGATACTCGAGGCTGAGAGCATCATCACGCGCTGTAAACTCCACTTTCACTCCAGGACCCCAGAGCACGTCCTGTACAAGTCTCGGGTTTCTGTTACTACACTGTAAATAATCCGTTACCATGGAAACCATAACCCATTACTATAAACCTGCACTACTGTCAGAGCGGCTGTTACAGAAAACTAATCAACACCAGAATTTCGAAGACGGCGCGTACTAAACTCTCTCTAAACTTTATTGTGTTCTAGTATTATTGCTGTAAGAAGGAGGAGTCCGAGTCGGAGGAGGAGGAGCCTGACTTTGCCGTGACGTCCCGTGTGCCACCCATACACTCCAACCACAACATCCTGGCACCTGCCATCTCCGCGGCGCCCACCCCCAACGGGCCGGCCCTGTTCACGCCCCCGCCGCCGACCCGCAAGCTGACCCGCTCGCAGACGTTCTGTCCGTCCTGCACGCACTACGACATGCCTTTCTACCTGCAGCAGCCAGACGGCCTGAGGAACGGCGGCGAGCGTCTGAGCTTCCGCAGCGTCCAGCAGCACGACCTGGAGCTGCCCACGCCTCTGCCCACGCCTCTGCCCACGCCGCTGCCCACACCTCTGCCTACGCCTCTGCCCACGCCGCTGCCCAACTACCACAAGCTCAACCTGAATCGCTCCGTCACCATGAGACAGATGTTCACACGCAGCTGCAGCATCAGCACCGATGTCTAGTGCATGGAGAGCACATGACCTGCGCCCCCTGCAGGCCTGGAGGTCCAAACACAGGCCGGTATGGACACTGGGATAGAGGTTGGGTTCGGTGGACACTCGGTGAAGTGTAATAAAGTTTTTACTACACAAACAGACGAGATGATTAAGGTTAAACGTTAGAAACGATAAAATGACAATCCTGGTGTCGGTTGGGGAACTGAAGGATGAAAAAGGGCTTGGGAGAGTCGTTTCATTTTATTAAAGAGAAGCCAAACGCTTGACGTCACTTTCTTTTGTACATAAAATTTATCTTGTCATTTTTGTATCATCTGTGTGTGCGTGTGTGCGTGTGTGTGTGTGTGTGCGCATGTGTGTTTACGGATGATGTGATTTTATCAGGATTATATCTTAAAATTAAAATGGAAAGATATATACAGTACTAGGCAACAGAAGAGAAAACACAAGCTCTAATCAGGGCTGCAATAAAGTATTTGAAGTAAATATAATGTAAAAAAAAAAAGAAATATTCAGAATTGAAAACATGGACTTTAATTTCATTTTCTTAAACTAATCACATTACAATGTGACATTACAGTTAATCCAGAAACAGATCAATGTTTTATCTTTCTCTTGTTGGAGAGTATTTCTTCCGTTTATATAAAATGTACTATTTATCTGGAACATGTTCATCTTTTCTTGCTGGAGAGAAGCGCGTGCTCGTGGAGGTCACAGAGGTCACGGAGGTCACGGAGGTCGAGTGATTCCCCAGACGTCCTGATCGCAGCTCGGACTCAGACGGAGTGAAACTGCTCGTTCAGGAGCCTGACTCTGTGTGTTGCTCTCTTTTCCTCTCATGTCAAAGACAAAGCGACTGACGTACACTTCTGAATTATTTTGTATAAAGGCCCTGAGTTACAGAAATATTTCATTTTATATTTCATATTTGTTCTTTTCAGGTTTAACAGTGAGGTTGCTTTTGGTGATAATGGTGACTATCTGACTTTTGCAAACACCATGTAGTCGTACTGTGTGTCCTTTCTCTCTCTCACACACACACACACACACACACACACACACACATACACACACACACACACACACACACACACATATATACACGCATACACACATATATATACACACAGACACACACACACAATCTCTCTTTCTCTTTAGGCCATGTAAGCAAACAAGTGCAATGAATTTAGGAGAAATTAGTTATTATTATTATTATTATTATTATTATTGCTGCATTGCTGTACATTATTGCTGTTTTTGGGTTTCATGTTCCTGGAGTGATGTCACGTTTTAATCTGTACAACTATGAACACAATGTTGATAATAAAACTGGAGAAAATCTGAGATTATTAAGCAGATTAACTGTGATCAACTGCAAAATATACATGATAGAGGCGGAGTGTATTATATTTATTTATTTATTATATCTATATATTTGGCATAAACTGCTCGAAAGGCAAACAGGTTGTGCGGTGCACAGGTGCTTGGGCCCACTCATCATTGCTTGCAACTCTACTGTATATAAATATCATTTTTAACGTCTGTGAGTCCGGGCCCTGGGCGTGGCTTGGGGCCTTCACAGGAGATGTTGGTGCATAGCTCATACACACATGCACGTATACGTGTCAAACTCGGTACACTTCTAGTTCTCATTGAGTTCTCATTTTCACAGCACCTGCGCCATCGCAGCCCGGAATAATAGAAATAATAGAAATAATAGAAATAAAGGTTGTCTCCTACTTATGAATGAGTTCACAAGCAGCTTTGTCACTTTGGAGGTCTTAACCCGCTCAAAAGGCACACGGGCTGTGTGGTACGCCAGGGTGAGGATGGGTCAGGTGCTTGGGCCCGCTCATTGTTGCTTGCAACTATATATATATACAGTACTATAATCTAGTTCATCAATTTTCAGCACAGGTCAGAATGTATAGAGATGAGAAATTTTATTTACTCCAAACTCACTTGGAATGGAAGTCTACGTACGGATGTTGAACTAATGCTGAATAAACGTTAATCACACAACTATTCTACAATGTCCAGATGCGAGAGAAAGTCCTTCTGACTCTGTCCTTCCGGAATGTTGTCTATGTTTCCATCGTCCACGGAGACATTCTGCGTTCTTTAGACGTTCTTAAAGGCACTGCAGTATCCGTACGTGCTGGAGACTCAAAAACACAACATGGAAAAGTGCAAAGAAACACTCGCACGGTGCCGATCTCTCCCTCTGAATCATCTCCGTCTTGCTCAAACCGTACTTTAGTTCAATAGTTTGTAATCATTTATATTTCTAATCATTTCTAATTAGAGATGACACGATATGTTTTTTTTTTCCTCAATAAGATTTCATGCACAATCTGATGTTTACGATACGAGACAGTCTCACTCGTTTTTCCCTTTTCTGCTTCAGGTTTGATTAAACGTGTAAGAAACAATCAGATACTGTATGCAGCAAAGTGGCAAAAACCAAACCCATCTCAAAAACATGACAGCTTCAAATGAAAGAAATACTTCACATTAATGAAATGCATCATTTCTTTATTTGGTGTCAATGTTCCAGCTGATCCATCCATCTCTCCGTGGCTTTAAACGTATTTGTGAATCCTGCACATGACGTACTGTACAGTATCTGAAAAGTCCAAACAGAATGAAGGTCCCCTGGTCTTTGATTGGCTGGTTGGGTCTCACATGTCACACTGTGTTAAATGGCACGGGAAGCCCAGAGGGTTAAGGCTCCGAGTTACTGACCAGAAGGTTGAGGGTTCAAGCCCCAGCTCTGCCCTGTTGTCACTGTTGAGCCATTTAGCAAAGCCCTCAACCCTGTGTGCTCCAGGGGGCGCTGTGTCATGGCTGACCCTGCACTCTGACCCCAGCGTCCTCCCCTGGGATATGAAAACAGACCTTCAACACATGCAAAAGAATATATACCATATATAATATATATGTTTTTTTGTTTTTTGCTGAGGAGTGTATTCTCTTTTTGATTTTGCTCAGTGTATTATCTGTATGCGTATTGTCAGCACATTTGGGGCAAGTTTCACAAAATGAAATGTTATCTTATCCTCATTGTTGATGTAAACAAGACCATTTTATAATACGATATCTAATTGTCATTTTGATGTTTTTAGCTGTTCAGAAGAGATTCACACAGATCTGGACATGGTTTTTAAAAATCATCGTCACTGGAACGTATTCTAAAGTAAGGCTCAAAAGTGGGCATGGCCCAGACACTGTTTTTTATTTCTTAAGCAAAAAATGAACCCTAAGTACCCTAGAAATAATAGGATTACAGGTTGTCTCCTACTCACGAATGAGTTCCATTCCGGGAGCGCGTTCGTAAGTCGCATTTGTCCATAAGTCAGATAAACTGAGTCTCATACATCTTTGACATGATTATAAAATGTAAAGCATACCAATCCACTTGACTAAACCTCTGTCTCCTTTCCCCACATTGCCATCATGTGGCCAATAACCGTAACTGTGGAAATTAATCTAACATCCTGAGACATCACACAGTGTGTCTCAGTGTCTTCAGATCGTGAGGGGATTCCCGGCTTTGTCTCAGAGCTGTTTTCCACTGTATTGGACAGTGAACACTGTTTTATTGAGGATTTTACAAAATGAATATTATTCACCATAAGGACGGCTTTACAGGACAGACATTTTCTATCATCGTGCTCCCGGACTGATCCATTAAAACTGGTGAGGAAGATCTTCAGATGTTCTCCTGTGACGGACCCGTACACCAGATCTGCAGCAGACTGAGATTTCTTCACCCTGACTGCACTATTCGATTCGTCCAGCTCTAATGATGTTATATTAATGAGCCGAGTTAACGAGGTGAAATTGCCTCATTAATATAACATCGTTAGAGCTGGACGAATCGAATAGATCTAGCTGATATAGAGGCGATTCATCAGCACATCCTCATCCCTGATCTTCTCATCTCCGGAACCGATCGGAGGAGGATCAGAGGGGAGTCACGTGTCCGTCTGAGGGCCGGAGTTGAACTTTAAATGCTTCAGCCGCAGGACAGTGAAGCAGATAATGAAGCGAGAGAGAGAGAGAGGGAGAGAGAGAGAGAGAGAGAGAGTAAACCAGGTTTAATTTATTAAAGACCGGAACTTTAGAGTATAGTAGTAACATGGTCATGAATTCTCCAGCAGTGTGATCTCTCACAGCATTTCATGACCATTTTAATGAAGCAGAAAAGCACACACACACCTTGTACTGATTGTCTCAGGTACCATGAACGGTTACTTTTCATTTGCAACCATCATTAATAACTATATAGTTTTTAATCCCTCCAATAACCATATAAATGTTCGTTTAAATTCTAGATTTATTTCCCAAAGCTGCAAGCTGGCGTGACATTAAACTGTGAATTCAGACAGAGATTCACTGCAAGTATAAATAGTTCTTTCATAGAGTCATAATTCTAGAATAAATACCTGCAGACTCACCTTGTGTTCGACATGACGAGTTCCAGTGTGTGTGTGTGTGTGTGTGTGTGTGTGTGTGTGTGTGTTCCAGGAAAAGCTTGGCAGAGGAAGGAGCTGTGATTCAGAGTGGAACCCAGAGCAGAACAGCATAAGGCGAGATGTTCAGAAGAAACTTTTACATCCTAATTGTGGATTTGGACTACAGAATTATAGAGACAGAACCCTCCGGTTCCTCCTCCATATTTTGCTGTTCTTGTTGCTTCTTGTTTCTGATGTGTCTCAACATTTTCGCCAGATTTTCTTGACATTTCCGTTACCTCCTGTATGAGCAGGGACGAAGAGAAAGGAAACCTGTAGGTTTTTATTGTTCACTATTTGGTATCTTAATTACCTGGCCCTATGCTTGTGAGCGCTGATAGACTGTAGCATAGACATCATTTCCTTCCACCCATTTCAGTGCAATTAATATTGCTCCTAATTCCGCTGTATGTACTGATAGCTGATCGGTTGTTCTCTTTTTAACTGCTGTGGGATATAAAACGCCGTGTCCTGTTCCAGGGTCTTTAGAGCCACCGGTAAATATGACGAGTTTTCTCCCGCCTGTGGCTTTAACTGTTGGGGGCACTAATGAGCACTGATTAGGCTTTTGCTTGAGGTTTATGTCTATGGCTGACATCCTGAACTTCCAGGGTGGTACTGCGGCTATTGGGACTGTGGCGCTGATACAGTATGTAGTTTGTGTTTAAACCCTCCTGAGGAAGCTAAACTCGTTTGGAGTCAGCAGGGCCATCCTTCAATCAAACATTCTGCCACGCCTTCTTGGAAGTGTCCTCCTGAGGTGGCTCCCACCAGGACGACGTCTCCGAGGAGGAGACCAAGCTCCACACTATAGCCCGCATTATAACACTCTTCCACCACAACACACACTCCTCAAATAGACTCGCAATACTCACAATCTGGGGAAAACGTTCATATAAGGAAGATTAACTGATAACTGTAGTGAGAATAACTCTAATGTTTACATTCTGCACAGCTCACTTTGAGTTTAATTTATTGATATATGCATCATCCTATTTCACCTGAAGCACTAGCTATTTCACAGTCTATACAGTTTAATATTATTTGATATTAATATTAGTATTAGTCGCCTGTTTCCATTTTCAGGACGTATCCCATATTATAGTAAAAATCCCTAACAACCCCTGAAGTGATGTGTTTGTCATTTGCGCTAACGTTTTGTAGCCGGACGCCGTGTCTCCCTGGAGCGGTCTGCCGCGCCTTTCATCAGGCCGCACATTGTGAATGGAAGCTCTACAGTAGATCCTCAGCTCCGGATGTCTGTTGCTTTGGTATTTCTGTTTTCTACGCTGTGTATCGTTGCAAATGTCTTAGTTAGTAGTTTGGCTTTTTCGGTGTCACTGGCTGTTTGATTGTGTTACCGGGATTTCGTAGCTACTTGTGATTCTTCTCATCTCCCTAATCATGTCCTGTACATACTGTATCTGATAACTGTGTTTCTCTGCCTATTGTATTACAGTATTGTTTCCAACGTTTAGTCGCTCTGATGGTTTTCCGGACTTTTGTCTGACCTCTTTTATATTGAATTAATTTTTAGTTTTTTTTTCTTCTTCTAGTGAATGCTGTGCCTTTAGCTGTTTAAATGCCTTATTTCTCTTTTCTTATTGTGTCTGTACAGCTTAGGACAGATTCTTGTGCTGTCTGGTAAATGATTTGGACAAATTTAGTTATTTAGTTTTTCCATGTCTGACGTTTTAGTTATAAATAGCACGGTGCATCTTAGTTCAAATCATTTCTTTAAGTTTTTCCCAGTCTGCTTTCTCTAGTATTCACCTTTGTATTCTGTCTTTCTCTTCTTGATGTGCTTCCATATTAATCTGTGTGTTGATGGGATTGACATGGTGTCTGATTCAATACATCCCCCTTGCAGATAAATGCGAATTCTTTAGACACCAGAGTGATATCTCTTGCACTTTCTGTGTTTTGTGTGCTGTTATACCGAGTTTAAACCATTGTTTATGCAGATCAAATCTTTATCAGTGATGTGCTCCTCTACCTCCACTCCATGTGTGTGTGTTATGTGCATGAAAGCCTCCGCATCATACTATTTCCCCCCTACTGCTTCCAATAGGCCACGATTTAGCTTTTTACAAGGATTATAATTTGATTTGTTTCTATATAAGTTGACAAGGTTTATGCTATAACTAGTATAACTTGTGCCCACATTAATTACCAGCAGAAACAACTTTGTTCTCTCTATGGTGCAATATGTCTGACAATCATGTTTGCACTGTTTGCACCAGGATCCAGGTTCCACTTCACATATTGTTATAGTGCAATTGTCTTTGTTTATTCTTACATTTCCTATTGCTGCTGCTCTCTGGGAGATGTCAGACAAATCATTTGTTGTATCCCTACAAGGACAATAAAGTCTCTTTATCTTTTAAAAATTGATGATTGTTATGCCGTCCTTTTCTGTCCAGCTGTTATTGATTCAAACTCTTTTTCAGTATTGATCCTCCTGTATCTGATCCCTTTTTCTATAAATGTGGCTACTCCTCCACCATTCACTTTTCCCTTGTCATTTCTTACTGCAGTGTGTCTCCGTAAGTTAAAATATGGTTTCAATTGTGGTAATTGTGGTTTTATATTATATTTGGTTTATCAGATGATTTGTGTTTTAAACATGTTTAAATTCTTGTCCATTTGCAACTAGACTTCTTGCATTCCAGTGCAATATTACTACTGTGTCATTGTGAGCCAGCAGGTTCGCCATTTACAGTAACATCTGCTTCACTGTCTCCCGGCTCACGCCTTCTACTGCAAGGTGTTTTTTTGCCTGAATCCAAGATCATTTTAGTTTTCCCAGTTTTCCTGTCTGTTTGTGCTGAACAGTTAATTATGTCCACCGCAGAGACAACAACGTCGTTTTTGCTCCTAATTAATGTCTCTGCTCTAATTTTATCACTTGTGGTTCCACTCTCTTCTTCACCACATGTATACTTTAGGGAGTCTCAGTTTTCATGGCTCCTCTTATTTTTCTTTGCTGCATCCGCACATTTAGTCCTTGCATGGTTTTAACTCTCTGAATCTCCGCTGCTCTCTTGCTAACCGCACATCGTCCATGAGCAGCGCGATGTTCACCTCCACACCTCCAGCATTAACGCTCATCTCCTGCCTCACATTTACCATCCTCACGTTCCTCTGCACATCCACCACACCTCCGTCTGGCCCTACACGCCGCCGCTACACGTCCATATTTAAACCCCTTAGTGTTGGGGCGGTGTCTGGTTTAACATCAAAACTCATAAACATTTTAGTTGGCAGTCTATTTCCTTTGATTTCGAACATTACAGATAAAGATCACGTCTTATGTAGTTTCTAGTCGTTTTCAAACGTTTTAATCTTTTACTTTGGCGCCTGTTAACTTTTATTGAATATCATTGACTGACAGAACTCTGGGATTCCTAAGATGACTCCTCTCATTTGTCTTTCATACATTAGCAAACTTTTAACTCTTTTCCCCTCAGATTTATTTTGTTTTTAGCGACTTTGCTTCCTGTGTGTTGCTTCCACATAAAACCAACAGCAATCCGCTTCTTAAAACCTTTGCACTTTCAGCGATGTTGCGGCTTTAGTTAAATGGATTGGGTTCCACTGGCCAAACGTTGCCCCTCTTGTGTAAATTTGATGATTATTTATTTGACTTTCTTTGTTCCGTTGCTTTCTGTCCGTTTGCTCACGTTCACTGTCTGCGTCTTCAGTGTGTGGTTGTTTACTGTTTTCCATGTTTCATCTTTCCCTGCACTTCTTTCTGCCGTCTCCTTCCATTACAGTCTATAGTTGCTACCAGCTGCGTCCTCCCCGGTTTCTATAGAGTGTGTAAACTAAACAGACCACCTGACTAATACTAAACCACATTCATTATACCCTACCCTACCCTACCCTACCCTACCCTACCCTACCCTTCCACATCCGTCCTCTCACAATGCATTGCGGAAGGCCCAATGTATTTGTCCAGAAGCGGCAAATTAAAGGATGACATTAACACACCTGCATGCAAGAGGGCGGAGCTTTCTGACTGACACGTGACCATGTCTGATTGGATGATTATTCCATTTTTTTTATCCGTGATGTAAAATATATCAAATTTAACAAAAAAGCAAACTAAAAGCTATTTTCAAACATGATTAATATACTAAATAGTAACATCATTAGTACTTTAAGAGTCACTCGCTGTAATAGCAGGTAAAAGGAAGCCAGTGGCTTTTTTTGTTTGTTTGTTTGTTTGCATTTTACTGCCACCCGCTGGTCAGATTTAAAATTACGCACTTTAATTTCAACGTTAAAAAGAATTGCCCGTATCTATATATATATATATTTAAAAAAAAAAAGCACTTAGTGTTTAGTGCAATATAACAAAAATGCTTTCATTTGAAATAAGAACTCTTTTATTCAACAAACTTTTGACAATGTTATTAAGATAAGGTTTTTTTTTTTTTAAAAAAAAAGCTAATACAAGCATTGTGTTCTGAAAATATTACTCAGGCTTCATGTTTTATTTATAATTTATCAAATTAAAGTTAAATTATAAAGAGATTATAAAACATAAAGAAATTTAGGACATCTTTGGAAAAGGTAAAAAATAATGCACTCTTTCTGAACTCGTTCTCCCTTCGTAGTCTTGTGTGGACTTCCGTTTTTTCATCAAAACCTCTCCAATATGGCGGCGGCGATGACGTGCTACACTTACGGCAACATATTTACGTTTCATTCCGCCCCTACTTCTAGAACCGCCAATTAATCACCCGCTCCGAAGAATCACGTGTTCGACTTCAAAGCAGCGCGGGACGCGGTACAGGGCGGAATGGCGGCCTGCGCTAATCTCAGGGAGAGCTCATCTCTATCCGACCAGCTCTGCTAGCGACGTAATCGCTGACATTGATGAAGTGTCCTAAATCAAATCCAGAATGGATTCTGAAACTGAACAAAATCGAAAATCAGATCATGATGGCGCTGAAACTTTAAACTTTACACCACAAAGAGGCGGAACTTTGCTAGCAGCAAGAAAAAGGTAAACAAATGCTAAGCACAGATCTGACTAGCAGGGTTGCCAGATTCGCTTAGATTTATCTACATACACTTTGGGTACTTTTAAAAATGACCCCTGATTTTCTGTTTATTTCCGAAGCTCTTTATTCATTTGATGTTTTCTGACACAGAGCCAAACTATTACTGCATCCACGTTTGGTTAATTAAATTCTATACAAAAGTTTACACCCCTTCTGCCACGCTGCAGTGTTTCTGTGTCCTGTTATTAACATGATCAATCAAAATGGTTTAAGTCACGAAAGAGAGAGAGAGAGAGAGAGAGAAACCCTGCAGGAGATCTGGAGGAGAAAGAAGAATAAAAGTGCACAAGTTTATCCGTATGAAGACATCATGCCGTGTCCACGCCAACCACACGTCCTCCACTCCAAACCTCTGATCGCTTTGTTTTCTCTATGGACTTTTAAAAAAGAGAATAATCGATATAAATAAAAGAGAGGTTTTGTCTGTACATTTGTCAGAACTCTTTCAATGATATGTTTGTTTCACTCATTCGAGGTCTGGATAAATTGTATGTCTGTCCAGCCAGATTACGCAACTGGTATTTTTTAAAAAAATTTTTATTTTTCATTTTTTAAACTCATTCAGCGCTTATATGAACAGTTATGTCCTAGATTATGAACCACACCTTTTGCGGTACCTTCAGCGTACTGCACACGCACCAGACTGTGGGCGTGTCTTAAATGAACAGGGAGTGTATTTGTCTGACGATAAAAGATGTGAATTGGTGTTTATGCTATTTGTAAAAAGAAAAAGAAAAGTGAAAGAGTCTGTACTTGTGTAACTGTGCTACACGATGGGTTCCAGTACAGATGTTATCAGAGTGGGTGGAGTCAGCACTGCCTAGGTGGGATTTTGTCAATGTGACCTGGCAACCCAAATCGGACCGAGTGCGAGAGAGAGAGTTAACCTGCAATACAGGCGCGTGCTGATCCGTTTGATGCAGCCGTTCCATCCCGAATCCTCAGTCATGTGACTACTTGAAATCTGATTTGCGCTCATGCCGTGTCTGATTTGGTTCTTCTTTTTAACAATGATGTTCAGAAACTCGTCTTCAGCAGCACTTTACAATATTGTAAATGTTTGTGTCTTATTTATTTTGTACCGTTACAGTCCCCAAAAAGCATGTGTCTTAGTCTTTAATGTGTCTTAGTTCAAGTTCACGGCAAAATCTTACGGGGTCAAAATAAATAAAATGCATCTTTAAATCAGGGTGCACAAACTTATGTACTCCGTGGGCTGCATACTAGTTAAATAATATTATTCCATGATGTTACTGATGATGGCGTCCTCTTGTCCTCTGTGTCTCCTTAAACAGGATGCTGCGCTCAGGACACGGCAAAGTCAACTCCAGCTTTAAATCTCCGGTGAGTGACGACTTCACGTTCGACCGCTCAATAAAACCATCTCACTAAACACTGGTGCACAGATGGACACTCGGAGCTAGCTGTGTGTTATGTGTGTGTTTTGAACAGGTTCAAGTTTCCGGTACGCTGAACAGCAGTGTGTGTGTGGAGGAGGAGATCAGAGCTCTACAGAACACACTGCTGCAGCTGGAGTCTGACATCACACTGTTGGAAAGCGAGTAAGTGCGTGTGCGTGCATGGACATGTGGCAGGTAGACTCAGACTTCTGGTCTTCAGCTGTTAATTCATGTTTACATGGGACCATTCCCTGAGTGATGATAACAGACAGTAACAGCACTGTGCTGTGTAACTATATGTATGACTGGGCGTGTCCCAGGTGTTGTCCAGTGGTTAATGACACTAACTGTGTGTCTCAGCGTGGGTGAGAGTCGGTCCGGACGGTCCGCAGTACTGAGGAGAGAGCAGCTGCCTGACCACGCCCACATTCACACACCAGTCACAGAAGCACTTTCAGCAACAACACACATCTGATAACGTTATGTCGTGTGAAACAACACGCCGTCTCTAGCGCGTTCTGTATTAATGTTGCAGGATTAAAACCAATAAAAGTATCAAACTCTAACTATTCTTCCATTCATAATACACTTATCTTTGTCTGTGATGTTGCTCAGCAACCAAACCTCACTGTTGACTGAGTACCGTGTGCGGTGGAAAAGTATTTACAGCAAAAGCTATTAAAAATAAATTCAGATGTCTATTGAGCACACCCTGACGGAAACAAGACAGGAAACCAGACGATGCGCGAGTCTCCACACAGTCTCCTCACAACACGCTCGTGTTTACACGTGTCTCAGGTTCACTGTGGGTTTAGTGTTAATCACTTAATTCACTTTAATAATAATACAGCGGTACCTCATCATCCGAATTTAATCCGTTCCGGAGGCGAGTTCTTAAGGTGAAATTTCGTATTGTGAAACGTGTTGTCCCATAGGAAATAATGTAAATGCAGATAATCCGTTCCAGCCGACCCAAAAATCTTACCAATATTACCAATTTCCAACACTATAATCATATTTTTACATGTCAAAACATTTAGAAAGGCATGTAAATGAAGCAAAATATGAGACTTTATTGCGAGACTTTCTCTCCAAATCACGAGGGGAATCCCGGTGACACAAGCTGGTCAGCTGACCTGTTTAAAGAGAAGCCGCGATTACGCGGAGAGGCCAACGCTCCATTGTTCTTCAAACTCATGCGACCGGTCGCCTTTTTTGACCCCAGCGCTGCATAAGACTGTGTCTATTTGCAGATACATCAAAATTGGATTCCTCACCATTAGGAGAGTATCACAGGACAGCACCTTTTCATCATCATGCTCCCGTATTGACTCACTGACTCACACACTCGCACAGTATACAGGACTTACAGGATGTGCTATTCATCCATTCACAAACACACCAAAAAATTTTGTATATAGTTGTAAATACTCGTATCTTCTGCACTACAGTGTCTGTTTTGTATAATAGACATTTGGGTTTGGTATGTTGAGTGTTATTAATTAATATGATAAATAATACATAATATGATATAATAAAACATTCTTGACTAAACCTTGCACACTATGCAAAAAAGAACTTGGCTTTCCACTGACGAGAACGAGTTTTAAACGACTACCAGAAGTGAGCGAAATATGCCGAGGGCGTTCGTATGCCGAGGGTCCACTGTAATCGCGTGCGGAGGCGAATAGTGATCAGAAATTCTACAATAACAACACTGATTATTGAATTATTAAAAGGAGCACAGTTAAAGTGATTAATAAATAGATCGTAATACAATTAAAAATATAACACTGAACACAGAAAGACTCCCCGGGTTATCCACTGATAATACAGTGCTTTTGATATTATTATTATTTGTTTGTTTATTTATTTATTAGTTTACGTATTTATTTATTTATTTGTAATAAATAAATTCCCCCTCCCCAGAGGTGTCTGTGTGCACGAGCTCGACCTCCACATTAACCTCCTGCACGAATACAACGACATAAAGGACATCGCGCAGACTCTTCTGGGCAGGCTGGGTAAGTATCGCACTTAGGCTCCGTCCCAAATCACCTCGCATTCACTACACCTGCTCAATACACAGGGGTTAAATATAGAGCGTTCCTGAAGTTTGAACTGAGTAATGAAAAGCGTACACACGGAGACAGACAAGTGTGAAAAGACGCATGCAGAGACCCACACATGACAGACGGACACGAAGAGACAGACATGCACAGAGGCAGATGGAGACAGGGGTGCATGCTCGCAGAGATACAGATGCGGAGACGGATGCACACAGAGACACGTGCGCGTATGTAGAGACAATGGGTGAATGCAGAGACTGAGACACACACGCAGGCACTGAGGCGCACAAATACACAGGTGTGCACGTGCAGAGACGGAGACATGCAAATGCGGAGACACATGGAGACATGCACTTGGACACTCACTTAAACTAAGCGATGGACACCAAGACAGACATATCAGTGCAGCACAGAGACACATGTAGAGCTACACTAATAAAAGAAGACACAGTTCAGTAATGTATAGGAGTATGATAATGGAGCGGCATTCTCCACAGTCCTGGACATAAAGAGCTCCTGTTCGAGCCTCAGCCTGTCGTACAGCCTCACTGCCGTCGCCTCTTCACCCTGTGTGCATTAACACAACTGTCCTTCTGTGTGTCTCACTCACAGCCGGCCTGCGCGGCGTCACCACGCGCGACTTGTACGCTCAGTTCGGCATGGAGCTTGAGGACTGATTGGCTGAGGGCCGCGGTGGGAGGACATACCAGCGTGTCCCCAGTGATCCAGCGGCAGAAAGCATTCAGCACGTTCACTCTCCAGATTCTTAAGAGCTGTTCTTCATGAGTGACGGGGGAGCGGGGCGAAGCAGAGCCATTAACACACACAGTACCTGTTACAGCACGCCCCCTGGTGCAAACCCGCTTACACCACAGCAAACTGCTAATCATTACAATGTTTTATTTACAAAATAACTGTTTTTTTTTTGTTTGTTTTTTTTTGGTAAATGCTGATTTACTGTTTACCTCTGCACAGTGTGTGTGAATGAAAGAGAAGGTTATAAGTAGAATCTGAGATGCCTGTAATGGTCCAGGGTTGGACTTTTTGTTACCTTGAGCATGACCCGAGTAATAAACTCCATCTGATCACTCAGCTTGTTGGTGATAGACGATAAGTGGAGATGAGAAATACCTGGCACGAGGAGTGGAAAACACTGATAGTGTCGTCTATCGAACTGATTGCAGCCTGCAATAATCTCTCATACTTATCTAGAAATGCTTTATGTTAAAGCTCATTCTCTCTCTCTGTCTCTCTGTCTCTCTCTCTCTCTCTCTGTCTCTCTGACTGCTTTTTGTTTTTCACGTTTGTCATAATAACTGCATTTCAAACCCCACAAACACAAAAAAAGCTAAATGAAATACTGTACTTGTATTACTTAAAGCAAAACAAGAATATTTGCACATATACAGGTTCTAGCTAACATCAGTCACATGGACGAATTGTCTATGAAGTAAGAAAAGTACATTTAAGAAGCAAGAAAAAACAAAACAAATGCTATAAACAGCCCTGATTATGTACAGTTCTCATGTTAACTGGAACGTTATTACAGGTGAAGGGGCAAGTCTAAGAAGACACAACGGCAAATGTCATTAATGTACTCGGTATGGGATGATGAGACATCTTGAAGCACCACACACACAGAAACTGTATGTAGGTTCACACCTGGGGCAATTTACACAGCCTGTCGAACTACCGTGATGTTTTTGGAGAGTGAGAAGAAACCAGAGATGAGATGACCTCAGAACTGGAGCTGTGAGGTGGTGACAGGATTGAAATATTATTTCAGGATTCAATTCTCGACATAATTGTTACTGGAGATGTTATTGGAGATAACTGGAGTACCAGGAGGAAACCCACCAAGCACAGCGAGAACATGTCATTTGAATTCAGTTTTATTTTTATAGTGCTTTTAACAACGGTCATTGTCGCAGTGCAGCTTTACAGAATCCAGAAATGAAAATTATGGAAATGTGTGAGAAAATATGTATAGATCATCATGATCAAATCTTCCCTGATGAACGAGCCGAGGGCGACGGTGCTGAGAGAAAAACTCCCTGAGATGGAAATGGGAAGAAACCTTGAGAGGAACCGGACTCAACAGGGAACCCATCCTCATCTGGGTGATAACGGAGAGCAGGGATTGATCTGCACTCATACTGTGTGTCAGGAGGCTGGAAGTTCAGTATAAGAGGACACGTGTCAAGCTCCATGCACACAGACCCAGGGCAGGAATTGAACCTGTGACCTTGGAGGTGCAAGGCGACGATGCTAACCACTAAGCCACCATGACAAGCAGTTGACACTCTTTAATAAGAATTGTCAATGTAGTTGCAAAGCAACAATTATTGGGAACATGAACCATTTAACCATTTATATAAAAAAAATTCTCATTAAGAGATCATATTGACCCAGGTTGGTGACAATCCCCTATATATCCCCTAGGAGGAGTGTATCGAATTGTATTGGGTGTGTTTTGTAAACGACCCAAAATTCCCTGACTTCCTGTTGAGTAGAGCCTATGACATGCCTGAGATCTTCAGCTCAATGTGATAAACAATGTAGCAAGTTTTACATGCAAGTGTGTACGTGTTATTCAGCTCAATCTGACGCCCCTTTGCCACGCCCAGGGCCCAGCTGCTCAGGTGTCCTGAAGGCAGCTAATTCCAACATGTGCTGATTTTCATGAGCCTTTTTTAAGACCTCGAAAAGGCCCGCATGCTGAAAAAAAACCCCAGGAAGTTCACACAGGAAGTTATTAGCCAATTTTCCGACAGAACTTTAAGGGATCGTTGTGGCCGACCCGTTCGAGGTATCAAACATCCCTTTGCAATTTTGCATCCTCAATGTCATGAGATCACCCAGGCCCGGTTTGATGGCTGCCATCTCTCCTTATTTTCTGTTCTCTCCTTTTCTGCTCTCTCTCTCTCTCCCTCTCTCCTTTCCCTCTCTCTGTCTCTCTGTCGAGCTATACATGTTCGCTCCTGAGTTGCCAGTGATCCAGACCCCTCTGCCCTCTGGAGCCGTATAACCCGTCCTGGAGTCCTGCTTCTGGTTGGAGATCCCGTCACATGGATGCCCCGTGTGGTCTGCCTGGATGCGCTTGGTGGCTGGGGATGGTTTCCATGAAGACTGTCCTATCATCGATTGATGCTCTGGGGACCTGTGACTTCAGTTGTTCGATAGCTCAGGACTGGAATCTCCTACAGTCTACCTGAGCCTCCGGGAACAAACTGGACTCCTTTTAATTTAAATTTGAACACATCTCCTGTTACCCTGAACTTCCAGTACACATTATTATGCTGATCATTCTCTGCTATCCGTTATCACCCAGATGAGGATGGGTTCCCTGTGGAGTCTGGTTCCTCTCAAGGTTTCTTCCTATTACCATCTCAGGGAGTTTTTCCTTGCCACCGTCGCCCTCGGCTCGCTCATCAGGGACAATCTTATCATTTTGATTCATACACATTGCATAAAAACTTACTTCTTTTTATTGTGTAAAGCTGCTTTGCGACAATGTCAATTGTTAAAAGCGCTATATAAATAAAATTGAATTGAATTGAATATCATAGTCATATTCGTAATGTCAACATTGTACTGTATATACTCCTCCTAGGGAGTTACTCTATGACATAATAGGGCCGATGTCGGAGAGCATGGATCATTTAGGATTCCAGGGTATGTTGTTCGACCTGCTGATAGGAATTTGTAATGCTACTACAAGGTTATACTAGAACATTCTTTACAATTCTGTTCTTCCTACTTTGTGGAAACACGTTTCAGAAGAACTATTTAAGCATGTGATGATGATCAGGTGTCCACCGACCTCTGGCTTCACCTTACAGTACAGTACCAGCGTATAGAGCTTTTTATACGCAGTTGCGCAAACCCTCGACTGCGCAGACCCTTGTGCAGACTTGACGCTCATGAACACGTGGTCGCGTGTTGGATGGTACGACACTGCGCAGCTCCTCCGCCCTGCTGTTTCTGACACTTTACACACCTCACAGCACTGCAGTGAAATCCTGGCTCAGTCCCAACAACACACACACACACAGCATTATTATACGGCGTAGGTGTACAAGACGGTCTTTGTATATAAATTATCTTTTTTTTTTTATAGCGCATCTATATAGATATGTGTGTACGACCAAAAAAAAAAGAAGTTTATATGCTGTACGTAGTGTGGCAAAATAGTACGCAGGATGATGATGTGGATTGTTTTATCCCATAATGTTATCACGGTTTGGGACGGAGCCCGTGAGCACGCTGTCGTTTGACTGTCTCACACTGAAGCGCCGCCTTTATTTGCGTGACGTCACGCGCGATCACGGACGCGATTGGTTGGCAAGCCTGTCACTCAGCGCTTAGTGCCTGCGAACAGGGAAGAGCGGGTTTAGCTGAGAAAGCGGTAAGGTCATCCTGAATCCCCGCGAGCTCCGGTCCATCCGCCTCCTCAAGAAATAAACACATATTTAAAAAATAATCATAATAATGGAGCACGTGAAACGGAGACGGATCTCAGCGCGCGGATGAGCCACCGGAACTGATATCTAAATAAAAAGGAGGAAAAACACCAGAGAGAGAGAGTAGAGGTCTGATTGTAAGCTGATCAGGAGAAGGCGGCGCTTCCACACTGCGGACAGACCCGAGACCCCCAGGTACTCTGTTTAACTCAAATACAAGCATACGACCACCACATCATTATTATTATTATTAATATCATAATTATCAGTATTATTATAACACCCCTCTCTGCGTTATGTATTATTCATTGCTCGCGCGTGCACGCGGTGTGTGTGTGGGGTGAGGAGGGGGGGCGCGCGCTCATTACTGTCATTAACGCTCATCTCGGAGTCTAATCTCATTCATTCGGTCTGATCCAGATCTCATACATCACTTCTGGTGGGGAAGAAAAGATTTTATATGTATATTTTTTTAAAAAGCATCTCGTATTACTGATGCGGCTCGTTACTCGTTGGTAATAAAGCGGTTAGCTCTTCCGCATTGAGCTCGTCGCTCAGGAGACAGGATCTTACCGTAAAGTGTGACGGCGGTCGTAAAGATGCTGGCTTGCTGAATGATGGAGTGATTTTTTTTTTACTTTAGTGTTTGTTGTTGGGTTTAGGTGAAGTAGTGGTCCGCTGCTACGTCTTGAATTAGCACTGGGGATAAACAGAGCATCTATATATCTACCTGTATATCTCGTCTATCTACCTGTATATCTCGTCTATCTACCTGTATATCTCGTCTATCTACCTGTCTATCTACCTGTCTATCTACCTGTCTATCTACCTGTCTATCTACCTGTTTACCTCGTCTGTCTACCTGTCTATCTCGTCTGTCTACCTCGTCTGTCTACCTGTCTATCTATCTCGTCTATCTACCTGTCTATCTATCTCGTCTATCTACCCGTCTGTCTACCTGTCTATCTCGTCTATCTACCTCGTCTGTCTACCTGTCTACCTCGTCTGTCTACCTCGTCTGTCTACCTGTCTATCTACCTGTCTACCTGTCTATCTACCTGTCTATCTCGTCTATCTACCTGTCTATCTCGTCTATCTACCTGTCTATCTCGTCTATCTACCTGTCTATCTCGTCTATCTACCTGTCTATCTCGTCTATCTACCTGTCTATCTCGTCTATCTACCTGTCTATCTCGTCTATCTACCTGTCTATCTCGTCTATCTACCTGTCTATCTCGTCTATCTACCTGTCTATCTCGTCTATCTACCTGTCTGTCTATCTCGTCTATCTACCTGTCTGTCTATCTCGTCTATCTACCTGTCTATCTACCTGTCTATCTACCTGTCTATCTACCTGTCTATCTACCTGTCTATCTCGTCTATCTACCTGTCTATCTCGTCTATCTACCTGTCTATCTCGTCTATCTACCTGTCTGTCTATCTCGTCTATCTACCTGTCTGTCTATCTCGTCTATCTACCTGTCTGTCTATCTCGTCTATCTACCTGTCTGTCTATCTCGTCTATCTACCTGTCTGTCTATCTCGTCTATCTACCTGTCTATCTACCTGTCTATCTACCTGTCTATCTACCTGTCTATCTACCTGTCTATCTACCTGTCTATCTACCTGTCTATCTACCTGTTTACCTCGTCTGTCTACCTGTTTACCTCGTCTGTCTATCTCGTCTGTCTACCTCGTCTGTCTACCTGTCTATCTATCTCGTCTGTCTACCTGTCTATCTATCTCGTCTATCTACCTGTCTATCTACCTGTCTGTCTATCTCGTCTATCTACCTGTCTGTCTATCTCGTCTATCTACCTGTCTGTCTATCTCGTCTATCTACCTGTCTATCTACCTGTCTATCTACCTGTCTATCTACCTGTCTATCTACCTGTCTATCTCGTCTATCTACCTGTCTATCTACCTGTCTATCTCGTCTATCTACCTGTCTATCTACCTGTCTATCTATCTCGTCTATCTATCTCGTCTATCTATCTCGTCTATCTATCTCGTCTATCTACCTGTCTATCTACCTGTCTATCTACCTGTCTATCTACCTGTCTATCTCGTCTATCTACCTGTCTATCTACCTGTCTATCTACCTGTCTACCTCGTCTGTCTACCTGTCTACCTTGTCTGTCTACCTTGTCTGTCTACCTGTCTATCTCGTCTGTCTACCTGTCTATCTCGTCTGTCTACCTGTCTATCTCGTCTATCTACCTGTCTATCTCGTCTATCTACCTGTCTATCTACCTGTCTATCTACCTGTCTATCTACCTGTCTATCTCATCTATCTACCTGTCTATCTACCTGTCTATCTCGTCTATCTACCTGTCTATCTACCTGTCTATCTACCTGTCTATCTACCTGTCTATCTCGTCTATCTACCTGTCTATCTCGTCTATCTACCTGTCTATCTCGTCTATCTACCTGTCTGTCTACCTGGTCTATCTACCTGTCTGTCTATCTACCTGGTCTATCTACCTGTCTGTCTATCTACCTGGTCTATCTACCTGTCTGTCTATCTCGTCTATCTCGTCTATCTACCTGGTCTAGCTACCTGTCTGTCTATCTCGTCTATCTCGTCTAGCTATCTCGTCTATCTCGTCTAGCTATCTCGTCTGTCTACCTTGTCTGTCTACCTCGTCTGTCTACCTGTCTATCTCGTCTATCTACCTCGTCTATCTACCTCGTCTATCTACCTCGTCTATCTATCTACCTGTCTACCTACCTGTCTATCTATCTACCTCGTCTATCTATCTCGTCTATTTACCTGTCTATCTGTATACTGTATATATCTACCCATTTCTATGTATCTATGTCTCTATCTCACCGTCATTTAACAATTTATTATATTATCAAACACTGATTATATTTTGGAGCGATTGATTGATTGATTGTTTTTGTGTTCGTCTTCACCAGCTGTGACTGTAAAAACGGCTCCAATATTGTATAAAAATCATAGTCACGTGCATTTCGTACTTGCTTGGTGAGTTTATGTGAGTAAGACGGTGAGTTGCTCAATCAGACAGTCCCGGCTGTCACTACATCATGTCGGGTCTCATCACCACCACGGTGTCGTAACACACAGGAATGTTCTTTTGAGCCCTGACTTTATGACTTTGGTGAGCGTCAGTAACTAGAGCTCAATAAGAGCGTGACTTTGACAGCAGAATATAAGATTTAAGAGGCAGCTTTAGCTGTTCAGTTCTTGTTGCTGATTAATGAATAAAAAATGTAAGCACAAACTTTCCGCGGAAGTCCTGAGGGCAGCGCTGTGTATCGCTCGTATGAGAAAGTAAGCCTGCTCACTATATACGCTCACTACATGGGGCATAATGGTGCCCTATGCCCTAAATATCCACATAGAGAGAGAGAGAGAGCACATGTTTCTCAGAGGTTTTTGTGTGATTATCAGGTGTGTGTGTGAGATTATCAGGTGTGTGTGCGGCTATAAACGCCAATCAGATGCAATTTATCAAGGGTGCTCATGCTCACACTGATTTATATTTAGCCACGCCCACAAAACACCATAAACACGACCAGGTAAAAGGTACAGATTAGGTCAAAGGTATGTTTACGCTTATGCAAGAAAGGAAATGTAGAGTTTAGAAGAATTTTCTTCTGGTAGTGTAAATACACACTGCACCTTTAGCATGCGTCCGTGTGGAACCCTACACCCGTGGGCGGGGTCAGGAGGTACAGCTAGGCAGGTGTACAATTTAAAGAGCTAACGTTCTTCAGACGTCTGATCAGGTAGCACCGTGAACACCATGGGAACCCAGTCTCCCGAGTGTCCGAGTTACAGGGGCGTGTCTCCGCTCTGATGCGATCACGTCCACGTGCATGTTTACACCAGCGCAGGATGTTCATGCTGGTGACTTCCTGCAGGTCTACAGAAATGTGGCCTCGTCCCCGTTCGAGCTCGAGTCTTTACCTGATCTGAATCTCGGCTCACTTCCTGTTCACTGTGTACGCACACTACACCCTACCGAGTGGCCTACATCCAAAATAGTGCACGGTTCATGATTCAACACGACAAACTAACAAGACTCGGTGTATACTTTGTGTTGTATTTTAGTACCGGTTAGTGAGGTTAAAGTATTGGCACCCTGCTACTGAACTGGTTCATAGACCAGTTGATGAAGAAGAAGATGAGTTTCCTGTTTTGACTAAAACAGGGTCATAACAGACAGAGCCACTGATACCCGATTACCATCGAAGTTCGCAACACATGCAATGGATTTATCATAAAATAAATTGTCTATGTTTAATGTATTTTTAGAAACATCTGCACCTGTATATTTGGATATAACTTATTCAATTCAATTTTATTTGTGTAGCGCTTTTTAACAGTTGTCATTGTCGCAAAGTAGCTTTACACAATCAAAAGAATGATTTAAGTTTGTATGAAATGTGAGTGTGTGTGAATCAGAATGATCAGATCGTCCCTGATGATCGAGCCGAGGGCGACACTGCTGAGGGGAAGACTTAAACACCGAGACGGTCCCGAACATTAACAGGAAGACTATTCCATAACTTTGGGGCTTTGTAAGAAAAAGCTCCGCCCCCTGCTGACAGGCAGCCTGCATCCTTTGATGGAAGTAGGCGTGGCGGATCGTAAGACACTAACAGTTCACTCAGATCCTGCGGCGCGAGACCATTTAGTGCTTTATACGTCAACAGTAGTATCTTAAAATAAAAAAAATATCATAAAATAATGACTTATAATCACTTGTATAAAAATAAATAAAAAAAGCTGGGTCTCAGTCAGTGTCTCGATGGCTCTAATGGGAAAGATTGTGATGAAATTCGCTGTGACGTGATTTAAAAGCAGTGAGACGTCTCACTGAGAGAATAATCAGCGTAGGAAGAAACATGCTGAAGCGATATTCTGTGAAAAGCTTCATTTCTACAACACGAACGAATATTTAAAAACGGCGTGTATTATTTTGTAGCTGCGTGGGTCAGTCTGTGCACATCTGAAGCATCATATGATGCAACTTTCATAAAAGAAAAAAAGTGCATATTGTGTTGTAACGTTTTGTCACTTGATCTTTGGTGAAGGATGTTGTAAATGTGCGTTTTGTTTTAAAAGCAGGACGACGTCTCTTTATACAGGCAGTGGATCTAATGTTGAATCCTGTTCCAGATGGCAAAGGTCAGAATTGGGTTTGACAGACTCATTAGGATTGATCATATTATATTGTACTGTACCATATTTATGTAATACATTTATCGTTTATAAGCTAGTAAAGTCATTTTTAAAGACGGCACTATGGGGCGAGCGTTGTTGTGGGCTGAAGCTCTCAGGGTCTCGGTATCAGGAAGAAGAAAAAAACCTGGCTGAAGTCATACAACATAGAAACAGAACTCTGCTGGTACGCAGAGAAAACATTAGCAACCGTATAGAATAATCTGTGTGAAGACGTCTGATCTGTGGTCACGTGTGTGAGCGATTTGTTTAGGCGTCACCCCTGTACCCGTGCCGAAGAGGCTCTGCAGGGCGTCCAAGAAAACAAATGGTTTCTGAGATTTAAAAAACCCATTTCGAATGACCATTCTTAAGACCGAGTGTAGCTAGCTTGTGGGAATAGCTTAGTAGCGTAACCATGGCAACACGAAAGGCACCGAAGAGAGAGTGACGACATCCCATAGGCCGCGTGAGTGTGTGTGTAGGAGAAATTGGGTAATAAAATCCTCCGCGTGTTTAATTGATGAGCGTGACGGCGAGACTTGACTCTTACCCTACTGAGTTTATAGCGCAGGCAGGTTAAAGGTCACGGATCATGTTCCACTCGCGTCTCATCAGCATCACGGGTTCACATCCTGCGTTATCTTTTTGTCTCTCTGTATTATTGCGCAGGTTATCGGCTCGCATCGCGTGTTTCTGCTCGGACCGAGTATCATTTTATTACTCAAAGTGCTGATTAACTTTATTATTACGACTGTGTTGAAATTGGACGCTGAATATGTATAATATTGATATCGGGACAAATGATGACTCGGTGAAAAATGCAAATGACCAACTCTGATTAAAAGCAGCTAATTTTAATGTCAACTTGCAACAGTGGTTTTCGGTAATTATTAGACTTTTTATAAAAACTCTATTCTACCCCTTTCAGCTACAACCTTTTTTTGTAGAAGAAGAAATTGCATATGTAAGATATTTAGTTTTGATGGAGACACATTGTATTTCATCTTTCAATTATTTTACGTGTGTGTGTGTGTGTGTGTGTGTGTGTGTGTGTGTAGGATGTTGCGGCTGGCGTGTACCACCGTCCTGCTCTTCGTGCTCAGGCTGGTCCTGGCTCTGCCCTGGTTTCAGGTTCTCCCTGCCGCCCTCATCTTCTTCCTGGGAACCGGAGGATGGCACTCGCTGCGTGTGTTCATGAAGACCATCGGCCGAGACCTGCAGTGAGTGCCTCAGTCTCATCATGTGACCCGAACGGGGAAAATAATCAACTCAATAATTCATTACTTATCAACATCATCATCATCATAAACATCTTCCAGGCAGAATAATGCATGAACACACACACACACACACACACACACACACACACTCACTAGAGCTGGGTGATGATGAGAAATGCACTGCACACACACCACTGTACTGTATTTAGCTTCGATTAAAAAAAAAATTTTTAACTCCTCTAGAACTAAACCTCTAGATTTAATAATAACTTTATTAGATTTATTCATAAGATTTCTTTCTTTCTTACTTTCTTTCTGTGAGAGAGAAAAATGCACTACACATAACTTCATGCGCTTCCCTTCTTACCCTGACTCCCTTACCATCACTCTGGAATAGGTTCAATCTGGACCCATTGGGTCACATGACCGTTTCCCCTGGTTATATATTCCAGTCTTTATGCTCCCTAATAAACTGAAGCGTTTTTCCTGACGAGTTTCACTAACACGTGATTCTTAACCCTAATGCCACTCATTTCAGCTTTATCTCCCTAGTTGTTGTCTTTGCTTCATGTAAGACAATAGTTTCTGAGTTCTGAAACCCGGTAACGTCTTATCCATGTCACGTCGTGATACGGTCATGTATAAAAGTTAGTGCCCCCTCTTTTAATTCTATGATTTTTGTTGCGTAAAAAATGTACTAATCATCAGATCGTAGCGAGTCTCGGTATTCGGCAAACACGAAATGATTATGTATTTAACAAAAATGTAGCCAAAAAGAAAAAAAAATCAACGCGGGCAATACTAACTACCCCCTTGCAGCTTCCACAGGATTTAAGAGGGTATGTTGTAGCCCGGAGCTGCTAATCATCAGCCCTTGATTAACTGATCATCAGCAGACTCTATAAAAGCAGAAGATTTTTATTAACACAATTAACACAAAGCATTATCCCAGGAGGGAACGTCCCAGCACATTCACCCCAAAGTCAGAGGAATACAAGAAAATACCCCAAGAGCTACAGCTCAGACCCTACAGGCCTCAGTGAGCATCTTCATTGTTGTTGGTCTCGGGTTGATTTGCCCAATACTGAGACTCGCCACCATCAGATGATTTTTATTATCTTGTTTTTACACAAAAACATCATTATTAAATTAAAAAGAATTAAAAGAGGGGATACTAACTTTTACCCATGACAGTATATCCTCCGGTTTGTTTCCTTGTCCAGCCGCTGTAGTTCCTAGCTGTACTGCGTCCTGCAGCCCGGGGGATTGAAGGGGTTTCACTCGAGCCTGTAAATCAGCCCCGCCCTGTTCCACAGGATTCAGAGAAACTGAACACGCTGCAGCAGATTAGTTCAGAAACGCAGACAGGTTCGGCTCGTTCCTCCAATAAAACAGCAGCCATGTGTCGAAACGATCAGGACCCGGACACGACACACACGCCGCTGTAGGACTGCGTCTGTTTACGGATCAACTTGCAACAGACTGCTGTTTTACAAGAAAATAAAAAGACGCCCACTGAAGACTCTTCCATGCACGTCACATGAACACACTTCTCCCTGAACAAAACATCGTCGTGTCAGTAACACTGTGGAACACATCTGTCCTGTTACTGGCAGAGAGAGAGCGTCAGAGTGTGTGTGTGTGTGCATGAGCGTGTGTGTTATTTCTCTGTTGTGTGGACCTTGAAAAAGTGCTCAGTACAAAGAGGAGCGCATAAAGGACCCCTTATAGGGGACTGGATTCAGGGGCGAGAGACCGGGACGTGATGTAAACCTCAACAAACTACTCGCTTCTTGTAAACGCATGTAAATCTGGATTCATATGTTGTTTTATTCTGATGTGATGTAAATGAAAGTGTGCAAATTTGCCCATTTTTACGTACAAAAAAAAACAAAAACATTACACCTTACAAAGCGACATTTCATTATTCAGGTCACGAAGGCAGTCGGATCATCGTGTAGGACAAAAATATCACATGACAAATCCTGCACATTTCTACACACGACCTGATGTAAACTTGTGCATTTTCTTTTTTTAAAATATCTTTTTATTGGTATTTAACAACAACAACAAAAAAGCAGAGCCAGATCAATGTACAGTCGACACCCACAGCAAACATTTAAAAACAAACAATAATCTGTTAATATGAGAGTGAACATGGAAAACAAGGGCAAAACAGTCCAGTAAAAGAAAACATAAAAGAGTCCTGACTGTTCACGTAGATCCCACAGAGCGGCGCGTATCCGCCAGAATAGTTCAGATTTGTTCTGTAAATCCTAAGTGAGTTTTTCCAATGGAAGAAGATGAGCCACTTGTACCAAACACATCTTTAAAGTTGGTACACGAGATGATGACCATAAGATTAATATACATTTCTTTGCCAGGTAAGTAATGAAATTTAGTAAACAATTAAATCAGAAGGAAGATCTGGTGATATTTTACAGTTTAACAGGTATATAGTTGGAGACATGTGAATTTTCTAGCCAGTATTTTCTCATGGTCATGCACTTCATACCAAAAACTTTACATTTTCTTACACTCCCAGAACAAATGCATCAATGTTCCCGTTTCTGATTTACATTTAAAACAGATCTGAGATACATTTGGATACATTTGTGTCGGCGTACAGGGGTGAGAGATGTTCTATATATGAACTTCATGTTCAGAAAGTGAAGTGGATTTGTGAAAAACCTCCTCACATATAGAGAGCCGTTCGTCATCAGTGAACGATCGGCCCACATCCTTTTCCCAAACCTTTCTGAGAGGGTTCAAAGGTCAAGGGGTTTCTGATAAAAGTGAGCCGTACAGATAAGAAATCTGACCCTTCAACGCCCCTGGAAGCAGGAGACGATTTCAAAACGGATTTTGCCTCGTCTCATTTCAGATTGAATAAAATGACGTAGCTGGAGAAATTTAAAAAAATCTGTTCTAGGAAGCTGATAAAGTTGTGCATTTTCAAAATGTTTTTGAAAACATTTTCAGTTAAAAAAAAAAAATTGTGTGTATATTCATACTGTGTGTGTGTGTACTGTACATATACAACAAATTAAGTCTCAAAAATATATTTTTGAAAAATACTAAATTTTTTTATTATAATTGTCATTTTTAAAGTTTAAACACATAAAATCAGCAAACTTTTTTTTTTTTGCATTAAAATGAACAAATGTAATAAAACACCCCAAATATGACAGAAAAGCGTTCAGTGACGTGACGATCCACCAGCTCAGAATTCGTCCAGTTTACATCAATTTATATTCAAAAATCTTTTTAAAGATGTGTGCATATTTTATTTATTTTGTTTGATAGGAACACTTAATTTGTTGTTTTTAGCATTCTAGAAGACTTTTTATTAATTAAGGTTCACAACATGATAGATAGATAGATTTTTTTGTGTGTGTTAAAACTTTTATTACTGTAATTATGGTTTAAAAAGCTTTAAATAAATAAGACATGTTTTGACATCATTTGAAGATGATTTATGATGTGGAATTGCAGTGGCTTTTGTTTTGGCTGTTTCCTTTTTGTTATTTGGATTATTTATTTTTTTATTTATTTTGCACATCACAGGAAAGTTTTTTTTTTATTTATTTAATTATTATCCGCTCCACTGTCTGAAGGCGTCGTTGTGATAATTTTTTTTCAAAGCTTACTTTAACTCCGTACACGTCACAGACTCTGCTGCACACTGTGTCGAGGTGAACCCGCCTCTGATCCGTTCTCCCCTCGCTCGTCTCCACAGTGCCGCCGTGGTGCTGCTGAAGGTGAAGCTGAACGTGAAGCGACACCTGCGCCAGCGTAACACCATCCCCAAGATCTTCGCCGAGACGCTGCAGAAGTACGGCGACAAGACGGCGCTGATCTTCGAGGGCACGGGCGAGCGCTGGAGCTTCAGGGAGCTGGACGAGTACTCGAACCGCGTGGCCAACCTGCTGCACGAGCGCGGCTTCAGAGAGGGCGACGTGGTGGCTCTGTTCATGGAGAACCGCTCGCAGTACGTGGGTCTCTGGCTGGGCATGGCCAAGATCGGCATCGAGGCGGCGCTCATCAACTTCAACCTGCGCCTGGAGGCCCTGGTGCACTGCGTCCACATCTCCAACGCCAAAGCCGTGGTGTTCGGCAGCGAGCTGACCGACGGTGAGGAACAGAAACACCGAGATGATTTCCATCAATCTCACACGCAGTAATCCAGGATTATTATTCCCTTTAAGCCTGAGGGAGCCCCTGAGCATCAGATTCAGAATGAAACACAGCTTTACCCTTCTTCACGTTTACGTTTGGCATTTTATTTAGAGCGTTCTTTGTGGATTATTTAAAAAAACTAAAAGTTTAATTTTACATTCTTAATCTTAAAAACTATTTTATACATTCAAAATAAAGAATTATAACGAAGACATTAAAGTACATTCAGTGCTAATCTACATATAAAATAGACGCAAAATGATTCATTATTATTTTAGAGTTAATTATTTATAAATGAATGTATTCGTTAGAGCTCAGTGTTTCATTTATTCTTAATTCGTAAAATGAAAACGCACCGCGCGATAGAATCCTTCTGTCCTTCATGTGTATAAATTTAAATTGTTACTTAAATCTAAGTACATACACCGGTGCTTTGAAGATGAATGGCCGCATAAATACTTGAATAAACAATCAATGTATTGAATCAATTCCAATAATAAATATTAATTCTAAAATAAATAGTAAAAATAAAGAGTTCGTTTCAGTCTGATCCTCAGCCAACGGAGGTGAACAGCATGTGAAAGTGATAACGGGTCCAATTTTTTTAAAATAGTAATAATTTACCTGAATAATTAATTACTCGTTTTAATTAGAGGCTACGTGTGGTGTGTTTTTCATTGTCGTATCAGAAATAAGAATCGCACACCTGATCGGACGCATTTTTGCTAATTAGCCCCCGTTAGACCTGGTGTGTGCCGTGTGTGTGAGAAGCTGAGAACTGTGGATTCGGGAGTCGCGTCTCCAGTAAGGCTGTGCGGTTCATCAGGATTTATTTACAATAATGGATTTCCTTTCCAACAACTAGAAGATTAAAGGCTAACGAAAATGAAATGATTATCGTAGCGCGGTCTGTGTAGCACTAACGTTCCTGTTTCGTTTGCTTTACGGCTAACCGAGAAGATCGGCGGTGGTTGTTAGCTTAGCATCGTGACGCAAGCAAGTGAAGCACCTTATTTCATAGAGTCTTCACTTCCTCTTGCGCAAAGATGGAGAAAAGATGAAATCACACACACACACACACACACACACACACACAGTCTGTTTCTGCTCGCTCAGACGTAACTGTATTAACAGGAAACCCCACCCACTCCAATGACACGAAAAGGTTCAAATAAAATCAGTACTCAAAGTCATGATCAATTATATATCTTAAATAAAATCTTATTATACAATTATAGATTATAAAATGTAAAAAATGGCTCATTATTTATAACCTCCTCAAGACACATTTTTCCAGACAAGGGTGATAACACAATAATTTTTTTTTATTTACAGTGAAAAACACTAGCCAGCGCCACAGTATCGTAAAAAAAAATCCTCACGACTCGTATCGCACTTTAAAACTGAGTGTTGAATGTTTTATTTTAATATTCTATTTAAACATTGGACATCTTGAATGTTATTGTTGCTAAAATCCAGGGACAAAAACTTTCTTTAATTTATAAATAACATTTTTTTTTTTTTACTTTTTCAAATAAAGCACGTTTTGACGTTGGTTCAAATAAATCTAAAGTAAATTTAAATTCAATAAAAAAAATAAATCAAGCTGAATAAATGTCTTTCAGGTGTGAGATGTTAAATTATGGTGATCTCGGAGTCGATGTGAATAGTCGCGATTATGATTTAAGCAGCGCGGTGAGCGGGAGAGTCGATTTAGGAAGAGAGACTTGTGACATTAATGGTCCTGGAGTGCAGGACAGAAGTGAAACTCGCACCATGTCTCCACCTCGCTTAGTCACTGCAGGGTGTTGCGGATTTAAAATAAAAAAAGGATCATGGAAGAGTGCCTGATGATGTGAAGCGTCAGCGTGAGAGGTGCCGAGACGCGCTCGAGTCGAAGTAGTGATGTGGATTTCAACAAGACAGTGTTTCATAGTTTGCCGTGTACATCTTACGGTTTCCATAGCAACAGCTCATTCACGAGGATGTGTGACGCGCGCACACACTCCGCAGAACGAGAGTGAAAACGATGTGGTGTAAGCAGAGAGGATTTCTGTAAGGAGTTTTTATACGATGTGTGTGTTTGTAAGGAGTCTCCAGTGTCGGTGCTGTGCAACACTCCGAGCTAAAGCTGGAACTGGAAGTAACGTGACCTGCTGCATTTGTTTTGCATCTTTTGCTCGTCTTATTAACTTCAAGAAAGAGAGAATAAACAGAGAACAGGTGAAGGAACGAGTGTGTGCCGCTGCAGCGTGAGTGACAACAGGAACTCGACTTTCAAAAGGAACTATAAACGAATAATGAGGAGTACGATGATATCGACCTTTAATAAGTAAAAAGGTGTAAATGTTGGAAAGCTGCGGTGGTGTAAGAGAAATAAAACACGATATACAAAAATATCTTTTTATTTACTGTTGAAATTTCGACGTTTTTCGTAGACTTTTACATGCTTTTCAGGGTTAAATCATTTAATAATTCTTGATTTTCAGTGTCAATTTCAGAATGTTGAAATATCGTTAAATAATATATATATTTAGCATTACCCTTATTCATGCATATTCATTAATCCTGACATTTGTTATATCGTGTGCTCTGGTGAATCTGTGAATCTGTATGTAAAGTAATTGTGTCTCCCTGTCTGTCTGTCTGTCTCTCAGCGATGTCTGAGGTTCACAGCTCCATGGGGAAAAGCGTAAAGCTCTTCTGTTCAGGTGACTGGGATCCCAAACGAGTGCCTGAGGGAACCGAGTCGTTAGAGCCCCTCCTCCAGGCCGCGCCCACGCACAAGCCCAGCCCCCCACAGCGCGGCTTCACCGGTACGTCAGCCGATCACGCGCCGAGAGCTTATCTGTGTGTGTTAAAGCTCCACACGCTTCTGAATTCTGATCTGATCTGATCTGATCTTCCCCTGTTAGATCGGCTCTTCTACATTTACACATCTGGAACAACTGGAATGCCGAAAGCTGCGATCGTCGTCCACAGCAGGTAATAACATATTCTCTCTCTCTCTCTCTCTCTCTCATCTGCGCTTCTCATCTCTCCTTCCCTCTTCCATCATTCTGTTTTATTCTCTTCTCTTCTTTCTCATGCTCCTGTCCCTGTTTTTTTTTTTTCTTGTTTTCTCTTTGCTTCTTGTCTTTTCTAGACTATTCTCTTCAAATTTTAATTTGGTTTTATTATTTTATCCTCATCTTTTCTCTTCCTGTATAAATATCCTGATTATCCCTCACTCACTCGTGTGTGCGTGTGTGTGTGTGTGTGTGTGCTGTAGGTATTACCGTATGGCTGCTCTGGTGTATTACGGTTTCAGGATGCGGTCAGACGACGTGATGTACGACTGTCTCCCTCTTTACCACTCAGCAGGTGAGACGCTGCTCTGCAGGAAGTGTGTGAACGTGGTCACTTCCTCTTTAGAAGACTTTAAATTCTCTCACTCACTCGTTCTCTAGAACACTTATGCCGTACCGGTTTCCCAGGGAACTCTGATACGTCGGTCTAAAGTGAGGAGGCGTGGCCTCTATCGGTTTGCCTTAATTAAAGAAGGGGGTGTGGCCTTTGTGACTATCAGTCTTTGTTGAGGAGGCGTGTCCTCTCTCAGTCTGATTGGTCTGATGAGGCATAGCCTCTGTATCTGTCAATATAAGTGGAGGAGGTGTGGCCTATAATGTAGCAGTCTGTTTTAGTTGAAGGGGGTGTGGCCTGTGTATGGCCTCTCAGTTTTCAAAGCTTGGCCCTTTAAAAAAAAAAATTATTATTATTATTATTTCATTTGGAAAGCATCACATCACACAGCTCGGTGTACATTGCCGTGTGTTTTCCTGATTCTTCCAGACTCACATGTTGTGTTTTGTTGTGTGTGTGTGTGTGTGTGTGTGTGTGTCAGGGAACATCGTGGGCGTCGGTCAGTGTCTGATCCACGGCATGACCGTCGTCATCAAGAGGAAGTTCTCAGCGTCCAGGTTCTGGGAGGACTGCAGAAAATACGACTGCACGGTGAGAGTCAGCCCACACACACACACACACACACACACACACACCCTCACATCACACTGATCGAGTTGTGTGTCCTTTACTACAGAGTGTTTTAACTAAAAATGTAAAACAGTTTTACAAATACACAAAAATAAACCAGATGTGAGTTACAGCTGAGACAAACTGCTACATCAGTACACATTTATTTTAATCTCTCTCTGTCTCACACACACACACACACACACACGGTCTCTTTATCTCTTCCTTTCTCTCTCCCTCACAGATCGTGCAGTATATCGGTGAGATCTGTCGTTACTTGTTGAATCAGCCGGTGCGGGACGTGGAGAAGCGTCACCGCGTGCGCATGGCGCTGGGCAACGGGCTGCGTCTGTCCATCTGGGAGGAGTTCATCCAGCGCTTTAACGTACCGCAGATCGCCGAGTTCTACGGCGCCACAGAGTGTAACTGCAGCCTCGGCAACTTCGATAGCAAGGTGAGACGGAGGGGAGCTAAGAAACACACACACGCGCGCACACACACACACGCATAGCATAATGCTTCTCCTGGTATCCGGTTTCCAGTTAATGTATTTTGAAGTGACTGAGTAGGCGTGTGTGTGCGTGTGTGTGTGTGTGTGTGTGTGTGTGTGTGTGTGTGTGTGTGTGTTAGACACTTTTCAGATGATGGATATCCGGAACGTTCTAAAGCTCTATGCTGCAGAAATCGACTCCGTCACTCAGCTTACATCACTCAGATGTTGTGTTCTGGATTCTGATTGGTCAGAAGGTGTCGATTAAGTTCTTTATAACAGCAGCTCTGATGGTAGCGCAGGTTTATATTAATGCGCTCGTTCTGTTGTGGTTTCCCTGGTAACAGCTCAGGTAATAATAAAAAAAATAAATAAAGTCGCAAGCAACAGCGAGCGGTGCCGTGGGCACACACCTGGGTGCACCAGAAAGACTGCGGGCGCAGCGGGCACATGCGTTTAAAGGGTACAGGTCATTACCATTATGACATCATTTTAGAGAAAGGAGAGTTTTATGTGTAGACATGCAAAAAGCTCCAGATGCCAGAAGGAAAAAAAAAAGCATCACACTGTGTGACATCACGTTGAGTGACATCATAAAGTTATTAACCGCTGTTCGGTACAAGTCTAAGGCATCGTCACGGCTGAGCCGCTTGAGAAATCAAAATCTCTCCTCGGTTTTTCTTCTCAGTGTCTTTAGATCATATCGGCCCGGTTTGTTGGCAACCGTGTAAATCCCCTAGGATGAGTGTATCAAAGTCCATTGGGTGCGCTTTGAAAAACAACACAAAGTCCCTGTTGAGCCGAGACCAGGACATGCAGTGTGAAAGTTGTTTAGCTCAATGAGCTCTAAATGTGTACCGTCTCATGTGAGGGCCCAGGCTCATGCCACGCCCAGGGCCCAGGCTCATGCCACGCCCGGCGCCCAGGCTCTCCGGCATCTTAATGGCAGCAGATTCCAACCTGTCTGCTGATGTTAAGACCCACAAAGACCTCCGGATGCTGTAAAAAAATAAAATCCTGAATAAATTAAATTTGAAGAACAAGAGGACTCTCACACACTGTGACAGAGGGCCGATGTCACAGTGCTTGGGCCCTAATTGTCTCTATACATCCATTTAAAGTTTAATATGTCTGTGTGTGTGTGTGTGTGTGTGTGTGTGTGTGTGTGTGTGTGTGTGTGTGTGTGTGTGTGTGTGTGTAGACCGGTGCGTGTGGCTTTAACAGCCGTATCCTGCCCTTCGTCTACCCCATCCGTCTGGTCAGAGTGAATGAGGAGACCATGGAGCTCATCAGGGGCCCTGACGGCGTGTGTATCCCGTGTGGTCCAGGTAGGTGTTTTTTGTTTGTTTGTTCCCCTGTGATTGTTTATCACTTGTCTCTGGAAACTTCTCCCACCTGCACAGGTAGTGTTATGTGATAAATGAACACGCAGAGTAAAGGTAGTTCTGGGTCCATGAGTGATCACATGGTGTAATGGAGAAGTTCTGTCGCGGTGGCGTTAAACCCTCGGCTCGGTGTTGTGCAGGTGAACCGGGTCAGCTCGTGGGCAGAATCATCCAGAACGACCCCCTGAGGCGCTTCGACGGCTACGTTAACGAAACCGCCACCAATAAAAAGATCGCCCAGAGTGTCTTTAAGAAAGGGGACAGCGCCTACCTGTCAGGTGAGAACTCCCATAATGCACTGCGTCAACATTTCTGAAAAGAGGTTCTGGTCTAGGTTTCAGGAGTTCCATAAAGCGTTTCATGGGGGGGATCTCCAGGGATAGTAGAAGTTCCTCTAGGTGATTAAAGAGAGTGTATAAAGGGGAACCATGAGAAATCCTGAGGGACCAGTGAGGGAACCATGAGGAACTGTGAGGAACCATGAGAGACGGTCCTCTGTCTTCCACCTCAGTCCTCTGAGGTTGTGTGTACATGGTTTATGAGGAGCGCGTGTATAACAGCCTGACAGTAAGTCGGTTCTCCTGTTCCTCTGCAGGAGACGTGCTGGTGATGGACGAGTGCGGCTACATGTACTTCAGAGACCGTACGGGAGACACCTTCCGCTGGAAGGGTGAGAACGTCTCCACCACCGAGGTGGAGGGAACGTTGAGCCGCCTACTGGACATGAAGGACGTGGTGGTGTACGGTGTGGAGGTTCCAGGTGCTGAGAGACTTCTCCACTTCCTGATGCATTTCTTTAATACCTCATCTTTGTTCATGTTGTATGACTGGAGCTCCAGTTTCTTCTTTCTCAAATCGGACCCTTAACTTCCTGTCGTTCCTCACCAGGCGCTGAGGGTAAAGCCGGCATGGCGGCCATCGCAGACCCGGACCACACCTCGGACCTGGGGAAGTTCAGCAGGGAGCTGGAGAAGGCGCTGCCCCCTTACGCCCGCCCGGTGTTCCTGCGCTTCCTGCCAGAGGTCAACAAGACAGGTCGGTCATCTTCACACACACACACACACACACACACACACACACACACACCACAGTCATGTGATTCTGATTCTTCTAGCAAAGCACCAACACTGGAGACTCCTTTTATAAATGGTGATTAAATGTCTGCGTAGAGGAACCTCACCGTCTCAGACGCTTCCTTCGTAAACGTCCCTGTTACCATAGAAACCACAACGCGTTATAGAGGACGCTGTTCCTAAATCAGAATCGAATAATTACATGAATCAGGTATTACATTTCTCCTCTTGCGTTTCTCCTTCACACAGGAACCTTCAAGTTCCAGAAGACGGAGCTACGCCGCGAGGGATTCGACCCTACCGTGGTGTCCGATAAGCTCTACTTCCTGGACTGCACTAGAGGATGCTACGTGGAGCTGGACGCCGAACTTCACCGCAGCATCACCTCGGGGAAACAAAAAGTATAAAAACAAAACACTGCTGACTCCGCCCACTTCCTCAACCATCCCTCATCAGACCCCTCCCTCGGAACCTTTCAACACCCCGCCCCCTCGTTACCTCAGCAACCGCAGTAAGGGGCAGCAGGAGCACGGCACCTCCCAGCACGCTCGTTCATCCATCCGTCCGTCCGTTAAGACACACCCAGTGCCCCGCCCTCGACCTACGGTGTGCAGGACAACATACACACACACTCTGATATGCACAAGGAGAGAGAGAGAGAGAGAGGGACCATGCGCGCCTCATCGGCCTGTTCCGCACAACGCCGCCTTGTTCATGACTCTTAAACGCACGCAAGAAAAAGAAACTTTCTGCTCAACGAAGGGATCAAATCGATACGCGTCACGTGTCCGTCTACACACAGAAGAGCAACAGACAGCCGTAAAAGTGACTCTGCCTTCAGACGCTATTTATTTTAAACTTTACCTGCACCAAAAATATTTAAGTTGTAGAATAGCGTGTATTTATAAAACAGTTAATTAATCGCATCGTAGAAACATCTGTGCAGAGCGCAGGAGCGAGCCGTGACCGCGCCTGGCTACTGAGCTCTTCTTACACACCTCTAGGGGGCGGTGTGTGTCCACGCATGTGTAAGCGTTTGTGTGCACGTGTATGTGTGAAGAGAACGTATGTCTGGTTTTATGTCTATTTCTACACAGCTTTGCGGGAAGGGCGTGGCACCTGTAGCCACGCCCCTCATGCAAAGAAACGAAAGATGAAAGGGAACCCGGTTTAACTCGCCGCTTTGTTCTTTTCAATCACAGAAGCATGGCTGACGATCAGACGGCGCGCCGTGCCTTAACACACTTGGCTCTGTCCTCATCCGCCTCACGCGCACTCTGTAGGCTCCCTTTTCACATCAATTCCTCTAGATTTCCGTTTTTTACAACACCTTTTCTTAAAAATCCCCTTCGTTTCCTCGGTGTGTGTCGATAATCAGATACAGTACGTAATAATACATAATGATATTTACTCGCGATATGTCTGTACCAAATCATGGAATTACCCGAGTTTCCGGTTAGGGAATTACGAGGTCCAGCATAACCCTTGTCGCTTGTGGGCGTGGCCATGTCATGTCTGCCGTTTCATGTATGCTAGTTGCTGCACTTAAACAACTTGTAAGATGGGATCAGTGTATCATTCACGTGTTAACGGATCTGTTCTGTCTCAGCTACGTTCTCGGGTTAGATTAGCAAAGCGCACTAACCGTACCAGCTACATGCACTTCCGAGAAACGTCAGCCATCTATGCTAATTCTCTCTCAGCTTCACACCCGTACATAAGCTCAAACGGGAACTAAGTGCAGCTAACTAAGCGCGGAACCCGACAAAACACCGCACCTAGAGAACGATTCACGACGCTACGTACGTTAAAAAGGAGTGTCATTTTGTTGCTCGCTAGTGTGATCTCAGGGTTTGATCCCTTATTTTGACTGTGACACGTGGTCGTGTGTGTGTGTGTGTGTGTGAGTGAGAGAGTGAATGTGACAGCCTGCTGTAGTATGAGTCACTATTTATTACAAAGGGAAGATGAACAGCAATGCTAGTGTTAATGCTACGCAGGAGGTTAGAGTTGATGTTTGTTTTTTTTACACTCCCAAGTTTAAGATCAGACCTGAATGTGGTTTATGAATTAATTTATTCAAATTATATTAAGTAGAAATAATCAGTGGTTTATCTTGCACTCTGCTGTCTGAACTGTGGTGTTTTTATTTTGTTTTTATTTTGCACTTATTTATTTTTCAGAACATTGTCTTGTTTTTAATTGTCATTAATTGGACTGGTGTTAATTATGTTAATTGTGTTTCCTGGTTTATTTCTTGTTCTTGACGTGTGTGTGTGGGGGGGTGGGGGGGGGCGGTCCTATGAAAGCAGAGCATTCGGTCGTCGCGCAGCTCTGCCGAGGCGTCTCTACACTTTACATCACCTTTGAAAAGATTTGTTTTAATTCAGATTTACTGCGTGAGTGGGCGGGGCCTAATTGTTTCTCAGTGCTGATTGGCTGAAATGGAAACTTTGTTCCAAATGTGCTCCAGTGTAAGACTGAATCGTGGCTCTGGTACGGGTCACAGCGCCACCATGTGAATCTGAATTGTCAACAAGTCTTTGAGGGGAAACGACCATAATGTCAGACTGAGGGGGAATCGGCTCACGTCAAATATCCGTCTTTTATCTTTGACTCCATGTTGAGCAGCGTGTGTGTCTGTTCAGTGTCAGAACACACACCACGCTGAGAAATGCAAGTGCTGAAACCAGGGTCTAGTTGTGTGTATGTGAGAGAGAGAGAATCAGTCCGTAGTTCCATGTTCTGGCCTGTAGGAGGCAGCGCATGACATCAAAACTTAGTCTTCATTCCAAAAATAAAAACACTCCGAGCTGATTTTATATTTCTGTGTTGAAGTACATTACTGTGTGTAACTAAGCGCGTGGCCGTCCGGTGAACTCTGATTGGTTGGCACGGAGGTGTATTTGGCTCAAACTTTTACTTTCCTCCTGTGGCTTTTATCGCTTTTAGTGTCACATTATTCCAAAAGCGTAGCAAGGCTTTCGGAAAAAACTCAAATAAAAATGTCCGCACAGCGCCGCTCTCGGTTTACCAAAACTGACTATATGAGAGATTACACCACGTTACTTCAACACAAGCCTGTTCCTGTGAGGTCTTTTATTCTTTATACAGAAGTCTTAGTTTTTCCGCTCGACTTCATTCCTGTTGATCCTGGTTTTATTCACCCAAGGGCGCCCCCTAGTGGGAAAGGTCCAGTGCAGACATATAAATCAGCAGAAAGGCAGCTTCGCTTCATTCCTTGTGTCGTTTCTTCATTCCATTGTCAAAATTCATGTTTTGAAAACTTTGGTGTGACTTCGACACTGTACCATGTGAACGCTACTGGAACACTCCTGTACACACACACACACACACACTTCTGATTTTATAGCCATTTTCTTTTTCTCTATTTTATTTTCCAAAGTGATGAAGGACCAAGCAGGACAAGTGATTGAACTTGACTTTTTTTTTGTTGTTGTTTTGGGTGAGGGGCGGGGGGTGTAAGGGGAGGGGGGTTTGTATAGGGAGGGGGTGTGTATAGGAGATTGGGGGGGGGGGGTATAGGGAGAGAGGGTGGTTTTGCATGTTAATTGAAGGTGGAGGTTGCCATAAACCAGTTATTTTTGGGTCCAAGAAAAATAAAAACAAGTATAACTGCTACCTGGGGAACAGGAATGTGGTCACAACCCTCGTTTGAAACGAACCATCAACTCAGCGAGCGTCAGCGTTGTCCTGACCGCCGTCTCAGTGTTTCCTAATTTTCCGTGCGGTGCTCAGGAACAACGTTTTAGTTTCAGAAAAAAGGAACACGGTGTGTTGGGTTTGTGGTTTAGTTTGTGCTGTGTGTGTGTGTGTGCGCGTGTGTGTGTAGGGGGGGGGAGTGTGAGGTGTGCACGTCGCACTGAAGTCCTCTTTTCTCTTACTAGCTGTATATCGAGGTTTTCAGAAGAAAAACAACAACATGGCATCAGAGAATCAACGTTAATAAAAAATCTATAAACTTCTGGTTGTTGAGCTTTTTTATTTATTTATTTTTAATAACTCTGAAAATTAAAGCTTTTTTATTTTTATATATTAAGAATACTTTTAGGTGCAAATCCTGTAAACCAAATATAAAATAATAATCATCACTGTAACAGTTCAGGTTCAGGCTGCTGGTTTCTCTATTGAGTTAAAAGACTTCAAAAAGCTATAAAACAATTGTGTAATGTTGATTGGAAAAGTTTTGGCCCCTTCCCCCCCTAACCTTTTCCAAGATGCTTAGAATGTGATGAGCTGTGGGGTGTGTCCTTGAGGGGTTTGGGGGGACTAAATTAAATAGAACCAATATAAGAAAAAATTAAAATAACAAAAAGAAATTAAAAAAATTAAAAAGACCTAAAGAGAAGAAGTCGATGAACCAAAGAAAGAAAAACATAAAGACAGAAATAGGTAATAATAATAGTAGTAATAATGAAATAAACATATAATGAACATTAACGTTTGTAATAATAAAGGAACAAACTCTCAAACTCATGTTGCTAAAAGTTCTCAGAGTGCACAAACTTTTGCACTAGCGTGTAAATAAGCACACGACTCTCTTTATTTTCCACACTGACCCACCTTTCTATGAAAAGCGACATTGTTCGAGCCCGACCCCGTCTCTGATTGGCCAGTTCGCCAGGTGGGCGGAGCTCGGTGTCCTGGCTCCATCTCACTCCAGCTGTTTTTGTTCAGTCTGGACTTTTTCCCTGCTGGAGCTCCACGATGAAGATCACGCTGCTGAGCGTCACCGTGACCGTGGTGCTCCTGATGGACGTCCACGCTGACGTCAAGCCTCAGAGGAGCTTCGACGTGAAGAGGGTGAGAGGAACATCGTGGGGTTCTGTGGGTGTGGTCGGGGTGGAGAGAGGGTTCCTCGCTCAGGTCCGCTTCTCGTTAGTCTTATCCGATAAAAACAAAACACACTCAAAGTTTATTAATATTAACAAGAACAACATTATTAATAAAGCAATAATAAAATGTACAATTTCTATTTTAAAGAAGTTCCTCAATTTTGTAGTCAATATCTTATGAATATGCATGAATCTGTGCCATCTCACAGGTTCTTACATCATTCATTAGATCCAGAACATCGCTAGCAAGTTAGCTAACCGCTAATGAACAAGCTGATCGATTTATTTATCGGTTTTGTTTAAGTCAGTTCTGTAATTTTCATATCGAAAAACACCGGAGTTTGTTTAGTGACATCACAAAGTGAGCTCATACTTAGCCCCGCCCACAAACATGATTTACCTGATTAATAGGACGGCCTTTGACTCTCCTTTTCCAAAAACACAGTAAGAAAAAAGAGAAATGAAGAAAAACTTAGAGAAAAAACATAACATAAAGCTTAATAAAGTCATGTTAAGAGGTTTTTCGCGCGCGCGTGTGTGTGTGTGTGCATCCAGTTCGCAGGCCGGTGGTACCGCGTCGGTCTGGCCTACAACTCGGCTGCCTTCGCTCGGCACAGAAACAAGCTGACGGTGTGTATGGGCGTGGTGGAACCCAAAGAGAACGGAGACGTCGTCATGACCGTGTGGAAAACCAAGTGAGTCTGAACAAATAAACCCTCGGTGTGTTCATCCTCCATCAGCTGAGCACCAGAGATGAGAAACGAATCAATTCAGTTATCCTGAATATCACGATTTGTTTATGTGGTAGATCACACACTCCAGACCAAGATGTTTTTATTTATATATGATTTGTATAAAAAAATTCTATAATATGATATCAAATCGTGATACTTAAAGCACCGCGATACAAATCAAATCGGCACTGAGGTATCGTGATACTATGGTATCGGCCGGTCCCTGGTCATTCATCTCTCTAATGGACACGATTTACCTGCAACAACCATCACTGGTGTGAAGAGCCGTGATTATGGGCGGAGTTTAGTAACACCGTGTGATTACATCAGTTATGTGGTTTGATTGATCTTTTGTTAGCTGATTGGATTTAGTTTTGATTTAGAATCGATTCATACTTTTAAATTATTTGGGAAAACTTACAATAACAAAGGTCTAAATTTGATCAATTCTTTAGATCTATTGCACAGATTTTGGGAAATAAATAAAAGGGATTTGCTAAATACTCTCATGTTGCATGCTTTTGTTTTTCTTGTCACTGAGCTCCAGTCCCTTGGTTTAGAAGCAGCAACACACATGAATGTTCTCAGTCTGCTTTAGTCTTGGCGTGACACACGACTGGTCGTAGCGCTCAGCTTTCCTCCGGACAAGCTTATTTCCGGATCCCCCAAACACTGTGAAAGGGTGTTGGTCAGAAAGATTACTCCACCTTCTGTACCTTCTGCAGAACATCACTCTGTCTCTGATGTTCCTGAAGGTGAGCGCTGCCATCAGTCCTGCGTCATGCCAACAGTAAAGCATCCTGAGAACATTCATGTGTGAGGCTGCTTCTCAGTAAAGGAAGTGGGGCTCTCAGGTTTGCCTAAAACCACACAGAATGGTACAGAAACATCCTCCGAGGGCAACTTCTCCTACTCGTCCAATAACGGTTTGGTGATTTAACAATGCCTTTTCCAGCATGATGGAGCTCCTCCCATGAGGCAGCAGTGATAACGAAGTGGCTCGGGGAACAAAGCATTCAAAGTTCGGGAAGCTCCTCAGACTCGAATCCGATTGAGAACGCGCGGTCGATCCTCAAGAGTCGGGTAAACAAACAAGCCACGAATTCGGACAAACTCCAAGATGTTGATTGAAAGCTTGCCAGGGTGAAGTGCAGACACGGATCAGCACGGCAAATACTGACTCTGCATGAACCTTATGTAATTGTCCATAAAAGTCTTATGAAATGCTCGTATACTTCAGTATTCCATAGTTACCATCTGACAAAATGATCTAAACCACTGCAGCAGCAGACTTTGTGACGATTAATATTTGTCATTCTCAAAAATGTTGGCCCCCAGCTGTTTTATATTTTATATATTATTATATTGTTTGCTTTTCCACCGCAACCATCTCCAAGCTACGCGTACAGCTGCACACATCTGTACACATCTGCACTTTATACCACATGCACATCTATCTGCACATACCATCTGTCTTTCATATTTATATTGATATTTTTTAATATAACTAACTTTTTTCTTTGTAAATATTTTTAGTTTTAAAAATACAAAGAGAATTAAAAATGGCAACTAAACAGTGTTCGAGCATTTCCTAAGTTCAGTGTCTGTAAAGACTTACAGTAGCGCAGCTCAGTCCTCGCAGTGCGTCAGATACCACACACACACACACACACACTACGGTAATTCTGCCATCTTTAATAGGGTGCCGTTACTTTTGGCCTAATTGAGAAGCATGTTTTAGATTTACTTCAGAAAATCTAAAACAAGATTATTCCACAGGTGTGCGTGTGTGTGTGCGTGTGTGTGCGTGTGTGTGTGCGTGTGTGTGTATGTGTGTGTGTGTGTGTGTGTGTGTGTGTGTGTGATAAATGAGGTTCACTGTTCCTCATGAACTCCAAAACGTTCTCAAAAGTTCATGAGGTTACGCTGTATTTTCTGTTGTAAAGTGTGTAACTCTGTACACACTTTGTGTGTGTGTGTGTGTGTGTGTGTGTGTGTGTGTGTGTGTGTGTGTGTGTGTGTGTGTGTGTGCAGGTCCCCCGTCCTGTGTCAGAAAGAAGTCTACAAATATGAGAAGACGTCTGTGCCTGGCGTGTTCACGTACTTCAGCACACGTTAGTACCTCACTGATCCGTCAGCACTCCCAGTTATCAGTGGAGTAATTAGAGCAATTAGAGCAATTAGAGCAATTAGAACAATTAGAACAATTAGAGCAATTAGAACAATTAGAACAATTCTCAAACCAACCAAAGACGGTGAAGAATCGGGTTAGTGGTGGAGTGAAGCTTAAAATGAATCAAATCAGCAGGGAATCAGGTGGACTGAATCTCATCGCATCGGATCAGCAATAAATCAAATCAGTATTTGGCTGAACTGAAGCATAACAGATCACTTACTGATGGTACGACTGGGACGATGAGAACCGGGACTGGTGATGATGATGATGATGAAGGGTGGTGGTGATGATTGAGATGATGATGATGATGTGTGATGATGATGATGATGATGATGAAGGGTGGGTGTGATAATAATTGTGATGATGATGATGAAGGGTGGGTGTGAATAATAATTGTGATGATGATGATGAAGGGTGGGTGTGATGATAATTGTGATGATGATGAAGGGTGGGTGTGATGAGGATGATGAAGGGTGGTGGTGATGATTGAGATGATGATGATGTGTGAGATGATAATTGTGATGATGATGATGATGAAGGGTGGGTGTGATGATAATTGTGATGATGATGATGATGAAGGGTGGGTGTGATGATAATTGTGATGATGATGAAGGGTGGGTGTGATGAGGATGATGATGATGATGAAGGGTGGTGGTGATGATTGAGATGATGATGATGTGTGAGATGATAATTGTGATGATGATGATGATGATGAAGGGTGGGTGTGATGATAATTGTGATGATGATGACGAAGGGTGGGTGTGATGATAATTGTGATGATGATGATGATGAAGGGTGGGTGTGATGATGATGATGATGATGATGATGATGAAGGGTGGGGTGATGATTAGGTGTGGTTAGGAAGATGATCATGGATGGGGTGGTGATGAGTATGATGATGATGATGATGAAGGGTGGTGGTGATGATTGAGATGATGATGATGATGTGTGATGATGATGATGATGATGATGATGAAGATGAAGGGTGGGTGTGATGATAATTGTGATGATGATGATGATGATGATGAAGGGTGGGTGTGATGATAATTGTGATGATGATGATGATGAAGGGTGGGTGTGATGATGAGGATGATTATGATGATGATGAAGGGTGGGGTGATGATTAGGTGTGGTTAGGAAGATGATCATGGATGGGGTGGTGATGAGTGTGATGATGATGATGATGAAGGCCGTGTGTGTCGCTCGTCCTGCAGGACACGGCCGTGTGAAGGACGTCACCGTGGTGGAGACAAACTACAGCGAGTTCGCACTCATCCACAAACACAGGAAATTCCACAGGGAGTTCACTCAGGTGTCTCTGTACAGTGAGTCACGTGCCATCACACACACACACACACACACACACACACACACACACACACACACACACACACACTGTAGACACTCTCTGTTGTCTCTGGTCTCTGTTTCAGGTCGGAGTCAGAAGTTGAGACCAGAACTGATTGAGAAGTTTAAGAAGTACGCCCTGCAGCACGGCTTCCCTGAGGAGTCCATTATAATTCCCCCACTAACAGGTAACACACACACACACACACACACACACTCACACATATACACTCAGACACACACGCACACACACACACACTCACACATATACACTCAGACACACACGCACACGCACACACACTCACACATATACACTCAGACACACACACACACACACACACACACACACACACACACACACACACACACACACACACACACACGCGCGCGCGCGCAAACACACTCACACACGCACACACACACACACTCACACATATACACTCAGACACACACACACACACACTCACACATATACACTCAGACACACACACACACACACACACACACACACACACACACACACACACACACACAGAATGTTTCTTTAAATGTATATAATGTGTAGAACAGATCGTCCCTGTATAGTGACACGTCACGGCCACACTGTGCTTCTCTCTCCTCAGATAACTGCCCCCTTGCACGCCACTGAGTGAGTACACACACACACACACACACACACACACACACGGGTTACAGCACAGTTCTCATTGTGTCAGGATGCTGTGCGTGCCGAGACCACGGCTCCTCAGAACTTCTTCATGGAGAAGCAGAATGAAAAAAAAAAAGTCAAACAGAGTCATTATAAGAACGCTAGTGTGCTATTACGCTAATGCAGGGGGTCTCAGGAGGGGCTCTCTGAGGTGCTTAAAGGGTTTATTCTTTGGAAAGAGTTATACTTTGGAATAAGAACCTTTATACGGTTCTCCTTAGAACTTTAATGAGAAAAACGTCTAAAAGTTTAACAGTATTAACAGCCGTGAGAAGTTCTTAAAGACGCCATGAATCCGTGACTATGTGGAACCCGTGAAGGATCCAAATCACTCACTAATCCATCACCTTATTAGATTTAGTTCATGTTGAAGTGCAGCTCTCGTTGTGACGGAGCCTTGAACACAGAACCTTTAACTCCCTGAAGAAGCCGTGTTAACGCTTTCTGGAACGCTGCTCTGTTTTTCAGCGTGGTGTCGGATCACGGGGGAGCGCGAGTGTGTGTGTGTGTGCGAGTGTGTGTGTGTGCGCCAGTGTGTGTGCGCCAGTGTGAGCGCCAGTGTGAGCACGATGAGCCTCAGACCAGATGTTCTCTGTAGAGCCCGGCTCCTGATCCTGATCCCTCCGTCAGGAGAACCTCCGGCACCTCTGAAGCTCCTGTAATCAGCTTTCATGTTAATCCTTTATAAAGATGAGTTATTTGTGCTGATGTGTAATTTTGGTCCCTGCAGGTACATTTCAGTATTTAGTACAAATTTAAAGTTAAACTGAATATTTTCATGAAAATGTGGCATCAATCCATTTAGTAAACAGCTTTAAAGCAACAGTTATCATTTCGAGTCAAATTTTTCATTTATCAATTAAAAAAAAAACTGAAAATCTATTTGCCTGAATAAAAAAAAAATCCTGCAGTGTGATTTCAGGTGATTATTGAAAATATTGAATATATTGAAAAATAAATCTTTTTTTTCCTTCTAAATAGCCAGTGTGTGTTGTGTGTTGTGTGTTCTCTGCACGTGTAATAACATTATTATTATTATTATTATTATTATTATTATTATTATTATTATTATTCCTGTGATTATATTAATATTAACCCTCATGTTTGTTCCTCACACTTATAATGTTCTACGTCACTTTTGACACTTTTGAGCATTTTATTCATTTTATTGCATCTTTTTCATCAACTTCAGCTCTTGTGATGTTGATGAAAAACTTTTTTACTTACTTAGTTTTTACTTACTTACTATACAACTTTATAAGGTGTGCTGCATCTTTACGTGTAGGAGACGAGAGTAGGAGTGTGCTGGAGCTCTGCTTTCTACACTAACTGTAGTTTTACCTTCACTTCACTGATCCGCTCATTTCGGATTGAACAACATGAGTGTATAAAAGTTCCATAAAACACACATTTTTATTAAAATATTTCAAATGTATCTTATGTATTGAAATGCCGTGTGCGAACAAAGTCATTGAACCTCATGAGAAATGGATCAAATTTACTGTACAGTTTTAGAGAGGAAACAAGAGGAACACAGCATGAGGGTTAATAGAACACATTAATAGTTTATTGCTCTCTTCTGCCCTCTAGTGGCAGAAAACTGATTTAATCTCTTTAATTCTGTTTTGTTAAAACTTTAATCTTGGTTCGATCTTGGTTCACGACTTGCGCTGTGGAATTGTGGGTAATCGACGCCCCTTAGTGCTCGTCTCTTTCTGGTATAATCAGCATCCGTGCACGCATGTACTGTTTACTATAACACTGTGACACGCGTGTGTGTGTGTGTGTGTGTGTGTGTGTGTGTCTGTGTGTGTGCGCGTGTGTGTGTAAAAAATATTTTATTTTGTAAGTGTGTGTGTACAGCGCGCATGTACTGTTCATTATAACACACGTGCGTGCACGCGTATAAAGCAAAAGAAAGTCCCCTCCTACTTTCGTCTTCACACACACACACACACACACACACACACACACATAGACACACACTAGTGATGGGAAGTTTGAATAATTTTAGTGACTCGTTTCTTTGAATCTTGTTCAAAATGAACGGATCTATTTTTGAGTCATTTAGTTCATTTCGTTCTTTTGATCAGAAATAAAATAAATTGTTACATTTTTAATAAACAGACCCCCAACACGTCTACATACACAAATTTTGGCTATAGTTTCAGTAACAAAAATATATTTATATATTTAAAATATTTCTTGTTTATTTTTTCCGATTAAACAGTGTTTTCGTTGTGTGTGTCTGTGTGAAAAGAGTGGAGGAAGGGTTACTGTGTAAGACGAGAAGAGGGAGGCGGGGGCTCATTACTTTAGCTTCACACACACACACACACACACACACACACACACACACACACACACACACACACACACACATATAGACCTGAGAAAAGCGCACAAACAGAAACACATCTGTCTGGATTTATTTTTGGTATTGTTAAAGGTAAAGTGCCGGTTAATTTGTTTTATTTTTACTGTATATTTTGCATTAATTATTTTTATGTACTTATTTTTGGGGGGCTGTGGAACAAATAATTTGAGTTTCCATTATTTCTTATGGGAAAATATGGTTTGGATTACAAGTGTTTTGATATACGAGCTGGAATGAATTGTGCTCCTAATCCAAAGTTCCACTATGTAGTTAATAGTTTATTGCTCTCTTCTGCCATCTGAAAACTGATATAAATTAATAATATATATTCATGTATAAAAATTTTATATGATGACCATTAAGTTGCACAAAATTATAGGCAAAAAAAAAGACAACAAAAGATAACAAAAAAGTAAGTACATACAAAAATGTAAAGAAATATATACAATTTTTAAGACCGATAATAGAAATAAAGTATTTACTCCACTTCCGAAACTTCATTCAATATCAGATCTGAATGTAAAGTTGAAGTTTAAACCTCCAGCTGCTGAACTCTGTGTTAAAGCTCGGGCATTTTGTGCTGTAACCTGTCGCAGCCGGAGGTCTAGAGAGAGCTGATTGGCCGAGCTCTCTCAGAGGGGAGGGGTGAGAGGTACATAGTGCTCCCACATTAATCACGGCTCTACAGCCAGTCAGGGGCGTCTGTGAGCTCACGCGGCGGAGGGAGCGGATAGCGCCGTCCTCCGAGTGCGTTACGCCGCCCCCAACGGTGCGCGAGCGAGCAGTTCGAAAAGTGGTAGTAGTAGTCTTAATGTGGGAGCCCCCTAGCGACGGGGAGGAATTGGACACGACTAAATTAGGGAGAAAATCGGGGAAAAATCCCAAAAAAAAAAAAAAGCTCGGGCATTTTGATTTAATTAACATTCTGAGCGGGAGCTCTTCTACATAACGTGGTCAATTTAGACACGTCCTATTAAATATCATGAGATTTACTCAGACTGTTTAATATTCATGTCTATAAAAAGTATTGGAAAAGCATTTTAATTACATTTGCATGACAGTTCTTTAATTATTTATTTTTCCTCTACTTTTTTCTTTTCCTTCCCCTCCTCTTCTCTCCTATGGGTGGATTTAATGATCACAAAAATATATATACAATTTCACGTTATGCTAAGAAAGCGCAATAGTGTCCTGAAGCCTGAGGATGGTAACAAGCTTTAAAATAGTCATAGAAAGACATTAATATATTAATATTACATTAATCGGAATATTTATAGTTATTTATAATATTATGTTAATTTTGTAGTAAGCATGTTTTAAATTATAATACATGATGCATGTTAATTCTATCTATTATCAGAATTCTTCCATTCTGTTTAACGCTCCTGCATCCGGCTGCTATTTCCACCGCTAATCTGATCTGATCTGATCTAATCTAATCTGATCTAATCTGATCTAATCTGATCTGATTTGATCTAATCTAATCTAATCTGATCTGATTTTAATCTAATCTGATCTAATCTGATCTAATCTAATCCACACCAAAGTCGATTTTTTACTACGGTGTAATTTTTGCACAAAGGCATGCAAGAAATAAATACTTCGACCTTTTTATGATAACACATATGCACCTAAATGTGTTGCCTTATTATTGCTGATGTTTATTTACTTCTGAGATCTCCACACAAACGCCCCGAGCCCCACAGAGATGTCCGATCTCCACACATCAGATTGTTGTTCAGTCTCAGAGACCCACAGAACCCCCTCGTCTCTACATTAACAGAAGTATACTTGAGTTTACAGTAAAGAGTAAAACATGAGTGTAGTGAGGCGCTGCTCGAACCCTGGGCTTCTGAAACACACCGTCATGCTGATCTGAGATCTGTAGAGAAGAACGACGCTCCCGGTCTGTACCCGGGCCAGGGGTCGCTCTTAAAGACACCAAAGGAAAATCAGCAAAGTGTGAATCATCTATTAATAACTAAACCACACTCACACACAGGGTTAAACACGTTTAACACATTCTGGTCCAGATGTTTTATCAAATAGTTGAAGATTTGTTTACTTTGTTTACTTATATATATTAATGTGTGTGTAACATTTGTATATCGGGATGGTTATTGTGTTGTGTTGTCAAAGGTGTGTGTGTGTGTGTGTGTGTGTGTGTGTGTGTGTGTGTGTAAAATTCCTAATAAACATAAATGTACATTGTCAAAATCAAAATGTTTCTGTTTCTGACACTTTGAAGAAAACAGAAATAACAATACAGAGGCTGTTTGTTTTGTTTTCCATGTGACCTTCTAATGTCCTTGACAGTCTGTAAATACTGTAACACCATCTCTAATCCAAATCCACTTACCCAGATTAAGTGTTCCAGATTATTTGTCTCAGCAGCGTATATTTAGAATGTTACATTAATTTGTGTTATTTTATAAAGCTAGATGAACACACACACACACACACACACACACACACACACACACACAGAGCTCAGGATGGATAAATCAATAATCAGATAAGAGGACCTTTGCTCTGGTTGGTTGGACTGACTTTAGGCCACTTTGTGACAGTGGGGTGAAAACACATAACCCACCGGTCGATGGCTTTACCAGCGGGGGTGGGGGAGGGGGAGGGAGGGGGAGGGGGTGCTGTTGTTCCCTCATCATTCCATCTAGAACCTCATTTGGATCGGAGACGGACAGAAATGCAGGCTGTGTTTGTGTCTCTCCTGCTCGCTGGCGTGGGTCTGATCCACGCCGGGCCTCTGCCTGCAGAACCGCTCCTACAGACCCAGGAGAACTTCGACTTGGACCGGGTAAGAGGCTTTACACACCAACTACATTACTTCATTATATTATAAAATGAATCAATAAAAATAATACATTTGCATAAGTGTATAATATTCAATAATGATCCATTAATAAATGTTGTTTAAACATCTAACAATGCAAACGTCTTCGATTGGTTGTGAGACGGATAACAATACAGAGGTTGTTTGTTTTTTGTTTATGAATATAATTTTATATACTGTATATAATTTTATACATAAAATAAGATGTTATATAATATAGAATTGTATTCTACTTTACCACATCAATTAAATGACTAATAGCATATTTATCCTTATTTTCTATCACACATTACAGAATATTAATGCAAACGTCTGTTTGTGTAACTAGGTAGTAAACCAAGTAGTAATATATAAATAAATTACTGTTACAAACTAGACAGCAATAAATAAAATCTAAAATATCAAAACTGATTTACAGAATGTAATTATTCCTCGTACGGCTACTCGCTAACGCGCCAGCATAATAACGTAGCCTCGATTAACACTTTGCTGTAGTTCACTAAAATGTTTGAGGAGAACTTCATCTACACCAGGGGTGGCCAAGTTCGGTCCTAGAGAGCCGCAATCCTGCAGAGTTCAGCTCCAACCCTAATCAAACACAGCTGAACAGGCTAATCAAGGTCTTGAGGACTACTAAGGCTACTGGAGCTGAACTCTGCAGGATTGCGGCTCTCTAGGACCGAACTTGCCACCCCTGATCTAAACCAATAAACCAATAAACAAATACTGTCCAGGTGCTGTTAGATGGCTAGTGAGTAAACATTGTGGCTTTTACGCTAAAGACCAGCGAGCGACCGTCTAAATCACAGATACCTCCTGAAGCACAACAGCTTAATACTTTGGAAACACAAAACTGTAGAATGTGCTGTTCAGGACGAACACACGGCTGTGCACACGCAGGCGTCCTGTGTGCTAATCAATAGCTGCAGCGATTTGTCCTGTTAAAAACCAGAAAAGTCCTTCGTCCCTGATCAAAGAGCAGAACCTGTTTACACACCAGCCTTACGCAACATTCATGCAAATACACAAGGTTTTATTCACAAGGTTGGATTTTGTTTTGACAATATATTTATTTATACAGTTAAACATTTTGGCCTAGAAAAGACAAAATAAAATAAAATAAAAAATCACAAAAAAAAAACAAAAACCAGGATGGAATATAAAGCAATTTAAAGAAGGTTTATTTATATTTTCATATGTCCAAATCTGAAATATGGAAAACAAGAAAGAAAAAAAAAGCATGTTTTTTTTATCAGTATGCGACTTCCTTCATCGTCTCATGCTTTAAACATTTTTTTTTCCTTTTGAAGTCACACGCTTTGAAAATGTACAGTTCATTCTAAGATTTATTTTCTTTCATTTCTTTATATATGATGACAAATGCTTTTGAAATCGTTGACACTGTTCCGTATTTTACTGATTGTTACACAAATAATTCATTAAAGGAATAAAATTGCAATTCGATAATTAACATGGCATTAAAGTCGTCAGGTGTTTCATGGCATTTTGTTTTATTTATTTGCTAACTCCGCCTGAGATATAACTCTGCTACTTTTAAATCTCATTTAAAAGGAAAAAAGGAACTTAAATTTAGATTTAAAATATTGTCTGATATTTTTTTTGCGCATTTATAGATTAAATGCAAGCTTGCTTAAATTTGGTGTACATGTGGAGTCTAGCTTTAGACACACACACACATACACACACACACACACACACACACGTGTCAGCCATGTGGTCTTGTGGCAGTTCTTAGGGAAGTGGTATGACGTCGCCTCGGCCTCCAACTGCCCCTGGAGAAACAAACACAAAGGAGATTCTCCGATCGGATCTCTGGAGCTGCAGCGCAGCGACACTCCAAACGCTCTGAGCATGACCCGCATCATGTCCCGGTACACACACACACACACACACACACACACACACACACACTCACACACGTGTCTTATTTATCCTATTCCACGAAACATTTCCCAACAGTTCAATTTCCCAATTTATTTTCCGCATTTATAATTCCTCTTGTTGTTGTATCATGCTATAAGTTAGAAACTTAGAGTGTCACAAAGCACTGAAACTGGAGACTCCTTCCTCCTTTATTCTCTTTACGCTTAAAGCTGCTGTTCTGACCAATCAGAATCCAGATTGCGTTTGTAAATGGTGCTGTGGTGTTTGTCATCACAGGCGTGGCGAGTGTAAGATGATCACCGGTAATTACATGGAGACTGAAACTCCAGGAAGATTCTACTACCACAGCGTCAGTGAGTGAAAACGCTCAGCTCGTGATCACAGAATAAAAGTGGAATAAAAGAGAAGAGCTATAATCTGATCTCTGGTTGTGGTTCTGTACAGAGTGGTCGGCTGACGTGGATGCGTATGTGGTGCACACGAACTACGACGAGTACGCGCTGGTGGTGATGTTCAAACAGCAGCGTGGAGGAAACAAGACCACCTCGGTCAAACTGTACGGTGAGGAGACGCTGATCTGTTACAGCGTGACAAAAGTGCAGGACAGTAGGAGTCTGATTCAGATTCGCAAGTCGGCTGTGAGTCGACTCTTTGAGTCATCTGTTCAAGGCGATACGATTCAGTTTTTTAATATTGCGTTTCGAGTCAGCTCTTTAAGGTAGCTCTTTGAGTTGCCACTTCGAGTCAGATGTTTGAGTCACAACTTGAGTCACCGCTGAGTCAATGCTGAGTCAGCTTTTTTAAGTTAGCTTTTTGAGCCTCCATATTGACCCTCCTCAGTAACTATGTGTTTCTACATGACATTAGAAAGTGATGAAATGACAGACGCGCGTTAACGTTGTACGTCCGTGTGTGTGTGTGTGTGATGGAGTGTTAGTAGGAAACATGAGGTGAAACTGAGGTTTTGTGATGTTTGCTGCCCCAACAGGTCGTAAGAAGGAACTGCGGCCCACACTGATAGAAGACTTTAAGACCCTGGTGGCGGAGCAGGGGATGAGCGCAGACACTGTCTCTATTAAACAGAACAAAGGTATAAAACTGAGGTTTATCTTCACAAAATGTCCTTTGTCATCCTAAGATTGTCCTAAGGAAACACACTCAGCCCTTTAGTGTTATTTTGAATTATTTAAACAGATTTATTCTTTAACAGATGGGAATTATTATAGGTCAGGTATTTATGATGGTCAGATCTGATTCTTTCTCTTCAGGAGATTGTGTTCCAGGACAAAAAACAGCTCCAGCAACCGAGGTTCAGGTATTAAAAAAAAAAAAAAATCTCTAAGAATTGCTTCTATTTTCTGTCTAATTTCCGTCTGTAACCCGTATGTCTGTTATCAAAACGTATTTTCTTTAAAAAATGAAAAGTAATCACTGTTGCTAATTCTTGATCAAATTCCATAAACTTTCCGCGTCCTGTGGCTGTGGCTAGCCGAAGACCAGACGATCGGTGGTGCTGCCTCCGTCTGATGAAGGTTCTGCAGATGGAATACCCATCTTTAAGGGAGAAAGTGAGTGAACACACACACACACACACACACACACACACACACACACACACACACACACACACAGGGAATGAGACATGCTGTTTTGATTAGACATCAAACACACTTGCTAATGCTAATGTGTGTGTGTGTGTGTGTGTGTGTGTGTGTGTGTGTAGACTCCTGTATAGGTACCCCAGACCCTGGTCCGTGCTTCGGGATGCTCCATCGTTTCCACTACAACTCCTCCATCATGACGTGTCAGAGGTTTGAGTATGGAGGCTGCATGGGCAACCAGAACAACTTCCTGACTGAGAAGGAGTGTCTGCAGACCTGCCGCACTGAAGGTGTGTGTGTGTGTGTGTGTGTGTGTGTGGTATAATACTGACAGAAGAGTGTGATTAAGCGGAGTTACTGTTACCCTAAAGCTGACTACACATCATTATTATTGAATCTTCAGTGAAGCTGTATAGCGGCTGTAAACACTCACACGCCCTCTGCAGCCTCTACAGTCTCTGTCATGAAGAAGCCCTGAGTACCGGCAACAATCCTCCTTTTGTGAGATCATCGCTGATTCATTCACTTCTCCCTTTAAAGGTTTACGTGCGGTTCGTGCATTACCGACACCTACTGAACCCTCAGGGAGAAAATATTATGGCTTTGCACGGGACCTTATATGTAATCACTTAACAACGACACAAAGTTACGCAACATTTCAGCGATTATCAGATACTTTTTGAATTTTATTTTAGAAACTCAGCTGCTTGAGACGATTCGGACCGTAACCTTTAGTGCTGCTGAGCCAAATCGAATTAAAAAAAATCCCAAAGCCCAAAACCGATCTGTATCATCAGTCTACCTCTGATTCTCAACTCTGTATTTATGCCGTAACGCTAACCGAGTAACCTGAGCTCTGTATTGGGAAGCTGCTGGTTTGACGTTAAACTCTTTTAGATATTAATAATAAATACACAACAAGTGTTATGAGAAAATGTTGAGCGTCGAAAAACAACAGCAACAACGAAATGAATAATAAATCCTCCTTGAACAAACATCATTAAAAGAAAGATGTACGTTGTGCTAAGCTAAAGCTGTTAGCCGTGTTAAAGCCTAATGTTACTGGAATGTTGAGGGAGGAGTGTGAACGTTTTCTTATAAATGCACCCTTGTACAAATCACTGACGCTGGAGACTCCTTCCTCACGTGACAGATCAACAGATTTTTTTTTAACCGTTCGTTACTGCTGTATACACTGTACCTCTCTGTGAATTAGCCGTTACCACGGAAACCAGAGAGCATTAAAATAACCCTGCACGAATGTCAGAGCTGACCGATCAGAATCTGGCCTTCTCTCGCCCGTCCAGCTGCCTGTCGCCTCCCGATGGACGCCGGTCCGTGTAAGATGTCGCATCAGTTCTGGGCTTTCGACTCGGCCAACGGAAAGTGTGTGTCCTTCACCTACGGAGGATGTGATGGCAACGGCAACCGCTTCTACACACAGAAAGAGTGTGAGGAGTACTGCGGCGTCAGCAGAGGAGGTACACACGCGCGCACACACACACACACACACACACACACACACACACACGCCCTTATACACTTATACGCACATATATCTATTTTATATGTAAATTAATAAATATGTATGTATAGCTGAGTACAAACTTTGTGCCCCCTCAGTTTTATCAACACAAACAGAAATTCATCAAATATTACAGAAACATGCTCAAAAGTATACACCCCCTAACCAAGAGCTCATCTAAGGCAGTTTTAAAGCCCTCAAGCAGTGGAGTTCAGAAAATCAGCCCTCACACACACGAACACGAAGTTTCTGTAGACGGAGATAACAGAACATAAACATTCTATTAATCTATTAATTCTATTAATACTGTCACATTCACCGTTTGATGTACTATAATATATTTGCATTTACAATTGTGATGTAATAAAGGAATCTTTCTAAAAAAAAAAATTACACTCAACTCAAAAAAACTGAATTGTATTTTGTTTATATATATATATATATATATATATATATATATATATATATATAATGTGTGTGTGTGTGTGTGTGTGTGTGTGTGTGTGTGTGTGTGTGTGATATTTCAGGTGATGAAGAGTTCCTCAAGGTGTAATAATGGAATACCAGGAAATCAAATACCAAACAGTAGCTCAGCATTTTATTTTATTTTATTTCAGATCAACACACTCAGCCTCAGCGCTGGTTTTGAGAGATTCTGCTGATATAATTCTCTGAAATTAAATATTAAAATATGATAGTATACTATGGAGATTAACTGAAACTATTTCACTTAATTTAAATCATATTAAAGGTGATATTTCGCACTGAATCTACGCCGCAGGCTGTTTGATGGATTTAAAACAATAAAATACGACAAATTAACAGACTGAAAATCTTTCCCGCCGTTTCTTTATGTTGAACAATAAAAGTATTTTCTGTGTAGTGTGTTAAGTTGCAGTGATTTAGGGGCGGGGTTATGTATGAAGTTGCTCAATAATGTCACTTAACACACTCTGGATTGAGCCTCTAACATCTGATATGCGAATTATCAGAACTGGCAGATGAACAGAAACGCGATACTCGCGTTAAAGTCCAAGTCCTCACCTAAGGATGTTCTCCAGTGAAGTAGACGTACCACTTGAAATTGGTTCTCATGTTGAAGTACTAAGTGCTGTAAAATGTACTTAATGTACCAGAGGACAGATACTCTGTCTGCCTGAGTTAATGACGAATTTGACATTAATTAAATGTACGGCAGGTAGCATCATTAGCATTGTTAGCATCGTTAGCATCTCTAATTACTTCAGTAGCTTATCTGCTACCGTTTCTACCCTGCATCATACAAGTAGGTTTCCGAATGAAACTTGGACAAACTGCAGGGAAGCAGAATACAGTAAGGTTCATCTAATCACCAAAACTATACAAGCTTGTTATTTTAAAACATTTTATTTGTGTAAAACACAAACCAAACCAAGTGCGCTCGTTTAGGACACTTGTAAAAGAAGCCAGAAAATTATGCAGCCCAGAGGTCAAGTGGGCGGGATCCATGCCATCAATCAGAAAAACGACCCAAAAACACTCATAATGACCTGCTGGTAGGGCTGCAACTAATGACTATTCTGATAATCAGTTCTTATCTTCATTACTGAAATGTTTAATAGCTACTCAATAGCTTTTATTTAGCTCTTAAATTTACCCTGAGGTTGTTTTGTTCGTGTGGTAACTAACAATCAAGATTATAAAAATTCAATTAAATTTAATTTAATTTTATTTGTATAACGCTTTTAACAATTGTCATCGTCGCAAAGCAGCTTTACACAATCAAAAGAATGATTTAAGTTTGTATGAAATGTGAATATGTGTGAATCAAAATGATCAGATGGTCCCTGATGAACGAGCCGAGGGCGACGGTGCTGAGGGAAAAACTCCCTGAGATGGTAACAGGAAGAAACCTTGAGAGGAACCAGACTCAACAGGGAACATCTGGGTGATAACGGAGAGCAGGGATTTGATCTGCACTCATACTGTGTGTTAGGAGGCTGCAAGTTCAGTAGAACAGGAGACGTGTTGAAGTTCATATGGAGTCCAGTTGGTTATTGGAGACTCAGGTAGACTGTAGGAAACTCCAGTCCTGAACTATACTGAGATGTAAAGCAGCCAATCACCTCACCGTCCACAAACCTGAGTGAACAATGAGAGTGGGGAGGACAGCATCTAAACATAGCAGTTCACCAGAATACTCTACGTCCATGAGTCCCCCAGATCTGCTCCTTTACCTAAGGTTAATCTATTTACACACATGCTGCGCTAAATAAACAGGTTTTTAGCCGAGACTTAAACACTGAGACTGTGTCTGAGTCCCGAACATTAACAGGAAGACTATTCAGATATATATAAAGATAAAACATTCATTTAAAAAAAAAAAAAATATATATATATATATATATATATATATATTAAAAACGAGTAATTAAAGATTAAAGATGGCGGATGATAATTATTGAAGTTAAGTTGAAATTTGTTGAAAATTAACATTAAGTCTGTGGTGAAGGGGCGGGGTCAAGCAAAGTGAAGTGCGGAGGGCCAAAGAGTAAGGTGAGTGGGAAAAAAAACACACATCTGAGAAGAATATGGCCAATTTGTGTGTGTGTGTGTGTGAGACAGAGAGAGAGAGATAAAGAAATGCTCCACATTCTCTCCAGGTGTGAAGCCTTTCCCACTAACCTGACTCCCGCATCCTGCACAAATTGGCCACGCCCCCTCAGCACACAGACTTTCCCCCTGACTCTCGCGACTGTTCTGCTCAAGTTAAATGTTAAATGTTCATGTTAAACAGTTAAATGTTCCCAAACATAGGAGATTTTTGCTCGTGAAGGTGTTCGCCAATCGCGCTATTACTCATTACTCCAGTTAGCCGAAACATGTAGCGAGCGATCACAGTTGAGACACACACATGATGCATCATGAACAAATCAACAGTTACATTTATTTTTGATAAAAAAAATTGATCATCGATTTTAGCCGTTAGGCCGTTAATGCCTGCCAGTTGTATCTGTAAAGCAGGATCGGTGGAATTGTTTTGTTCCTGCCTTCCCCGTGTGAGGTGAAGCTCGGCACACGGTGTGGTGTGAGTGACCGCGTGAACGCTAGCTAATGTTTACAACGGAGTACACCTTTGTGTCACTGTCACCTGAAAAGTAACAAGTTTCTGTTTAAAATATGGTCAGTAAAAATACAGGTGCTTCATCAAGAAACATAGTGAGTGGAAGGGAAAAAAAATCAAATAATGAAAATGCACAGAAATATTACAGATACACAAAAGAAACAATACAGTACAATAACAGAGTCTTTGTGCTTCGTTATTTGCCCCCTCTGCAAATTATTACAATATCGTGATGGAAACTTTTGGCTGAAGAAGCTAGCAAGTTAGCATGAAAACATGTTGCTAATGATAGCAATTTACTACTATGATAGCAATAGATAGCGTTTCTGTTTCGTGTGCTATTAAATAAATCACTGACAACGGAAACTCCACTGATAAATATGAGCTTGCTTATTAGTAGTTCGCTAACTGACTAGCTACGTTAGCCTGACTGTACATTTCTTATTTGCATATTCATGTGTGTTTATAAATGCTAGCATGTTAATTAGGGTGAAGGTGTAGAGATGTTTCTCTGGCATTACAAAGATCACAAAAAGAGTTTTATTATTCAACATGAATCTGTTTGAATGTTTTAAACTAACGTGAACACTCTGGGCGCCACGGTGGCGTAGTGGTTAGCACTGTCACCTTGTACCTCCAGCGTCCGGCTTTGGTTCTGTGTGTGGAATTTGTATGTTCTCTCTGTGCTTGGTGGCTTCTAAGGGGCTTCTAAGTTTTCCTCCCACAGTCGAAAGACATGGATGTTAGTTGTTGTTCCCAAATTGCCTGTAGTGTGTGTGTGTGTGTGTGTGTGTGTGTGTGTGTGTGTACCCTGTGATGGATTGGGACCCTGTCCAGGGTGTACCCTGCATCGGGCCCTAAGTCTCCTGGGATAGGATCCAGGCCGTGCGCGACCCTGTATACAGGATAAAACGGTACAATGAATGAGTTCTGATTGGTGTAATCTTTATTCTGTCCACTGGGGGTCAGTGTTGTCTGCTTCTCTGATTCCACCTCACAGCTCAGTGTGTGCCTCAGAACTCAGGCTTTGAATAAAGGAGACTGTTCTGAGATCAGGGCAGAGTGAGGAGTTCTTGTGGTGAGCGAGCGGCGGCGTTCCTGTTCCGGCTTCCTGTCGCGCAGATTCCCAGCGTTCCCAACTCGCGATACTGGCAAGAGAATGCTGGGAATATCCGGAGAGGAAAAAGGAACTGACGGCTTTCTGTGACCTTCCGGTCAAGGCCACATCACCTGCTCGCCCACACACACACACACACACACACACGCACACACACTTGCGCACTCACACAAAGCAAAATAGAAGAACGTTAGATGCCAATTAACGTTTGCTCAAACACGTACACAGATTTGGAGACTGTTACAAAGATCAGAGAAATATTCCGAGCATAGAATTCCTTTTGCATGAACTCAGAAACATTCTCGCTGTGTGCATGCGAATGGAAAATTAGGAATGGATTTTAACAAGATGCCAATATATTATTCATTTATAACACGTGGATGAAGCTGCTCGACCGCCTTACATGACGATCATTAGTTTGATGTGATCATGTTGTGAATGTGGGTTTTGTCAGGCAGCTGCTCTCTCGTCAGTACTGAGGACCGGTCTGTGAGGTCTGCGAGGTCTGTGAGGCCTGCGAGGTCTGCGAGGCCTGCGAGGCCTGCGAGGTTTGCGAGGTCTGTGAGGCCTGCGAGGTCTGCGAGGCCTGCGAGCGCAAAAAAATTAAACATGTTTTATTTTTCGCGCGGAAATATGGAAACGAAATTACAGCACCAAAACTCGCGGTGAATCGTGATGAACTGTACTTATGGCCACCGTGGAAAAAACCGCGTAGGTGAGACAGGGGTATTAGTGTAATTATCCACTGTACAACACCTGGGACGGCCAGTGAAACATACAGGTCAACATCATAGTGCTGTTCCACTCTACTCATAAACACCTCTCATCCAATCAGATTACTCGGTCAGAACTCACTGTTGTATAAACTGTCTTGGAGAACCTGACAGATGAGAATGTTCTTTTAGAGTAAGACATTAAGGCTAAAAAAAACTTATGATGTTATCGGGGTGTCGGTTATAATCCCACTGCGAGTTTCAATGCAAAACTACATTTTAAAAGGAGCGAACTTTGCAGAGCGTGTGTGTCTCAGCCCATCAAGGACATGTGTGTATAAGGGGGAAATAAAATTTTCAGCTAACTTGTTCCCTTAAATCTGTTTTCCCCAAAACAAATATCATTTATTTTAATACTTGAATCTCATGAGGTCTGATGTTATGAATTTGAGGTTTTCTGTAAAATGTTGGATCGCTGTCCTGGGTTTAAGACTGAATTCTAATATGCATGTTAGTCAGAGATTTTGTGTGTGTGTGTGTGTGTGTGTGTGTGTGTGTGTGTGTGTGTGTGTGTGTGTGTGTGTGTGTGTTTTTGGATAAAGCCTACTGCCAGAGCGCTGTGGTCTGGGTAAATTAAATAAAAGTGTGTGTGTGTGTGTGTGTGTGTGTGTGTGTGTGTGTGTGTGTGTGTGTAAAACTGGGATGGGTTAGTGGTATGGGAAGAGTTCTGGTGTGAAAATGGAAGTGTGTGTATACGTGTGTGCGTGCATGTGTGTGTGTGTGTGTGATGGGCTGGTTGGCAACTCAAACAGATTCAGACCACTGAATAAGATCAAAGCAAGAGTCATAGAAGGGTTCACTTCACCTTCAACACACACACACACACACACACACACACACACACACACACACACACAGATGTTCCCATGGAACATCACAGTCTCAGAATTTCCCACATATGAAATGTTCATGTGATGACACACCTACGGGCTAATTTCTCTTTCTCTCTTTCTAACTCACACACACACACACACACACACACACACACACACACACACACACACACACACACACACACACACACACACATGCACACACACACATTTCTATAAATGTACTCATGCAAATATGATGATTCCTCGAGGAGAAATGCAAATACACTTTATACACTGGCGTTAGACGTCCATCACCTCACACAACCAGAATCACTTTCTTCTTTACCACACCGTGGTTTGACTCCGCCCCTTTCCATGTGCACCCTCCCCGAAAATGTGGCAACATGTCGTGACGACGCAGACCGAACCACTTAGACTGATCCACCTGGTAGCATCACATTTACACCATGATAAGGAAGCGTTCCTCTTTAGGCTCTAGGAATTCGAGGGTTCAGGACTCACTGCTGTCCTGATGATTAAACCGCCCACGTAAGCAGGTCAGGCTCGTCCTGAAAGAGCCGCGTCCTCAGGTCAGTGCAAGGCACCGAATGGGTGTCTAAACAACCCAGAGATCAGCGTTAAATCCACAGTTTACAGAGTTGTTGACTCATAAAATCACACTTTCTGGTGGAGAAGGAGTTCATGATGGTTCCTCCTATTCATTCCAAAAAGTTGGCCACACAAATCTTTTGTCCAATTGGACACTGTGGTGTCCAGTTCATGTGTGGAAATGATTCCTTGTGCTCCCAGAGCCGCTCTTTCACACTCTGAGTTGTGGAATATGACCGTCCCAGAACGTTGCTGAGTCTCGACCTGAGCGACTGAAGCGACTCCAGATCATAACACCGTCTCCAGAGGCTTGTACAGTGGACACTATGCATGATGGGAGCATCGCTTCATGCGCTTCCCTTCTCACCCTGACACGCCCATCACTCTGGAATAGACTCAGTCTGGACTCATCAGGTCACATGACCTTTTCCCCATCACTCCAAAGTCCAGTCTTTATGATCACTAACAAACTGAAGCAGGTGAGTTCTCATCATACTGTGTGTGTTTGTGTGTGTGTGTGTGTGTGTGTGTGTGTGTGTGTGTGTGTGTGGAAATGCTCTTACTGTCACTATGAAGCACAACTCTGATTTTTATTGTTGATTTTTGACTTTATTAACCAGGGACGCAGACATGATGTACAGTAAGACATTAAAGTAAACTCTTAAGAGACACTACTAGTCATGATCACACAAAACTGACAAAGTTGGAAAAATTTAAACGCAGTTCTCTTTACATCACGTCCCCAATTACAGATCTACACCCTGACCTCTGTGTCTCAGCTGTGATGTCATAAAGGACATGTGATCTCCAGCTCAGTTTCTGACCTAGATTTCCTTAAGAGGCGCTGCTGATTATTATCACGATGAAGATGAGGAGCAGCGTGTGTGTGTGTGTGTGTGTGTGCATGTGGGTTATCAGGTTGTTAGCAAAGTGGTTGAACAAGCACACTTCCTTTCAGCATGTTAAAACCGTTGAGACTTACATGATTAAATACTAACGGTGTGTGCGGTGGGTTTGTACGTCTCTGGAGACGTGAGCGTTTCCCCGACCTTGCTGGAGGAGCGAATGAGAATCAGGGCTGTAAAGAAAAAGACTTTCATTGTTGAGCTTCCTGTGGTTTGACAACACCGCACTCGCTCGCTCGCTCACAGCCCTGAGCTCCACGCATGGTTGCACGCCTTGTTTTGCCCGCTGGCTTTCCTTAAACACCGTCCACAAGCAGTTAACATTCTCATTTTCAACTGTCTGGAACACAGAACAGCACCGTGGGGGAGGGGACGGGGAACGGGGGGGGAGGGGGGGGAACGAGGGAGGAGGAACGAAGGATGGTTTCTGCGCTCCCCTTTCACCCTGCGCCCTCTGTGTTCCTCTCAGCGTCCCTCCTGCTCCAGAACTCCACTGTGAGAGAGTGTGAGAGAAAAAGAGAGTGAGACAGAGTGTGTGTGTGAGAGAGAGTGAGTGTGAGAGTGTGTTTGTGAGAGAGAGAGTGTGTGAGAAAAAGAGAGTGAGACAGAGTGTGTGTGTGAGAGAGTGAGAGTGAGAGAGAGAGTGTGTGTGTGTGAGAGAGTGAGAGTGAGAGAGAGTGAGTGGGAGAGAGTGAGAGAAAAAGGAGAAAACAGATATCTCACAGCTGTGTCTCTCGTCCACTGGTTCTTTAACTGTTCCGTGGTGGAAACCTTAATGTTCCTCAGCAGAATCTTACATCACATTGAGAAGCTTCCAGTTGTAATCTTAAATTTAGAAATCTATATACTCTATATATTATTAGACAAATATAAAACTCTTTTTTTCTGGGGATGATGAGACATAAACAACAACAATCGAATGAACAGGAGTGTAACAGTGCAGCTGTAAACACTAAAAGCATTCACTCCTTCTCTACAGCACTTATTCTCTGTACAGGGTCGCGGGTTGGGGCGAGGGGGGGGGGGGGGCGTTTGGGGGTTGAGCCTATCCCAGGGGACTCGGGGCACAAGGGTGGTACACTCTGGACGGGATGCCATTCACACACTACGAGCAATGTGGGAACGCCAATTCGCCTAAACTGCAGGTGTTTTGATCGTGGGAGGAAACCGGAGAACCCGGAGGAAACCCATCAAGCACTGGGAGAACATGAGAACATGCAGACTTCACACACACAGATACACACAGACTCGAGGTGAAACTCGAACCCCCCCCCCACCATGGAGGCTCCGAGGCCATAGTGCTAACCGCTACGCCACCATCTGGCCTAGTTTTGCAAACAACGCTTCTTTAAGAGTCTAGAACCAGATGATTTATGGGAAACTTTGAGGTTCCACAGCAGAACCTGTTTAGGAATTTTGAACTCATAAGAGTCCGAGGAACCCGGCAGGGCGTTAGAGTCCAGGTTCAAAGTGTTCAAAAGAAAAAAAAACTGCTTCATAGAGAGCATTAAACGGTTCTGACAGATCATAAGTACATATAGATAGAAATAGATAGAACTCTAGAATGTTCCAATAAGAGCTCTAGAAGATTTTTTGTTAATTGAGTTCCATGTAGACGCTGTCGGAGTCTCAGTCTCACTAGCGCAGTGTTTAGGAATGAGGCGTAACAGTGACGGAGCGACGCACAGCGGGACAACTACAGCAGCAGGAGTGATGTGTACTCTGTGTGTGTGTGTGTGTGTGTGTGTGTGTGTGTGTGTGTGTGTGTGTGTTCCATCTGGGTTCTCCTTCTTCCTCCTCACACAGAAGGCAGATGCCACATGGGCCTCTGGGTCACGCCGTGCCACGACTCCTGACAAAAACTGAACAGTAGCGAGGAGACCAGCTGCTCACACACACACACACACACACACAGACACAGCACATTTTCAGAGTATAAAGCAATGCTTTATAAAGCAATCAATAAAATGAATAAAAGAGTAACTTGGCCTCGTCACACACTCCTGGTGTTGATTATGTTTCTGTAGCAGCACAACACACCAATTGTGTGTGTTTTTATTTTTTCGTGTCTTTACAGAAAAAGAGTGACAGGTGTTCATTCCTTCAGTGGAGTGAAAGTATAGTGGAGATGGGCTTCCCACACACACACACACACACACACACACACACTGCAATTCAAGTATGATATGGAGATGAGGAAGGTCTCTTATTCCCTCATCCCTCCATCACTGGGTGATTAGCATAGCAGCTGCTTAGTGCACAGCGTATGAGGTGTGTGTGTGTGTGTGTGTGTGTGTGTGTGTGTGTGTGTGTGTGAACAGGGGGGCTTTAGTCAATGGGGCCTGTCTGGAGTCTGAATAGGACAGAGGTTGAACTCAGCGGGCGGACAAAAGAGGAGAGGAGAGAAGAATGGAGGGAATGAATGGGTGTGTTAGAGAAAGAACAGAATGGAGTGAACGAATGAAAGGAAAGGTGGAGAAAAAAACAAGGAGAGGATGGCAAGGAGAGAGGACGGGCTTAGCCACCTGTCTGTCTGTCTGTCTGTCCGAGTGTGGAGGGTCGCGGTCACTCAGTTTAGTCCTGGATTTATTCATTCTGTCGTTCTGAACAGAGAACAAATCTCAGCAATCTGATCTGTTTCTGTCTGCTGAGAATTTCAGTGTGTGTGTGTGTGTGTGTGTGAGAGAGAGAGAGAGAGAGAACTAGAAGCCGTTGCTGATTCATCAAACCTCCAAATGACTCATCATACACTCACACTGTCTCCTGTGGGCGTGGCCTATCCAGCCTTTTTTTATTGATTATTTATTATGAAAACAGCTACGTATCACTTTTAAAGCTAACTAACTGATCATGATGAAAATCAAATCAGGTTGTGTATTCACACACACACACACACACACACACACACACACACAGACGGGGATAAGTAAGTTCCTGCACTGCATTCCTCTCTGTTCAGGAACGTGGGGCGTTTTCACACTGCGGTCCCGGATCCGTTTCCGACTACCCTCGGCCCCGGGACCAGCTGATTTTGGTCTGTGAGAATGTAACCGTTCCGAATCGTTCCGCGCTCGGGACATAAGTACGCGCTCGTGCTGAAAAAACAGGAAGTGACGTAATTCCAGTTCGACTCCGTACACAAACACACGTGGCTACTGAAGAATCTCTGTGGACGACGGACCAACTGTTGTCTTCATTTCATTAACACACACCCTCTGGCTATGCAAGTACAAGTAAATATAAAATATGCTACATTTTACAGTTTATATTTTTATACTATTTGACAGCTACTTTTGTTACAAAATTAACTTTTATTATATTTTTATTTAATAATGTTTAATAAAACCTTTTGCACTCTATCCAGTACTTTGTCTCTATTCCAATTTTTGCAGTATATTTTGGATTTTACAGTATACATTTGTTTTTACATTTACAAAAATACAATATAAACACACGGCACACAAAACATGTTAAACACTAAACATTGATGCATGGTGAGGTTTTAAATTCAATAGTTTCAGCACCTCAGCTAAGTTTGAGAATCTACACATGGCAAGGGAAGAGAAAAAAAGAGCACAAGCATCTCTCTTTTAGGAATGTTGTCTTCTTATTTAGTGTCCATTCCTGGTCTCTCCTGGTCACAGGGACATCCTGCCATCACACACCACCCCTCTCTAAACCCAGATGATCCTGAGGAGAACAGAAAAATGCATGATTAGATATTTATCATTTATTATATGTATCTATGCTATTTGTTGAACTTTATTCTAGCAGGCATTATATTTATTTGTAGCATTTATTCATTGTTTACATCTGTGATTAATTTACAGTCTACATAAACACTATTTTATGATAAAAAGTAAATTTTTAAAATGTGCTATGACTAAAGAAAGTAATGTTTAATGAGCACTTTATTTCTATTTGACTGGGAATCAGAAGAGAATGTGGACACACCTGATTCCTCACCTTACAGAGTAGAGATGTAAAGTCATTCCTCAGTGCCTCGTGCTGTGTCCGTGCAGCGCGCGCGCTCATCTCACCCTCAGAGTCGCGCGACAGATGTGTCAGTAGGCACGTTGTTTACAGTGCCGTTGTTTTTGTCATAAAAATAAAAACATCCACACGGAGCATTAACAAGTGTCTCACAGTTCATGACCCGAGTAGCGTTTCTTCTTCTTTCTTAGGTTTATTTTCTGGCGAAAAACAAACCAACTACCTCTCTAGCGCCACCTACTGTTTCCGGTTGTGTAAATACGCAAGTGTGCTCGGGATCACAGTCGCTATTACAGTGTGAACGCAGACCTGCGGGGGGTTGGGGAGGGGGAGAAACCGTGCTCGGGTACAGAACGGAACAGAGCGTTACCAGTGTGAAAACGCCCTTGGAAGGCATGCGAAAGGTCACGAAAGGTCACGGCTGTAAAGTTACAGTCCAAATGATTCACTCTAATCTCCACACACTGGATCTGTAGTGCGTGCGTGTGTGTGCGTGCGTGTGTGTGTGTGTGCGTGTGTGTGTGTGTGTGTGTGTGTGCGCGTGTGTGTGCGCGCGTGCGTGTGTGTGTGTGCGTGTGTGTGTGTGTGTGTGTGCGCGTGTGTGTGTGCGCGCGTGTGTGTGTGTGTGTAGACGTGTCGAGCTGCTCCTCACGCAGACGGAGTTACTTTTCTCGCGGTGGTCGTGTGTCTCTGACGGCGTACGGACACAACGAGACCTCCAGGAAAAGCGTCTACAAGCGGCTCTACTGTACTGCAGCGTGTGTGAGAGTGAGAGATAAGATCTTCTCTCTTGTCTCGTCTCGTCTCATCTGGCCTCCTGATTTACAGTCCGGGATTTAAACTGGAAATTAAACCTGGACATTCGGCCCTCTGTGTTCTCCTCTCTGACTCAGTGAGACACCGCACGGCCCAGACGTCTCTGCCGTGTCCTCCCAGGCCTCTGGTTCCCTCGTGACGTCTCGCTGCGTGTTTAATGAGAGCGTGTAGACGACAGGACGAGAAGAAACCACACTGAGGTTAGAAGGTTTTCATCAGCTGGAGAGCAGCGAACTGAAGGAACCTCGGACCAGTGTGGATTTTTCTTGAGCATCGTCGCTCATCTATAGCGCTGTGACCCGTAGCTGAATCGCGCCCCCGTGTGGCTCATGAAGGTAAAACCAGATGTGTTCGCGCTCGCTGTCCGCTGTTCCGGACCGAGGAATCATTTCATATGATCGTGATTTGAAACTGATTTGCATAAAATTTATGTGTAGCTGAAGCTGAGGTTTAGCCTCGCACCGCGCCGCTCGTTAGTGTGAATGTGGCTGGAGTGCAGCGCGACCTTCAGAGCTGCTGTTAGAGGACATTAATCTACACTTCCCAGCCAATCAGAATCGAGGTTTCAAGTCAGGCATCACTGCTGGTGGAGTGGAGGACAGAAAGACCTTCAGCCTGTTTTATAACCACGTGTGTGTGCGTGTGCGTGCGTGCGTGTGTGTGTGTGTGCACTAATGTTATTTTTTATATCAGTGAACACTTGTATGTAAACAGAAGTGATTTTATTATTTCCGAAAAACACTGAAGCCGTAATTCTCCTCCTGCACTGATGCTCTTCTCTAAAACTCTCCCAAGTGGAGCTTAAACACCAGCGGGCTGGAAACAGAGAGAGAGAGACAGACAGACAGAGAGAGAGACAGAGAGAGGAAGAGAGAGACAGAGACACAGAGAGAGACAGAGAGAGGAAGAGAGAGACAGACAGAGACACAGAGAGAGACAGACAGAGACACAGAGAGAGACACAGAGAGAGAGAGAGAGAGACAGACCGAGAGAGAGAGAGAGAGACCAAGAGACAGACAGAGAGACAGAGAGAGACAGACCGAGAGAGAGACCAAGAGACAGACAGAGAGACAGAGAGAGACAGACCGAGAGAGAGAGAGAGAGAGACCAAGAGACAGACATACAGACAGAGAGACAGACAGACAGAGGGACAGAGACAGAGAGACAGAGACAGACAGAAAGACAGAGAGAGACAGAGACAGACAGAGAGACAGACAGAGACAGACAGAGAGACAGACAGAGACAGACAGACAGAGAGAGAGAGGCAGACAGAGAGACAGAGAGAGACAGACAGGGAGACAGAGAGAGACAGAGAGACAGACAGAGAGACAGACAGACAGAGAGAGACAGAGAGTGACAGAGAGACAGAGAGTGACAGAGAGAGAGACAGAGACAGACAGAGACAGACAGAGAGACAGACAGAGAGAGAGAGAGAGACAGAGACAGACAGAGAGACAGAGAGAGAGAGACAGAGACAGACAGAGAGAGAGACAGAGAGAGAGAGACAGAGAGAGAGAGACAGAGACAGACAGAGAGACAGACAGAGAGACAGAGAGACAGAGAGAGAGACAGACAGAGAGACAGAGAGAGAGAGAGAGAGAGAGAGAGAGACAGAGAGAGAGACAGACAGAGAGACAGAGAGAGAGAGACAGACAGAGAGACAGAGAGACAGACAGAGAGACAGAGAGACAGACAGAGAGACAGAGAGAGAGAGACACTCTTAAACACGAGCCGGCTGAAGAACCGGGTTTTTTTTCACGGCTTTGTTTCCGCGGAACTAGTGTTCTGGAACGCTGCCAACACAGAGAAGGTACGAGTGATCTCCACATTCCTCTACTCAGTACACACACACACACACACACACACACACACACACACACTACAGCTCTACTGTCTCACTCTCTATGCCTTATTTTCTCCTTTGTGTTTCTCGTCTGTCTGTCTCTCTCACTCTGTGTGTGTGTGTGTGTGTGTTAAAGTCATTGTAAATTCCAGCTCTGTAGAGCGCCCAGTCTGAGGCACATGAAGAATCTATTAGGGGCCTCTGAGTTCCAGAGTTTCGGAGTTTGTGAGTTGCGCTCTGGGAATGCGGCCAATCCCGGCACCGGACAATGGAAATCCAACTCAACAATAACATCCTGCCCGGCGGGGGGAGGAGCGATGGGGGGGGGGGGCGGTGTGTGTTGGGTAGGAGGTCACAGTCTGCGGGTCTGAGATGTTCTCCACATGCATGCTGGGAGATCTGGCTACCTGCTCCAGCAGAGCGGAGAATAAAAACCTCAGAATAAAAGACAAGAAATATTCAAACACACACACACACACACACACACACACACACACACACACACCATGACAACCTGGTGGTACGTTTAGTACTCTTAGTACTCCATATTTACCCTCATTTCCTTCTTGATGATGTGATCATGACGATCCACGTGTGTTTTCACCTCCATGAGCGACGCGGAGCCGCGATTCAGCTACGAGTTAGCGCTCGATGCTCACGGTAAATCCACACCGGCCTGGGGTTCCTGCAAAAGTGTCAGAAAAACCTCCTAGTCAGGGAGGAGAACGCAGAGAGCCGAATGTCCAGGTTTAATCTCCAGTTTAAATCTGGAAATCAGGAGTCCAGACGAGACGAGACGAGACGAGAGAGAAGATCTCATCTCACACACACTGCAGTACAGTTGTGCCGCTTGTAGACGCTTTTCCTGGAGGTCTTGTTGTGTCCGTACGCCGTCTGAGACACACGACCGCCGCGAGAAAAGTAGCTCCGTCTGCGTGAGGAGCGGCTCGAGACTTTACGGCTTCACGAAAGTGTGGAGAAGAAACGTCAAGACATCCGAACTGAGAGGTTCATTAACTGAAATCTGCTTCTCTATGAGGTTACATTTCTCTCCTACACACACACACACACACACTCTCTACAGATCCAGTGTGTGGAGATTAGAGTGAATTATTTGGACTGTAACTGTACAGCCGTGACCTTTCGTGACCTTTCGCATGCTTTCCAAGTTCCTGTAAAGAACGGAGAGGAACGCAGTGCAGTAACTTACAGTCTCACTGGGACTCGTTTCAGGAGTTCTCCTATCACCGTGTGTGTGTGTGTGTGTTTTGTCTGCATGAGTTCACTTCTATAGAATGTGAGGACACAATAACTCGCCGTCTTGCCACTTCTTTTTTCTGAGAATGTTTTAACCTCATGAAAAGATACAGCGAGATTCCCATAAGTGGAGAAGTCACGTCAAAGTGAACGTCAAAAAATGAATGTGTGTGTGAGGTGGGAGACACTGATTTACACATTACAGGAATTTCTCACCGTGTAGAAAAGCATGTGCATCAGAGAACAAGTTTCTCCCCAGATGGCGATAAATACCTTAAAAAAAAAGAAAAGTGAAGGAATCTGGTCTTTAAAGGCAGAATTACCCACAACCCCCGGCGCTCTTTTATCCTAACTATGAAAGGCGCAGGGAGAGACGAATGACAAAAGGAAAGAAGGGGAATGTGGACGGGGTCAGGGAGGCCCTCGACTCTCTCTTTTCACACGGAAAGAAAGAAAAAGTAAGAAAGAAAAACAGCGAAAGTGTCACAGTCACACCTTTTTTAAAGGTTTAATCATTTTTTCTTTACTGGCTTGTACACAAACGTACAAAACATTTTTACAGCACTCCGTCATCTGAGCACACGACAAATCACAGTGTTACAAATGTCCATAAAACACAACACACACACACACACACACACACACACACACACACACACAAATAAAATAACTCAAAATTTGTTCACAACAAGTTGGTCCAAAAAAAAAAAAAAAATCATTCAAATTCAGTTCACTGAAAAGTAAAGTGGTCACTTCGGCTCTCTGTGTCATAAATGTTATGACAAAAATCAGAACCGAAACAACCACAACAAGAACAACAACAACAACAGCGTGCAACTTTTAACAGCTGATTCTTTTTTTTTTTAACAATGATCTTACCATCACTTGTGTTCTTTATTCCCCTCATATTGGGAGAGCACTTCAGAAAAGAAAGCGCCCTGGATTTGATTTATTGATATATATTTCTATACATATACACACATACATACATATATATATATATATATAGACACAAATACACAACAGACGACAAAAACCTGGAGCTTTTTTTTGTCGTGTTCCTTTTTTCCATTTAGAAAAAATTATAAATGTTGACGCAAAAGCCAACGAGTGAACAGTCATCAGTGCAATTTTTTATTTAAAAAAAAAAAAAAAAGTTATCAAGTTCAAGACATGCAATGCATATTTACTCTTTTACTCAGATCGCCTCTCAGTGTTGTTTGTTACATTTCTCCAGGCTTTGATTTTATTTATTTGATTACTTAAAGAAATGTTTTTAAGACTAACCAGGGCTTATGAACGGGGCCAGGCAAGCAAGAACCAGTTCAACAGTGGTATGCATTCAACACACACACACACACACACACACACAGGAGGTTTGACAACTTTAACTGCACCTTTCCTCCTTTTTCACTCACTGTTGGCTTTAAAATAAAATAATTAAAAAAATAATAACAGACAACAATAATGTAAATGAAAGCAGCATTGAAACACATCAGGCTGAAACTCGAACACAAACGCAGGTCTGCTCCGTGTCGGATTTGTTTTCTATTGTGTTTTCTTTTCTTTTCTAAAATCTGAAGATTTTTCATCCCTGCAATAAGTCACACAACAGTATTTCTTTAACAGTTTGTGAGTTGAGTGGTGCTCAGTAGTCACTTGATTTTTCTCTCTTTCTTTCTCTCTCCTTATGAAGCTTGAAATCCTGCAGTTACCCGAGCAGGCACTAGGGGGCGTGAAATAAACTGTATTATAATAATAATAATAATAATAAAAATTGTAATAGTTAAAAGAAAAAGAAAGGCTCCGTGATTTTTGTGCAACAAAATGTCCCTGCATATAAAATAAATCAGGCCACTTTTTCAAAGAAACAAACAAACAAGCGACACACAAAGGTGAGCGTTTGGCTGACTTTCAAATAATAATAATAATAATAATAATAATAATAATAATGTGAATCAATATGGGTTTGATTTAATTTTGGTTGTCGGATGATCTGGAGTGAAAATTAAAATTTCAGAGGATGAGAGAATTTAAATCTCCCTCTCTCTCTCTCTCTCTCTCTCTCTGTATATTCTCGAATAAGGGAATGATGAAGGTTATGAGACGGATCATAGGCTTAAAAAAGAAGAATACTTTATGTCGAGGTAGCTGATGCAGAGATCCATAACACACACACACACACACACACACCAGAGGCAACGTGTGACGGCCTTACAGGATTTCAGGAGATAAATACGGAGATAAATCGCATTCTGTCGCTCCAGCACACCTGCGCTGATGGCATGGTGACGTCACACAGGTGCGAGGGGAAAGCATGCACGCGGACTACAGCTTTAAAAACGAAACGTTTAAACAGAATGCAAGGACACAGAATGCCACAAAGTCACAATTTAGAGGGGATGTTGAGCAGCTTTTGTCCCCTAAACTCCAATCTGATCACGGACTTGAAAGATAATCAAACATAGATGCATCATCATGACCATCATCATCATCATTATCACCAATGTACCTTCATAAATACGAAGCCCAGCCTGTATTTCACAGTGATGACCAGGATGGTAAAATTAAAGAGAAGAAAAACAACAAACAAACCAAAAAATACTGAGAAATTGCTAAAGTCTACTCCAAACGCAACTTTCCTGACGTGAAAAGCGAAAAGCAGCAGTTTTTCCCCTCTCTCTCTCCCTCACACACACACACACACACATCTATAGCATGTGCTGTAGGTGACTGCAGGACGCACTGGACTACTCTGATTTAGAAGTAAAGCTATGATGTACAGTACTTTCATCACTTGAACTCCACGTGCTGTTATTTATAGACATTTTGTTCTGAATATTATTTAGACGCGTTTAGAATTAAATGCTTTAACTGATTGCAAAACAACAACAACAACAACAACAACAACAACAGAACCACATGGCATTTCAGGTCCTCAGAAACAGTGTTGACCCAAAAAAAGAATTAATTCCCTTTTTTCCAGCATACCTCAAGTGCCATCCATCCATCCATCCTTCCAGAAACTTTTAATAGAGTCTGATGTTTCTGGAACAATCAATCGAGGTGATTTCAGAAAAAAAAAATCAGAAAAATGAAAAGAAAAAAGCTTTAGTACCAAACCGATGCACGGATGATTTAGGAGTTAGTTAGAGGACATGTGATCCGTTTGAACCCAAGCCGGCTCCATGGCGCTCATTTGGTTTTAGGTGAATAAACTGACGCGCGCTCTCTGAAGTTTTGGCCAGAAGGAAAGTCTGTGGTTCGTCTTGAGAGAGAGAGAGAGAGAGAGAGAGAGAGATCCTGCGTGCATCACCGCGCTCCGTTCGAGTACTTGGCCTTGGTGATGAGGTACAGCACGATGTCCTGGTGGCCCCCGAAAGCGGCGATGTGCAGCGCGCTCCAGCCCTCGCGGTTGGCGAGCCGGATGTCCGCCCCGAACTTCACCAGCAGCTTGACGAGCTCTAGGTTTCCATCGATGACCGACTGGTGCAGCGCGGTCTGGCCCTCGGGTCCGAACGAGTTGACGTTGAACTCGCAGCTGCTCATGTTCTGCAGCAGGGAGTGCAGCTCCTTGGTGTTTCCGCGGCGCACCGCATCCTGGAACACCCGCTGCGGCGCAGAGCAAGTGGACACGTCCGCCTGGCTCATGGTGCAAACCTGGGGCACGGGGCAGGAACACGAGGGGCTCTGCGCGGGGGGATGGAACCGTGCAGGAACTAATGGTGATGGAGGAAGAGTATAGGAGCGTGATGTGATATAGCCCTCAAAAAACGTATAGGAAGGATATACGTGGAGACGTGGATCTTACACCGCTGGAACCCCGATCCAGACGCGCCAAAGCTCCGCAAAAATGTCTCAATAGCAGCACCAGGTTTATATGGCAGATTAATTTATTTAAAAAAAAATCTTAGCAGCAGTAATGTAGATGCAGTTTATTTCCAAAATATATATCTATCTATCTATCTATATATATATATGTGTGTATGTATATAATATATTAAACGCACTCCTCCGTGTTCTTCTTCACCGCTCAGCTCTTACATTCCCAGCCTGCGCCACAGAGACAAACACAAAACACGCGGAATTATTCAAGCACTTTGTTCAACAAAAAAAAACCCGCATTTTATTAGTTAATGAACATGAATTACCTGTAGGCTCGTGTTGTTGCTGTCTCGGCCACTTTCGCTCGTGCTGTGCGACTCGGTCCCAGCGCGCTCGCGCTCCGTGTACGTGTGCGTGCGTAACCCCGAGCGGGTCCCAGCCGACGTCTGACTAGCCAGACGCTGCGCGCGCGCGATTATTTTAGAAGCGCTCATTTGCATAGCAATGAGCCTCTACAGGCGCGAGCGGTAAGGAGTAGGAGGAGCCGCAAGAAGCTGATTGGACGGGGCTTCCGCTTGCTTTCGGGGACGGGCGTGGCTTGTTTGGGTTAAAAAAAAAAAAAACAGAGGGGCGTGGCTAATGTGGGGGCGGGCGGCAGCAAAGCTGGGCGCAAAGTATTCCCACCAAATGAAAAAACAAAAATCAGAGACGAATGACGCGTAATGATGATAATGATAATAATAATAATAGAGAATATGCACGAGTTGTTTATTCCAGCTCTTCACGTAGCGTGGTGCAAAAGTTTGTACACCCCTAATAAGCATTCATAAAATATCATATACATTTCTGATTGTGTAGACAAACTATAAAGAGCAGCTTTTCATCTTTTTATCACATAGAAACTTCACTTTTCTAAAAGTTGTTGTCTGTACTGGTTCCATGTTGTAGGAGTGTTGCATGCACGTGTTGTACCTCCTCATCCTGAGGAGGTGCGTGTGGTCCAGGGGCATCTCCTGAAGGGCCATGGGGTTCTTTGTTTTATTCAAAAATTAAAAGAGAGGCAGAAAAACTCCGCTCAAGTGATAAAGAATCCCCGAAGGTGCACGTGTCATCAGAAACAGTGTTAATACGCGAAATACACACGTGGACTGTGAACTGAACGCGTGACAACAGAAACATTTGCAGAAGGTGAATTACTTGCAAAAAAAAAAAGAGAGAAAAAGATAGATTTGTTCCATTGGTTTCGACAGTGTGCGTGTGTGTGCGTGTGTGTGTGTCGCAGCTGTTTACACTCACAGGAACCTAAACAACAAAACACTTGCTCGGCTTCCGGTGCGACCACAGGCTGAGGTGCGCGCACAGTCACGCGCTACCGTGGGAACAGGACACACACTCATCCACAGACACAATTTGGCGTGGACCGCTACACACACACACACACACGAGTGCGCGCCGTTTGCTCCATGTGGCGGTGCGGTAACCGGCTCTGATCCTCAGCCGCGAGAGGAAAAAGCGCGACTTTTCTCTTCCGGCCTCATTAAACTGCTCGAGCTGTAAAATCTCTACAGCAGCAGAAGCTCCGAGCCGTCTGGCCTCCCGAGACTCACACACACACACACTCACACATATATACACACACCTCGGAGCCAGAATCACTGACATCAAAACAGCACATTTTAGGTTTGTGTGTGTGTGTGTGTGTCTTTGTTCTAAAGGAATGTGTATACGCACACACACGCAACAAACGTAACATTTGCAACAATAAATTTCTTCAAACGTTCAGAAAAAGAGTACTGCACTTAACCTGCACACTTCCTGCTCACTGAAATGCCCTAAATAGTGCACACGTTCTACTTTTAATATTTCTGTAGAAATCTCCAGAAGGTGCACTTGTGCTCTAACGGGTTACAAAGTTCATTTGTAAAGGTCACCGTCACTTTTCCAATTGAAAGCACATTTCCAGATGAAATCCGCAGATCCATGGAAAGCTACATTTTTATTAGTGTTGTACTGCACAGGCGGATCTGCCCCATTTGCCACCCCAGCACTAGTGTCCTAGTTTTCTAAAAATACAAGTGGTTTTTTTTTTAAATATATATATATATATATATATATTCTGACGTTCCAATCCAGATATCAGGTTCAAGTCAATCACACATCAGCCTTTAGTTCATTTTTATAGGACAATGTAAAAGTGTGCACCCGAGTGTGTACACCGAATGAGAATAGCGTTCCTTGAATCCACAAAAACCATGCAAGGATGCTTGCTTCAGTGTTGCCACCCCCTTGCCACCCCATGAATCATTTTCTAGATCCGCCCCTGTTGTACTGCATAGACTACTTGTGGAAAATGTTTAGATTAATCACTTAATCTCAATTAAGTTTAATCTTCCTGCATCACTTACTACTCGCATTGCAAGAAAAAAAAAAAATACTTTACAGGAAATGTCCAATAATGAAGCCATTTGGAGTTTAGCTTTTGCTTCCCAGCTTGAGCAAAAGGTGCAGATATCTGGTCTGACCAGGAGGTGAACGAACAAGTGAGAAAGATCCCTCCCTTTTTTCTGTGCAAATATTTTCCAACATGCCACTACAGAGACACAGATTAGCAGACAGAGTTTTAGCGCTAATCCTGATGGGTTGATGAAATTCTCTATACTGCAATACGAGTTCAGAAACCAGTAACCTGCCTCAAGGCCTTCCAACTTCCATCCTTCTTGTGGTGCATTGTGGGTTAGGTTAGTGCAAAAATAATCTAGAGCTCCACTACTTTCACATCAACATTTAGAAATCTATGTGTGATTTTCATTCGTTAAAAATATTTCACTACTTATTTAACATTTTACAATAAACTCAATTTATTGGCATATTGGTTTATAGTTGACAATGTTTCTCCTGTAAAACCTCATTATAACAGGGCTAGCTATAACAATGACATCAGAGCAACCCGAAATTGCTAAATTCTCACAGAAATAAAATACACAGAACTAGGAAACAAATCAATATTTAGACATATTAACAGAATCACTAAACACGTCACATGTATTTAACAATCAACCTATTTACTGTGGTTCAGGGTGGAGTTTTGCTTTAATTATTTCAGCAAACGCAATCCATCACCATTTAAGAAGATTAGATTCATCCTTGTCAGCATGAGCCGAACAAACAGCTACACAATCTGAGACAGATGAAATGCCACAAAAGATATAATGGATTGTATAAGAATTCCGTGCTAGGGTTCTGCATTGTTCAGTTCTCATTCATTTTTAATGGCTAAAAGATGAACACATGAGTGATCAGCATACAGAAATAACAGAGATGTGATCTGTAGAAAGCACAAATGATAACCTAATATATTATAAAATAAATGACAGCTCTCATATCACATGATTAAAAAATAAATAAATAAATGTCCCGAAGTCAAGGACAAAAGACAAGCTATTAAAAATTCATAAAAGTTCATTACACAGCTGTTGCTTTCTTTTGTACGGGCCACGCCTCATTAAATCATATATAACGTTTCAGGGCTTTATTTACTCAGCACCCAACAGACCACTTCACTGAAACTCCAGTGGAAAACGAATAAAGCAGGTATTAGCTTCTGAACATACCTGACAACATCTTAAAACTTACAAACTTACTTCTTTTGATTGTGTAAAGCTGCTTTGCAACAATGCCAATTGTTAAAAGCCCTATATGAATAAAATGGACTTGACTTAAAGTGTTGTGAGCCGTAGGTTCTTTACAAAACTGTGCATGTCTAGAAGACACAAAAGCGCTTTTGCTGTTGTAAAAAAAAATCCTACGCAGAAACATACGCGCCGTGCTATTAGTTGTGGTTCTCAAGTTTTTAAGATGTTCTTATTCAGTTGAATAATTTTATTCAGTTTTGGTTTGTGGCTGTTGATAACAGGGAGAACTCTTTTGTAGAATCTTTAAGATTTCTGAATTTTACATTTATGTGTAGTAAAGTGCCCTTCTTTATCCTAGTTTATAATCACAAAGATATAAAGAAATGGAAATATGATAATTTCTTCAACCTAAAAATTTATTTCAGGGACTATGAAGGTACGAAATAAATATGATGCAGACATATAAAAGTTGAATTTTTGTTTTGAAATGTGCATGACTTGTGGCATTGCAAGAAACCGGAAGTATTGCTGAAGATCAATTCATGCAAATATCATGTGAAATGTATAAGAACGATATGGTCCTGCTTTCACCCTGCGGCCCTTTATGAACCAGACTTTGTGTGTTCAGCGCCACTTTACAGGTTTTAGTTTACAGAATTTCTTTCTATTTATTTACTGTTATCTCTGACTCTTCCACATTTATTTATCAGAATGCTTTATGTTGAACATGATAAAATATTTTAATCATTGTTTTAAAAGTTGGCCATTAAAATGATTGTGTGTTTATTGAGATACTTTGAGGTAAAATACAAGCTGAACACATCTTTAAGAAAGAAGCAAGACATTTTCAGCTATTTCGGATTGTTGATCCGTTTAAAGAGCCATTTTTAAAATGATCTCAAAATGGGTAAGAAAAACCAGAATGAGTTTATACGTCCAACTTAAACCAGTGTTTAATATTAAACACTATATAGCAAGAAAAAATAACAGTCATGTGTACCGTTGAAAAGCATTTATTCCCGAAATCCGCCATTTTTAAGCCCCGCCCCTTTCCCCCCCCCCGTTTCCCCCCCTGAGCGCGGGAAGAGCTGGAGGGGGCGTGGCGTAGCGGGCGGGGCCTCCACGAATACTGACCTGATATCGACAAGGATTCTGAGGAACGCGGGTGACGTAATCGCGCATGGGCGGAGCCTGGGAGCCACCACGTGTAGCAGGAGCGTGGGAAAGAGGCGAGCTTTTCTTCCCAGTGAAGAAAGAGAGAGGATCGGGTGACAACGGCGCAGAAAAAGGCCAGGCTGATCCGGGACAGGGGCTGAACCGAGCTCACGACTCTCTCTCTCACACACACACACACACACACACACACACACACACCTCACTAAAGTATTTCAGGCATGGTGTAAGAGATACAGTTACAGCAAATACTTATATTCAGGTTTAAAGAAGATAAATGTATAGGTTGAGTTTTTGAAAAACTCTCTGTCTCTCTCACACACACACACACACACACACACACACTTTTGGAGAGAAAATCAGTGTTGAATCTCTGCAGCCCATCCTGCTTTGCTGTTTTCCTGTTTTCAAGCTTGCAAAACACTCTGGCACGATTCACGAGCCAAATGGCTTGAATTCAGCTCCTACAGCAGTTAAATAAACACGGAGAACATAAATAATTCAATACATGAGGTTTGTCTTTCAAATCGTAACGCAGTAAACACGCAGCTAATTGATTGTGCTGTAAGGAACATTATACCACAGAGAGGCGGGATGCAGGTCTCCATGCAGCTGGCTGGATTCTGTGTAAAGTATTAAACGGTTCTACATATTATATTTAAGGGTGTTTCCACACTATTCAAGACTGAATTGTACAGCAACCCCCCCCTCCATACTCGGGTACATTTGCATATATACACTCCCCAACACAGCAGGTGGCAGTATGCACCCACTTGGTTTGTGAGCCGCCATTAGACACAAAGAGAAGAAGAGAACAAAAGACGGTAAGTTTGTGCTACGCCAAATATTATCGACATCTCAAATCTCGTCTAAAGACAAACCTACTTCCTCTTTCAGGTACGATTGACTTGCATATCTGATTCAAAGCGTGCCCAAGGACACGAGAACGCCTCTTTAAGGGTGGTTTCATGTTAGGGCCCGAGGTGGTTTCTGAGAACACTTGACCCCAAAGTCTGGGTGATTTGTGATCAACGAGAACACAATCATCTTGCGAGAACCGTGCATGAGTCCTTTCGAAGAGGACAGATCAAATCAGCTGATCGTACCCGAGAACGAAAGTAGATAACTGTTTAGACGCAACGCCTTCAGTGCCGTCCGCTTCCCCCGAAATCTCAGTGTTCATGTTGCACGCGTCAATCTTATCAATAATATTAGGCATAGCGTGACAGTTAACTTCCTCGTCCTCTTCTTCTCTTGTGTTTAATGACTCGGAAACGATCCCGTGGCGCTAATGTGAAAATGCCCTAAGGGTTCTCATGGAGGAACAAAGGATCCTAAAGACCTGTATTAACCTTAATGTAAGGCTTAGAGCAGTGACACATTATCCATGTTGACTAAATCACTTGATGTGTATGAGATTAATGTTAAAATTCTATTTACAAGAGTTAAACATGCAACAGATCATCATGTTCAAAGTTTTGGACCACACTCGCGTTAAACTGCTACATACAAGTAAGAAGCTATAAAAAGTGCACAGCTAGCAATAAAGAAATGTGGCATTGCTGTACATTATGTGTAAAAAAAAAAAAAAAAAAAAGGCAGTTTATTTTACGTGGATAATTACACTGCTGTATTAAAATGCTATTAATACAGTTCTTCTTCTTCTTTTTATTATTATGTGACCTTCATCAAAGGTGTGTAATTTTGTAAAATTTATCAACACCTTGCAAAATAGCCTTTTTTTTTGGTCCTTAAAAAAAAAAAAAAAAACTGAACTGCGATTAGCTGATAAGATGTTCTGGACGAGTGCTATCTGCACATTGAGCTCAAAACCATTTTGTGTAAACAGATGTTTCTGCCGAAATCATTTTTGTCTGTGGGAAGAAAGACAGGCCAAATAAATAAATAAATAAATAAATAAATAAATAAATAAAGTAATTAAATAAATCAGGATCAAACTACAGTCAGGTTCCCAGCGAGCGCAGCGGAGACGCGACCCTGAGAGAATAACACACACGGGAATAAACTCATTCATTCATTCATTAATCCTGGAGTGAAAAGGTGTTTGTTTGGACACTAAAAACTAAAATCTGCGGTTAAAATCTGTCTCATGTTTCATGTCTCAACTTTTATTTCCTGAAAATATTTTGCCCAGAGCTAAAAATTGAGGAAGGAATTAACATGTAAAGCTATATTTATGATTACGCCACAGTTTGTGTTGCAAACCGCATCGTGCTACTTTCTCACACACGCTTGAAACTGGAACTCTGTCACGGACGCTGCTCACACAGCTATCCATATTGCTCAACTCTCTCTCTCTCTCTCTCACACACACACACAGCTACAATTTTACAGATTTCACTAAAATATTGAAGTATTGCTCAAACACAGACCCTGGCCAGTGTCACTCAGAGATAAAGCTGTGTTTTAATTGCATACGAACAAAGCGTAACAAAAAACACATGAATATAAAAAAAAAAAAAAAAGCAATTGTAAAAGAGTTTTATAAAATAACGAGGCGTCAGTAATGATCTGGTGCATGCGGAACGACAGAGACACACCCGGAGATTATTACACATGTGAGCTGGTGTGGTCGAAAAACAGAAACCCAGCCTATAAAAACAAAAGTGAGGAGAGTTACACCTTACATACAGGATAGAAATATACTGAGAAACGCCGACGTGGTCACGTGGTCAGGCGTAACATGCAGTTCTGTAACTTCCACTTAACTAATGAATACGGAGCTGGAAAAAAAACAACAGAATTTTATAATAAAACATAATAATAAAACATTCGTCTTTAGACTTCATGGCTACTTCTCTTCTCCAGATGTGTGCCATGACAAAGTAGGATTATTTAGCAGCTACACCTGCTTTTCTTTAAACGACTCATTTAAACACCACAGTCTTGCCCGATTCCCTTCTGGTTCCTACCGACTCTCACCGTAACCCAAGAGGTCAAAGGTCACCCAGACAACCTCGAACGCATCAGCGTCCTTTCCCCTTCACTGAGTCTGCTTTTCCATCAGATGAATTTACTTTGCGTTAAATCCTGATTTAGGCTAATCCTCTGTGTATGTATATATATATATATATTCTTTGGCCATCCTGGGACTTGGACTCACAACCTCCTGGTCCTTGGTGTCTTGGTGTTATTTTTCACGAGGTCATTCTTCAGCATGCGTCCCCCGCCCCCAGACTCAGTGCCTCCTGGCGGCCGTGTCCTCGTCTGTGAGGTTCAGGATGTCCTGGAACTGAGCGAGCGCCCGGTCGAAGTGGGTTCCCTCCCAGAACACTTTCCCACAGCGTGTGCAGATGAAGTACTCGGGGATGCGAGGGAGCAGGCCGGGCGGAACCGTCTCCAGCTGGACCTCGGCCCCGTTGCTGAACCTGAAGGAGTGAGCGTCGAGGGCCGAGCGAGGGGCCCAGCGGCTGTGAGGGGTGAAGGCGGGGCCCTCCGGGGCCCTCCAGCGGTTAGAGTCCACCTGAGCGTCGCACTCGGACTCCCAGTCGTCCCGTTTGGGCACCGATTGCTGAATCAGGCCTGAGAGAGGAGGGGGAGGGGGGGGGAGGGGATCAGAGAGAGAGGGAGAGAGAGAGCAGCACTCATCTTTTATTTCACTTCTACAACCTTGATTTCCTTTCCCACCATTTTCATCTTTTTTTTTTTACTCATTTTAAAATGCTCTCTCTCTTTTTTTTTATCTCATTCCTTTCCTTCCTTTTCACAAGTGAAGAATCTTTCTGTTAAACAGAGACTTTCAGACCTTTATTCCTTCTTTCTGTCCATCATACTAATCAAAGAATATTTCTTTTTGACAATTACAGAATGCGTCCGTCCTTCTGCTGTTTCTTTCTTAGCATTTCAATTTTAAAAACATCCTCTTCACATTTTCCTCCCTTCTTTCCTTTTGTTCTTTTCTTTCTTTCTTTCCTTCCTTCCCCTGTCTCACTTTCTCCCTCCTTTTTTTCCCTTCCTATTACAAACCCTCTTTATTCTGGCTTTTTTTCGTTCGACCTTCCTTTCTTTCATTGATATTCCTGCTTTCCTTCCTTCAGTCTTGCTTTACAACACTTTGTTTTCTTGATTTCTCTTTCTTTAATCTTTCTTTCTTTTAATAAACTTATTTCAAATTTTATTTATTTTTTCCTTTTTCTCTTTCTTTCTCAGTGTCCTGTGTATCTGTTAAACTTTCTCTCTCCTTCATCACATTTTTTTAGTTAAACACAAACGTTATTAGATTGAATAATCCGAGCTGAAGTTTTTCACCCGGAGCGCTGCTCTCTCTCTCCCTCCCTCTCTCTCTCAGATCTTCAGCTTCATTCTGAATTAGTTTGTAACTCTAAACTCGATAGTCTCCCTGTTATAGCCATAGTTAAAAGTATTGACACCCGCATCTGCTATTAAAACAAACGTTTGCATGTTGATTAGTTCTCCTTGTGAGGACCATGCACGCACGCACACACACACACACACACACACCCCTCTGTTTCTGTTGATTCACAGTACTATTTATTTAATTATCAGACTCCACCCACTTTCATACCAGGTTCTATATCAGGTCACTTTCATAGGACTAATGATCAGGACACAATACGCGATTATTTACAGAAATAACTAGGTTTATTTATCAGGCTATATTCAGCAGCTCCGCCCTCATCCCCTCTCTCATTAGCACTAAACAGACAGCATGACTACTTGTTTATTTGATTAATATCTGGAAGAATAAAAGCATCTGGCTCTTGCCCTGTATGACTGCCTGTGTTCAGAACCTGTTGGTACACGCTTCATGTTTGTCATTTCTACCCTCCACCCTAATTACCTCATCAAAGCATGTTTACCAAATTAACGAGCGCTTGCTAAATGAGCTATCTGGAGCTGTCGTTAGTTTGCAAACGCTCGTTTATATAAACGCACCTCGTTCGTTCATCATGCGAGTCATGTCTTCTCTCGGCAGCTTCAGGTACTCGTCATTATTACACGCCTTTAAAGAGGAGAAAAGAGGAAGACACACAAGTCACTCTGCTGAAGTGGGATTCAAAATCTGTCCTGGTGTTAATCAGCATTTATTCCAGAAATCATTTCCCTGCAGCGTGAGACTCAGCCTGAGACTCGGACCTTCTCATCTACATTTCTGACGTAGTAGAGCACGCAGACAGAACACAGCTTGTGGAAATTCTTTAAAGCAATCATTTCTAATCATT
>QNUK01001139.1:95000-102500 GCA_013621035.1 Clarias magur
GGTCCGTGCCTGGAGAGCTGACGTGTTAAACCTCAGACGTGAATCTCAGCCAGACTTTGACACGCGGCTGTGAGTCTCATACGCGGCTTTAATCAGGAGAAAGTTTTTCTGAATAAGACGGTGAGAGAGACCGCAGACGGGACGGAGGGTGGGGGTGCACTGGGAAAACAGTCTCTCTGACTCACACACACACACACACACACACACTCTTTCTTGCTCTCTGCCGCTCCCATGGGAAAATCCAGGACTGTGGCACACAGGAGGCGGGCCTGCATGGGAACCAGGTCATGTGACCGACCAGCCAGCCAATGGCATAACACATCTTGAATTCAAATCATACGCAGGAGCAGGTAGGACGCCGCGGAAGTGTGGGAAATAAAAATAAATCAAGCGTTCTTGGTCTGGGTGCACAAACTTACGCTCAATGAAAATCTATTCATTGGATGTTTTGGAATAAACAACATTTAAATGATCGGAGCTTCGACGGAGTTCAGCTCTGGAATTCTTTTTAAATCAAAATATTAATCACAGAGTGAACAAAGAGGAATATAATAATAATAATCATATAAAAACGCTGGCAATTCATTTTTCTCTCTTAGGTTTATGTACAGTCCGGTGCAAAAGTCTTAAAAAAAGAATTTTTTTTAAATGATAAGTTATTATTAAATAACTACTATTAAAGCACAACATAGTATTATTATTATTATTATATTATTATTATTAATCTTACATGTTTAGCTGTTCGTGTGGTTCAAAGGTCTCGAGCCGTTAAGTAGGAGAGATTCTGGTGTCATTTTATTGCAAAACCGACCAAAAAACACAATCAAACAAAAGTCCTTAAAAACTTCCACTTTAAAAATTCCATTTCTGGCATAATATTCATGTACTAGAGCTGTGCATAAATATTGGCACCTACGAAGCACACACAGCTGCACCACCCACATCACCTCAAGTCCACTTTAACCTGATAGTTTCACAGATTAGCGCTAATGGTTAAAAAAAAAAAAAAAAATTATGAACCCTCCAGCTACAAGGTTAAAACACACAGTGCAACACAATCATCTCACAAACCTGTTTTGATGCAAAAATATATCATTGCAGTGCTATGGATTTAACCTGTGCTTTGTTTTATTGAATAACAGCAAAAGTGTGTAGTGTGTGTTTGATTTATAGTAAATCAGCATGTGATCATTTAGCATCGTAAGCGGTTAGCGAACAAACGTGTTTAAGGCTAGCGCGTCCGCACTGGACCAGGATGGCTGGCAGGAGGTATTCAAGTCACGTGCCATTTTAACTTTAACGATGATGCACAGCTTTGGGGAAAAATCTCTTTTTAAAAAGTTGTTTAAAATGATTTCAACACTACACTGCTCTCATAGAAATGATATTCTCATGATATTATTTGAAATCTAATACTAAAATCTACGTTTAAGTTGTGCATAGTAAATTATTTAACATGTAAAATAATCTCTTGAGCAGATTTATTACTGAAGCCGATTTCACGGAGCTCCAGGTTACTTTCATCTTGAGCTCAGTCTCGCTGAATCCTGTAACACAAATTCCAGGTTGGAAACTCTGGCTTCACCACATAAAACCTGACCAGATGAATGAAGTTGCAACACTAGCCACAGGACTCCGGGCCGAGCGTCAGACGGCCGGGTGTAAGCGGACGCCGGCGCGCTCGTTTGTTTGCAGTAAAGCACTCGGGCTTGACCTCCTGCCTCCTGGGCCACATCGCATTAAGGTGGTTTTCATTAGCGCTCCTGTCAGCACTAATAGCATGTGTGTTATTTTTCACAGTGTGTGTGAAAGCGAGCGAGTCTCGGGTCCTTATCTCCGGTAGCGGCTTGCTAGTTGGCTGGTCACAAACTGTCAGGGGGACGAAAACAAGAAGAAACGAAAAAAAAGAAGAAAAAGAAAGAAAGGAAGCTCGTAGCTGTGAAGATGAACGCTGCTCTGGAGCGGAGCTGCAGGAGAACTCGGGATGGACTCGAGGTCACGGCACAACACACAGCGGAAAGTTTGATTTATTTTAATGAGAGAAAATCTTAAAATAAAACAGGTTTATTGTGTTGCTTATGACACGACACATTAAGGTGTTTTGAGAAAAATGATTTTAAACGATGTGTAAACTATTTCTAGTCTAGTGAACTGATCGCATCTTTACTCTTTTATAGTTTTAGTTTTTTTTAAAATTTAGATTATGCAGTTTTATAATATCTCAAGCATCAATGTTTAACAACTGAGAAACTACGATCTCTGGAATGATGAACTCGCAGCATGTGATGATACTGTGAGCCGCGTCTGCTGCTGTAGCGCTCGCCATGTTCGTCATCTCCTCTTCAACTTGCCTAGCACAATCGGCTAACACACGCGCCACCAACATGTCTTCCTTGTTTTTAACACACCCAGAGTGAGCGAGCGCAGTTACCATTGGTCAGTGAACGGACGAGCTGGTACACCGAAGTCGTTCTGCGTACTCACTGATGTCCAGTGATCTCCAGGAAGTGCAATACAAGTACCACTTTTCTTTTTTCACAGTGTCGTATATTTAATGTGTTCTTTAATGTGTAGACTTGCATCCAGGAGCTTTTTATAAAGAAACTTGCTGTTCAGCACCTGGTGACGTTTCCTCAGTCGTCTTATTAAACATGACTTTATCACACACAGCCAGGTAACTACGCCGTCATTGTGGGAAGCCTATAGGGTCAAACATGGTCATATGGTTAATTTGCATTAAAAAAAAAATAGTAAGACGTAAAAAATTCTAGATAAATCACATGCTTTAACATATTAATATTGACGGCGCTAATATAAATATATATTTCATTTCTCAGGATGCAATTACACTTTGCACATCCTATGTAATTTATATATTTCATGTACATTTTGTATTTTCGATTATATTTTATTGTAACTTTTGTACATTTGTAGATTTGTACAATAAATCAAAAATCTTTTTATTTTTATTTTCAATTTTATTAGACTTTTTAAACTGGAAAATCAAACTTTAGTTCAATAGTATTCTTCTAGTGCAGTTCTCCTTTTCTTGACTTTTTTTTCCATTTAAGGTCACAAACAGTTGTATAAGCGTATCTTATCCTGCGTATCTTATCCTGCGTATCTTATCCTGCGTATCTATTGCATATCATACTGTGGATGGTTGTGAAAGATAAAAATCTGCATAAAAAATTGGAATTGGAGATTTAGATTTGACGCTAATGTTGTTGAACATTCAGAACTACGCCAACTTTGCCGTCATAAGCACAAGAGACTGTGTGCAGCTTTATTAACAAACCAAAGTTGATTCAATTGTATACTCTTCGTATCGCTGTATCGTATCGCATCAGATTCAGTTGAATCAAGTCCATTTTTTTTTCTCCCACAACAGCAAAATGATAACAGGCCCAGAACACAGCTTGGTGACGCGCTGAACGATTTCGGTGCTGGTTAGCGCTCGTGTCCTGCTCTCATCCATGACTGAGATTATAGATGATTAAACAATCTGATTCCGCTTTGTGCTCTTAGAAATGAAGCGTCTTGTCTCACTCGGGCGTCGTATGAACGAGAAACCAAGAGGGAGCGAACAAATGGGATTGTGGGTAATTTAGGAAATTTAATTAAAGTGAAAACAGAGCAGAAGGTCAATGACCGATGTTTAAACTTCAGTACAAAATTGATTAATTAGCATGCGATCATCTTTAATAATAATTGGGTTTTAAAGCTTTTAGGTAAAATGCAGTATTTTTAAAGCAGATGTTTATTATTTTTGGTTAAGGAAATGTTTTGAGGTCATTTATGTGTGTGTGTGTGTGTGTGTGAGAGAGAGTGAGAGAGCGAGCGCAGGTTCTCCTGTTCCTTCACGCCTGATTAACCGTGACAATCGTCCCATCCTGTTTCCCAGAGCATTGTCATGGGAGCGCTACCAGACACCGGCGTATTTCACACTTGCCGTTCGTGCCGCCGCTCCTCTCCTCGCTTTCTCTTCTGAAGCGACACACACATTCAGCAGGCATGCGGAGAATGTCCTCCGTGCACTCTGAGTCATCCTCGACTTCTGCACAACCTCAGGCTAAGCTCGGGCGTGGGAAACTTGCCGAGCCCGGCCCCGCCCACACCTGCACCTGCGGCCAATAACAGACGACTCACCGCATACCGGGAGGGAACGTGCTTCTTATTTGTTTTAAATGCAACATCAAGTACCTTTTTCACACGGTGGCAATGGAGAAGAAAGCGTGACGGGTGTGTAGGTATGAATCCGGGAGAACGATCACGATGGTCACGGATCACAAAATATATCGATTCTTTCTTATCCTGACACTCAGCAGTAACAAAGTTTCGAAGAGCTAGAAATGAAATTGATTGATGATAGAGACCGACAATTAATGCTCATTTACTCATTATGCAAAAAAATAAAAAGAAATAAATATCGGATCCTTGGTTGGAATTATTTAAGAACAGTTCGGTCCCAGACTGAGCCATGAGAAGGAGCATGTCGTGTCCCAGAGGAAGCACCTGTTAGCCTTCACCCTCTCACATAATGGTGTGAGAACCAGCAAGAAGTTAATTGGGAGAAAATTAGGTAAAAAAACAAGACGAGGGCGGCGGGTGAAGGGGTTAATGACGTGTGCTGAGGGCGTGAGAGAGGGGGATCAGGGTTCAGGTCCCTCAGGCCTGCAGAGTGCACAAGAGTGCGCTAGGGTTAGTCCGAAAGTCTTTCCTGGTTAAACACCTTTCTCACTCGGTTTGATAATCAAACACAATCGATAAAGAGATAAAGTCAGATGGAACGATCCGGAACGTCGTTAGAGAACTGCTAGAAACACGGGGGAGGACTTTCTGATGGACAGCAGGAAGGAAACTCGCACGAGCGGCATCACGGATTCGACACAGAAGTGTCAGTCATGCTTTATATCTAACAAAAGTCCATCCAGTTTGTTGTCCTGAATCAAGATTAGCGCTCAGACACTTGTTATGGGACCTTTAATTAGGGAAAAAAAAAAAAGATGAATGAATGATGAATTTTGTTTCACTTTCGCAGACAGAAATGTTGAGTTAGCATCAGCGTGTCAGAAGTTTAATGTGTAAAAATCCATAAGCGTGACTGCGTCTGCCCCGATCAGAAGTTCATCACTGGGACTGAAACCCAGCCATGATGATGACGTGGATGACTCTCGCATACATGAGAACTGCTGGCCGGGACGAGCGTGCGAGCGAGTGGGAACGCTGTTTATCGAGGCAGAGAGAAAGGAACACACACAAGCAATGGAGAGCAGATAACGAGGTAATGAAGGGGAGCGAGGGCGCGGGGTCAGGGGATAATGACGGAGCAGACTTCAAAGCCACGGCTCTTGCAACATCCATGTCGAGCGGAGGAACTCAGATACGGAGAAGAACAACAACAAGAGGGGGGTGATGGAGGACAGAAGATGTGTTGATCCTGATGAACTTTATCAATGAGAGGAAGAGAATTATTTTGTTGTTTACACGACAGATGCCGTCACAAAGCAGATGTACAGAAAACTCAGTTAGGTTTCGATCCCTAGCGTCCATGCCGGAGGAGACGGGGGTGAGGAACGTCCTCCTGAGAAGACCTGAAGAAGAAGAAGAAACGTTTCTAAAGAAACTAAAACTAAAACTAGTAAAGACTGATGCATTTTAAGTAAAATTATCTGGCAAGATAATCCACATGTTTATTTTCCTGAAAGAAGCAAAAGATAAGAGCCGAAAGAACTGACAAAATCCGGCTTTAAAATCTTTAGAACAATATTTGGTTTCTAATCTTATGTTAAAAACTTGTGTAGATGAATCTGACTAGATGAAGATATTCTCTTGGTGTAGATTTCATAGTTTGCAGCGTTTCAGAGTTTTATACTGCCGTGTTACTTTGTGTAAAAAATAAAAAATACACGATTTTAGAAAATCTTCTCACACTCAAAGATCTCAAGCTGTAAATTCCGACCTCTTACTAGTAAAGAAAATTTTTTAAATTGGAATTTCTAGTCAGGAACTCAAAATGATCTGCTTAAGGTCAAGTTCAGGAAGTGACATTAAATCAACATGAAACACACACACACACACACACACACACACACACACACACACACACACACACACACACACTTGTTGACCCGGTACATCTCGAACACTGACTCTAGACATCGTTGTCTCCACGAGGAAGCTATTCATGCTATTGACAGTTAGCTACCTAGCTTGATGCTAATAAAATTCTGAACTGACGTCGAGCGTCTGATCCTCCGGCAGCGGCGACTTCAGCACTGACGCATGGAATGAGATTTTAAGCCCCGACCTGAAAAACACCACCAGCGTATTCTAAAATGTGGAAACGCATGTATGGCTGTAAGTGACAACGAGTGTGTGTGTGTGTGTGTGTGTGTGTGTGTGAGAGAGAGTGTGTGAGTGGGGACAGACAGGGGTGTGATGGGAGAGCTGAAGGTCGTGTGGTGTGAAAGCCGTGAGGTGAAATCTGAAGAATGGCCGGTCTGAGAGAGTTCCTGTGTCACAGACCCCAGCTCTAACCCTTCACCCCTCCCTCTCGCGCGCTCGCTCGTCCCCGCGCCGGCCCCAGCCGATTCCCCCGGGCCTGAGGCAAGTCCCCTTTCAGTCTCCTGTGACACTCATTATGAGTGTGGGAACTGAATCCGGCCCTCAGTCCGTGGCCCTGTGGTCCTTCTCACCCCTCAGCAACCTGCCCCCACCCCCTCACCCCCCCTCACCCCCCCTCACCCCGCCCTCGCCCGCCCACCCCACCATCTCTCTCTCTCTCTCCAGCCCTGATATGATGAGACCTGCTGCAACTCCAACATCACTGATATCTCCAAGCACAGAGCTGAGCGCCCTCGCTCCCTCTCTCTCTCTATCACCCCCCCCCCACCAAAAAACTCCCTCCATCCCAGACGCTATCTCTGCGCCGATAACCATGGGAACGGTTGTGTGGGAACCGACCGGCTCCACTCGGCTCACCAAAATAGATCCGGGAGAAAAGCAAAAAAATTATTTTATTTTTTTTTAATGGGGGGAGGTCTCCTAGGGCAGGGGGCGGGGCTACACGATTGACAGACAGGTAAACTGACTGGGTTTTGTTCAGCCAGTCAGTGATGTCACACTTTTTTTATATGGTTATAGGTGAGAAAAGAAGCGAGTTCTTGTTGTCGCTTATGCTACAGCCACACACACACACACACACACACCAGCCTCGTGTTAATCAGATTAAAAAAAGAAAAGAAGTATAAATATATTTCCTTTATAGAAATTCTTCTGTCACAAATATTTCTGAAAAAAAAAAAAGTTACAGCTTCACCTACGACACTGGAGACTCGTTCCTCTAACGTTACACAAGCACATTAGAGGAAGGAGTCTCCAGTGTCAGAACGTGCGCTGTACATATCTGTATGAGAGAGCCGCTAATATGGAAATGATAACGCAGCGACATACCCCTGTCGTACTGTCGGAGGCGCTGTTATAGAGAATTAATCAACG